>PVIU01001272.1:95048-150832 GCA_004026605.1 Ondatra zibethicus | reverse complement strand
TTTTACAATGGACATGTTTCTAATGTGTATGATTACAAGAAACTAAATTGTAAGAATGGCTTCTAAGAAAGCCATCACTTATGATTTGGCTGTCTTAAGCGTCTCTAAAGGGAGGATGATCCACATTGGTACACGTCCTCCATAAGGAACTTGAGATTCATGTTAGGGGGAATGGAGGCGTTGCATCAGAAAGTGGGGCTGATTAATATAGGATTATAATTCAAGTTACCCTGGGTGGTAGGCAGCAGGAATCCAGACACTGTTTCTTGCCCAGCTACTGGCTACAGCAGTGATGGATGCTGGGCTTGCCTGCAGCATTCTCTGCTCAGGGCTAGAAGAGCCTGGGCACTCTAATATTCACCACATAAATATTCATTAAACCTTCTTTAAAATCCACAATACAGAGCACACTAGGCTGATCCTGCCTTGGGCAGCCCACTTCAATCTCACTTTGGAGTGTTTGCCTTGCTTAGCTTTGCTAAGTAAACTTCTGCTCAATATTATGACTCTTGACTGAATTCATTCCTTCAAGGAAAGTAGACCCAAGAGACCCAGCAACACCACTTGTAAGATTCAGCTTTGCTATAAATGCAACTAACAGACAGCAAAGGACTTAGTCACATATTTCTTTCAAATATCAGATTTGATCATCATTATTTGTTCCAGATCGCTGATCAGCGAGCCACCCAATCCATTTTGCATCTTGTTATTTATTTTTGAAAGATCATTTTGTGGGTAAACAAAAGTCTCTTTTCCCATATATCCTGGGCCTTATCTTGGATATATTATTTATCATTATATATAATTAGCAGTTTTAATACTGGACTTCTGGATTGAAATAAGGTTTTTTCCCACCTCTTTATCCTTTCTAGGAAATTTAACATCTGTTCTATATAGAACTGACAAGCTCTGCACTAACTTGAAAACTGGTTCTTTGTCTTACGCTAAGTTTTAACCCATGCAACAGTTACAGATTACTATTCAGGAATGGAAAATTACAAATTGATAAAGTATCACTACTTGCAAGGACTTTTCTAAAAATATTTATAAAAAAAGATCCCCCTTCAAAAATCATCAGTCCAATTCAAGAGTAAATTGTTTCACAAAAAATTGTAGAGAATCTGCATTGGACACAAACATTACAATATATATTACACTAAACCATGTTTGTTCTGCAAGCCTTCTACAGGCTCGTTGGTGTTTATTAATAGTTAACCTATACTAAACCAAGCTTCTTGCAGGGGATGTGTTAGCTTCTCTGCCTAGAAATGCCTGTTACTTTCCCATTATGAAGTGTGAAGTAAGATCATCTGAAGTTTTCTTTATTCCTTTATCATTTTCTGGTAGAAATAAATAGCTTAAGCATGAAATCATTTTACATAGAACCTTCATCAATATAGTAGATCCTTTCAGAATTATTAATATATTTATAATCATTCATGACTGTACTCCTTTTTTCCATATATGTGTGCCTGTTCCTAGCTATGCCACACTTAGAACATGTTTTAAATCTTGGATTTTATTACAATTGTCTATTGACTTTTATTTGGCTACAATGTTAAAAATTTATAGTTTTAGTTTCCCAATCTTTTCACTTGATTAATTGTTGCATATTACCCACTAACACCACTTACTTAATTCTAATATATTTTTATGAATGTCTGTAAGTATAATATTTGATATGCCCACTTGTCAGTGACATTTGGTTTTTCCTCAGCTACTCTAATTGGAGAAACCATAATGCCTATCTGACTGTTCCCATCCCAAACTGTATCTGATGAATCATTTACATACTATGATCCTTGACAACACTTCATTCTCTTGCTTAGTCACAATTCTTGGGTATCTTTTCCTTATAGCAAAAGTTACCGTTTAATGTTCATGTTTACTGACAGCCTTTTTTATCATGATTGCTCTATTAATTTTTTTCTCAGTGATTTTTTTTTTATTAGTTTGGAACCAGATTTACCAAGATGTTGAGGTTATAAAATGTTTGTCAGTTGACTTATTTTAAATAGTATAATGGGATATGAGATATTGAAGGCTGTGGTCTCTGCTTTTCTAAAGTGGGATACAGCCAAGTTCTCAGATTTTAAATGTGTGTCTGTGTGTGTGCGTGCGCATGCATGTACATGTGTGTGAGCATATTAGTGTGCATGTATTATGTATGCCATTATTTTAGAAAATATTTTATTCTGTAGCTTATGCTGGAATGGAATTCATGATCTCATCACCTGAACTCTATTGTGTGATATTTTGTTTGTGTTCTGGCAAACAGAGCTTGCCTGGAGATCGGAGCTAGCCATTAGTGAACCATAGAAGCTGGGCAGTGGTGGCACATGCCTTTAATCCTAGCGCTCCTGGTTCATGCTTTTAATCCCTGAACCAGAGAGGCAGAGACAGGAAGTGATATGGTGCGGTATAGACAGAATCTCAGCCCTTTTGGACTGAGGAACAAAACAGGAAGTAAGCAACTGGCAGCTGCTTCCTGTTCTCTGATCTTCCAAGTTTTATCCTGATAGCTGACCCCGTTTTTTATTGATTTAGATTAATCAGACTTCATCAGTGGTGAGATCACAAGGGAAGGATACCTAGCCTAAAATCATCTTTCAATGTGACTTAATTTCTTTAATACTTTCCAGAGAGTGCCCTTTTATTTCAGAAGTCAGTCCAATTCAGAGGCCCATACAGGTAATTTTCATCAATTTCGTTTTGGAATATTCACTTTCAAACAACAGATTCAAGGAAGAAAATGTATTCATAGGTTTTAGTCTAGGAAGTCCGGTGGTGGTGGTGCATACCTTTAGTCCCAGCATTAGGAAGGCACAGGCAGACAGATCTCTCTTAGAGGCCAACCTGGTGTACAAAGTGAATTCCAGAATAGCCAGGACTACACAAAGAAACCCTGTCTCAAAAACAAAACAAACAAAAACAAAGAACCACTAAAGATTTTAGTCAATGGAGAAATTTTTTAGTATCTTTATTTCTCTTCATATATACTGTTTGTGAGGGTTAAACTATTTTTCTTTTAGACTTTTTGCTTTTTCAAATGAAAAAATAAACAAGGTCACTAGTTACACAAACAAATGACGTTTTGTAATGTTGTGTCCATTTTAGCTTATTTATTTATTTCAATAATAAAAGTGTTTTAAAATATTTATTTATTTGCATGTTTACTGTGTAAGTATGTATGTACATGTGTGTATATAAAGTTGTGCTAGCCCATAAACATGTTTTTTGGTTTTGTTTTTCTAAACCTGTTTTTCATTGATCATTTGGATTTGTCATATCACACACCCCAACCCCACTTTTTGTCTTTCTATTCTCCATACTTATAACCTCACCTACAAAAGAAAATAAAAAGTTAAAAATTAAGATTAAAACACACACACACACACACACACACACACACACACACACACACACACACACACACACACACCCCTCCTACTCCTCTGGGGAACTGCCGGTTCCTCTATCAATTACAGCTTCTTCTCACATCAATCAGAGCTGTTGCTGGACTTGTACCACTCTGATCCTCCCTCTTTCCCAGCTCCCCGTCACATATTCATTTGTTGTATTGGCACTGGGTGCTGTGGTCTGTCACACAGTATACCCTTTTACCCAAACAGTTTTCATTTGAATGAGTCATTGGTCTGGCTGAGGGCTTCTGACTTCTGTGATACCATCAATATTAAACCCTCACCAAGATTCTTCTTGAATATACTTGTTGTCACCTGAAGCCGTGGACATTCTCTGGCTATGGTTCCATAGGAGTGGCCCCTTCATGTGCTCCAGAGGCTCATAGATGGGATAGGGAGATGAGGTGAGCCAACTTATAACTCTGGATCTCTGCCTGTGTGGTAGCTGAATTTGTTAGCCCATGTCCTAATGGGCCTCCTCTGCCCATGGTTTGAAAGCTGGCGAGGGGTAGGGCCAGCTCTCCTACCACAGGTAAAGGGTGGGGTCAGCTCACCATGGTGTTTGGACATCAGCATGGTCTCAGTTAGCAGTCCAAGCCCTATATAACTGCATGGGCTTTTGGTGGAAACAAGTGCCTTGGACATCAACAAAGACCACAGATGCAATAGAAACATGAACCCAGAAATGCATGGCCCTGACAGCACCATGGCCTCACCTAACCAGCAACTTAGATCAGTTTGGCCCACAGTAGCAGCACGGCATCCTAACATCTGCATGGTCTCAGGCAGCCCAGACTACAGACATCTGAATGGTTTTTGGCGACAACACGGCCACAGGCATCAACACAGACCCTGACTATAGCAGGGCCATGAACCCAAACATAGCCCTCATTGGTAACTTGGGCACAGACTTCACCAAGGCCTTGAACTTTCAGAGAAAGTAAATCTTTCATTCTTTAGGCTGTTCTTGCCAGAGTATTGAGTCACAACACAAGGAAAGTACCTTGGAAAGTTGCTATACACTTTCCTGTTATTCTCACAGACTATACAACACCCCTTTTTGCTAACTTCTTTATTTCTTAGAGATGTCATTTTCCAAAAATTTCTGCTGCTTGAGCCTTGGCTTTGAAACAGCATTTATAAGAAGTTATTGTTTAATTAAGTCCTAAAATTAAATTATGGTTACTTGGTTATACTATATCTTTTATCAACACTTGGCTTTTTAAAAATTTCCTTTGGGAAAAACTGCATTCATAAATTGGAAAAGCCTCTGGTATCTCTCAACTTCTATGCTGTTTAGGTTTGTCCTTGTGACATAGTTCTGCTGCAGCTCTTTATGAAGCTGGGCACATGTTTAAATCCCAGTACTTAAAAGGTTAAGGAAGGATGATGGTGAGTTCAAGGCCAGTCTTGGCTGCAAAACAAGTTAAAGGTCCATCCATCTTATATTCAGAGAGATCTTCTAGAGACTTCCAAACCATCGGGGACTCTCTTTAGACCTCTATTATTTTACAAAGAGGATCACTAACTTAAAAAGGAAAATAGTGAGTATAAGTCTGGAGCTGACAGATTTGTGGATAACTTATGTGAGCATCAAATTCCTAGAAGTGAAAGAAAGGAGTGAAGATGACTTCTACCATCAGGGCTTGGGATAGGAATTAAGGAAGGAAGTGAAAAGTCCTAGAAAGGCAGAATTATTCAAAGAAATAGAAGGCTATGCAGCTCAGCTGAATAATTGCAAGAACACCTCCTGCAAGGTCATCTGCCAACTCCATGCTCTTTATATTCAAGAGGCGTATTTTTAAGTATCCTTTATTGAGTCTTCTCCACTTCTCCATCCTCTTTCATTATGAAAATCAACCCCAGAGTCTGTCAACACCATTTATTGAGTGCTCCTAATCAAAACAATGAAAAAGTAGTATTCAGATGGAAACATTGGAGTATTGTATAAACACAATTCTACATATCTTCTTTGTTTAAGATGAAATCAGATGTAAGGTGAAAGAAAAATGAAGATGAGAAAGGAAAGCCCCTTAAGCTTCTTCCCTTAATCAAACTTAGTACAGAACTATTCCTCAATACGTCTTGGAAGAACTTCAGTCAGCTCTCAGTGCATTCTCAATTACGACGGTCACGTACAGATGGTTTCAAGTGTCTACTGCCCGAATAATTTCTATATTCATATCCATATTATCACAGATAAGCAGGAAGATGGAATAATGAATAAGGCTTTGGACCAGATGAGCCCAAACCAGCAAGTGCTAAAAGCAAGGAGTAGGGAAAGCATCAATTTCAAGATAGTAAAAGGGATTCAGTTACCTAGACAAGGGTGAGTCATTTGTCAGGTGCGTAGAAGGACTCCTACAATGAGTAACCATAAGGATGAAGAAAGCAGAATGCAGTCAAGACAGAATGCATGGTTCTGAGCTTAATGCCACTGACTCATGTGTAACTAAAAACAGAGAAGGATGTCCAGCCAAAGTGAAGGACTGAAGTTTTCCTAAGAGGACCCGGTGTTGAAGGCTTGGGTCTCAATGTGGGTATATTCAGAGACGAGCCTCTGGGGAACTTAATAGACCAGTAGGGCTCTGACCTCATCAGTGCATTAATCCATTGATTGATTCAAAACAGTGGGATTGAGGGAGTCCAAACTATAGAAGGTGGGACATACTTAAAGGAGCTATCCCTGGAAAAGAATATCTTATCCCTAGCTTGTCTCACTCACTCTCTCCTTCCATTTTTCTTTCTCTTCTATGGGGAACTGTGCATTGAGCTTTGCTCCAATACATAGTTCCTGCCATTGTATTCTGCCAGATTCAATGACACTAAGTGTCCATGTCTTGAAACATCTGACATTAAAAGTCAAATTTTCATTTTCCCCCCACCATTTGATCATCTCAGGCCTTTGTTACAGCAACAAATGTTGGTTTAAGTCTCTAGTGCATTCCTAAGTGGTTCTACATGATTTTCTGGAATATTGATCAGAACAGAAAGTCCTACACAGGGGCCAGAGAAATGGCTCCATGGTTAAAAGCACTTACTGCTCTTACACAGGACCTGAAATCACTTCCCAACATGCATATGGTGCCTTACAACTCCAGTCCCAGGGGATTCAACACTTCTCAGCTCTGCAGGCTTCTGCATGAATATGCTTTACATATATATATATGCACCAAGGCACACAAACATCCAGGCAAAATTAAATAAATATTTGTTTAAAGTCCTACACATGATCAAATGTCCACAGCCTCTAGAAGCATCATGGAAACTAAGAAACACTTTTCTATGCAAACAAGTAAGCCATCTCTTGTGAGGAAGACTAGGCTCAGAGAAGAGGCTTAGACAGATTCAGTATCGCAGCAGCAACAGGTTCCCGAAGGAAACAAACTGGGTGCTGAGGGTCATTAGTATATTGTCTTGATTCTGTTAAGTTAAAAGTCCACCTGGTTAAAATGTTGTGTGTGTGTGTGTGTGTGTATGAAAAAGAGATCATAACAAAAATTAGAAATTGCGTCCTCTATTTGGGAACACCATCACAGCCTAATCAAAAGTCTTCAGCATAACTAAACAGCAACCAAAACAATATAAGGTTTGAAAAACATAAAATGAAATAGAAAGTAAAAGTCCAGTGAGATACAAGCTTGACTTGCTGGCCAGGCAGCCTTTTGGGGAAAAAAAATGAGTTTGAGGTTCAGTGAAAAAACCTTGTCTCAGGGAAGTAAAATTGAAAGTGATAGAGAGGACATCATGTGTCTTCCTCTGGCCTCCAGACATATGTGCATGCCATCTGTCTATACACACAAACACCACACAATACACACCAACGATATATTAATTAATAATTTAAAAAGAGACAATAGAGATAATGTGGAGAGCTCATGAAAAGAAGTGTGCCAGAAACAGATCACATACTTGTCACCAAGCATGCAACAACAAAATACTGAAATAGACGCGTGAAAACAACGCTAAGGAAACAGCGCTAAGGAAACAGCACGTAGATATTCCTTTATCCACTGTAAACACTGTACAGTGATTATAGTGTAACAAGTAAATATGTGGAGGCTACATTCCTATTCTGAGAACTCTCCTATGGAGTTTACTAGTACTTTGCACAATTAATGTTACTCAGCTGGGAAATATTCCAAACCTATATTATAAAATAATCTTGGTTTACCATGCCCATGAAACCCAGCCTGGTGTATTTGCTCTGCCTATGAACTTACCCCTCTTGTTATTGTTGTTGTTGTTTGTGTGTGTGTATGTGTTGCTTTTAATTTCTGAGGCAGGTTCTCTCAATGCAGTTCTGGATGTCCTGGAAATTGTGCCAAATATCCTGCCTCTGCTTTTTGATTTTTGGGAAAACAGGCATGTGTTATCATACACCAGCCCTTCACACTATATTTTGTGATAGTAAAACAGGAACAACAATTACTACAATTCATGGTTAAGCCATTTTATCATCTACCAGTCCTTAACTGATAACAATAACAATAAATAACAGCATTTATTGGTATTAAGAGTAGAAACCTGTTTGTCTTTTGTTCCTAGAGAAACAATGTTGTTTTTCAATTATAGTCAATGGACTTCATAATATTATAATTATAGCTTCCTCTTCTGACTTATACTTGGCCTCCTATTAATATTTAGTATATTTATTTTAGCCAACATTGAACCCTCTTCTTTCTATAGCACATACTTAAAACAGGAGCTTATCACTGGTTCATCTATAATAACATGACAGGAGGTACAGGGATAGAATCATTAATGTTATTTTACTGTAATATCTAATGCTAATTTTAAGAGAATAAATCATAGCAGCAAGCAATGATGAAGTAAGTATGTTCATATCAATTTTCTTTGTTTGATTTAGAAGTCACTCATATTTCTACATTAAAGGTAAAGTTTATTGAAACCCTTTCTGTCTCTTGTAAAAAGAAACCTTCATTCCTGATATCTGTCTATGATGAATAGCTGTGAATTTTTATCATGTCTTCCCTCAGACATTCAGATAATGAACGTAGATTTTAACAATATTTTCATTTGACAGATTCTGTAGATGAAATAATTTCCTAGCATAGTATTGTCTCAGCATCTGAGGGTTCAGACCTCTAGGTTCCAGCAAGTGAGATTGCTTATATCCTGCATTCTCTTGGCTAGGAATGGTGTGGTTGTCTCCATTCATTGACTTTTTCAACCAAACATTTATCAGGAGCCCTTACTACAAACAATTGTTTTTGAGTTCTGCAGCAGTTAAAAACTGAGTAGAAGAGTCATTGTCAGAAAACATAGCTTGTTTGCAGGGTAGATGTGAGCTTGGCCAGAATACCACACAGTTTTTTAAACATAATTTATAAGTTTTCTTTTTAGTCATCAAAAATGTTTATTGATAAGCCAGATACAAAACATTAAACCTGGAACAGACAATATCCTTACAAAGGATACAGCATGGTACGGGCACCAGTGACTTCTCAAGCTAAGAAAAGAAGGCAACAATTCCAAGACGATACTAGTAAGTCACTCATACAAACTGTATTAGAAGCCCCCTAATATCTAGATTAGATTATCTTTTAAGAGCTGAGAGAATGGAAACATATCAAATGTCTAAATGACCTTGTATTAGGGTTTATACTTTTGTGTATTAGAATAAAAATGCAATTATTCTGTATTGTGGCTCTGGCAGCTCACAATATAAGGAGGTCTGGTCTCATTTAGAAGAAATCCCTAGAAACATGATGTAGTAATTCATCTGATGAAAAAGAGAAGAGCTGAAAAGAAACAAGCAAATGATAACGATAACTACAAAACAGCCCGGGGAGGGTTAGAATATACATCTATGAAACAGCGGAAAACAGATACACTGACATGTTAATTTTTATGATAAAACTCTAGAAACAACAGAAGCTGGAATACTGACAATGATCACATGATAAGCATTCCTCCCACTTCCCTAATTGCTTCTTTGACTCTCATATTTCTTTCAAAATAAATGATCTCACACAAGATTATTTACTATGTCTTATTTTTTATTACACGATTGCTAGTTAACTTGCCTAAATTAGTGGTTATGTATTGTTATCCCTCTGTTTGGCTATCTTAAGCAGTCTTAACTTAAAATATCAGAAATAACACAATTTAGCCAAAAATGAGAATATAATGGAATAAAACAAATGAGCTACACAATTATCTAGAAAAGGGAGAGTGAAATTTCAAGATGGTAACAATATTATGACCCTATTGTGGAGATGCCAAAGAAAAAATCTGATGCCAAGGAACTGAATAACCAAATTAAGGTACTTAATGAGAATCAGGCAAGAGAAATATGATAGAAATGATGACTATATAAACCAGAGGGAAAAAGGCTCACAAGTGCTGTCTTGTTACTGCTGAAGGAAAGTCTCAAAACACAAGTGATAAAAAAAAATCTGTAATCATAAATTTTATCCAGTGTAAGGGATGTCCTTAAATAAACAGCCTCACTTTGAGTCAGGTTTGATGTAGACTCTGCCGTATTTCCAACAGTGGTGTTCCAGGGTCAAAGAGCCTAGAACCCCAGTCAGTTCTTAAAAGCCTGCCATGGGCACACCTTATAGTCTCTCTTAAGACCTGATGCCATACCCAAGGCCTTCACACAAGTTAGGCTCCTTTTTCTGGGATATCCTACAGTTATTTTTAGCTCTTACCACTGTCAATATCAGCCCTCCCTGACTTATTCAACAGCTGGATCCATTCTCTTGCTGCATGACATGATTTGGTTTATGCAGGAGCAGCCAGATGTTTACCAGTGTATCCTCAGATAACATAAACACTTAGGCAAGGACTTCAAGCAGAGGAAAAATGATTCATATTGATAAACAAACATAGGGGACTCTGAAGTATTTCTTGATGTAAAATACAATGGACAGAAGGAGTGAGCCCCATTTACCTGACTCAGATGAAAGGCCTCCTGCTCTAGGACTGAGGCTCACAATAGACAAAACAGGAAACGCACACTAGAAGAAAGAGCGACCAACACTTACGTCACTTCCCAGAATGGCAAGTAGCAGAAGAGAGTGGGTGTCCTAGACAACATGGAGGACTAGGGGATACGAAATTACTAGCGAACATGATCCATGTGAAGCGTTCGCTCTTGAAGAATGGATTTGTTTCTCTTATCTGAGTGGGAGCGAGAGAACTTCCAGAGGGGCTTAGAGGTGACAATAGACAACTCAGTCAAACCCAGGTCGTTGCCCTTGTCATGGCTAAAATAATTGCCTCAGCAGGGCCCTTGATTTGGTTAAGTGGAGATTTTGGTGAATCTGTATGAATTGTGTTTTTTTTTTCTGTTTCTTCAGGCCTTGCTAACCATTTTCTTAAATATAAAATATTCTATGTCTTTAACCTTGTTATTAGGTTATATTTTGGCTGATTTCATGCATATTATGCAGAATTAAGTTCAATTCCTTCCTCTTTGAATATAAAATGAATGAAAGAATCCTGCCAAGTTTCACAAGCCTTAATTTGCTAGGTCAGAAGAACTGGGAGAGGCAGTTGGTTGCTGAGGTCCTAAGCCTGGATTTTCTGAACTTTAGACATCTTTATGTTGACAGTTGACCCAAAGGAAGTTGAAAAGTAAGAAGACATCAAAATCTAATATGTAAAGCACTAATTTGGAAAGATTGCTTTTGACTTTTACATTTTCTAACCAATTTTTTTCTCTTTTTTATTTTTGTTCTTCCTTGGCATTTTATTTCTTTCTTTCTTGGCAGTGAGTAGAAATTAAGTTTAAATTTATATCTGAGGAAGAACAACATTTCTGTTCTAAATCAACCTGTTCCGTGCAGTTTAGAGCTCTCATCATTGTGCAGATATTACGGGGGGTTACATAGGGGAAAAGACGTTCTTTGGCACAATCTCTTCCCTCCCGTGCCTGTATGCAAGAGAGGGGAGGAATCAGAACTATCAAAGCTAAGCTTCAAGACAGGGGAGGATTCAGAACTATCAAAGCTAAGCTTCAAGACAGAAAATGAATCAGAACTATCAAAGTTAGGCTTCAAGTCTAGAGGTACTTACAAATTGCTTAACTTTTTCAAAATTATTAATCACAGATTATTTTTCTTTTTTACTGCTAGAAATTACAGAATCTTTAGACAACTAAAATTAGACTTCTAGCATTTCAGCAATCTATACTACTCTGCCTGGCCTCTCGCACCTGATGCTGTAAAGCAAGAAATTCCTTAAGGCAGAGAGCTGAAGGTATCACAGACTCCTTCATATGTAATTTCTGCTCTTCCAGGAATCACGATCCTGTTTCACCCGTGGTATGCTATCTGGAAAAACACCACATTCTGTCTATGTACTCTGTGCCCTGTTCCCTCCCTCTCTTCTGCTAATTAATGGAGATTTTAGTCAGTAATGTCCAAATTTTTTTTCTATGAAGGTTTTTAAGTATTTTAAAGCCAACATTTATAGGAAAATAGGGGCTTGACATTTGCCTAATGAACATGGATGTTAGTAATTTAAAAGTTGATATAGGGCATCAAGAGATGCTCAATGGTTAAAAGCAGTTGCTGCTATAGCCAAAGACCTGGGTGTAATTCTTAGCACCTAAATCCAAATCCAGCAACTTACAACTGACTGTAACTCCAGCTCCATGGGGTCTGAAGTCCTCTTCTGACATATTCACACAACTGTACCCATGTGATTCAATACATACATGGGGACCTACACACATACACAGAAAATAAGAAATTAAATACATCTGTAAAATAAATAAATATTTACAAGTTAAGGATTGAATATGGTAGCGTGGAATGCTCAAAACTTTTGGGACTGAAGTGTGGCTGACTTACTTAGGTTTTGCTTAAATATGGAAGTATATTTCTAATCAGGGTCTCTACGCACAAATTGCATACCCATCTTCTGCATAGTGCCCCCAGTCCTCCAGGACCACTAGAGATTAGTCTTCTGAGAAGAACCTATGTAATATACTTGATTTCAATTTTCTGTAACAAATAAAAATTTTAAACCATCCTAAACTGCTAGTGAGTCTAAGCCTAAAGACACAAGAAATTCACTTTCTCCATCCTTTCTCCATCTAAAATTTCCTAATTTGCCCCAAATTTTTATACTTACTACATCCATGGGATATGAGCAGTTTAATTGGCTATCTTCACAAAATAGTTTACGGTGTTCCGACCAAGGAGAAGGTTTATACAGGCTCTTAGCCATTTCCAAGTGTGTGTACATGGTGTAGAACTGAAGAATCATAAATTCAGTTGCTTTTTTACCAAACTGAGTTTGCCAATAATTGCATAACTTTCGCGCACGTGTGTGTGTGTGTGTGTGTGTGTGTGTGTGTGTGTTCTTCTGGTTGGCTTTGCCCTCACTGAAGCTTCTTTCTGCTTTTTTTTTAATCTCCTGCTAATTCATATATTTCTTGAATTTTAAAAAATGTAGAGCATTTTCATACATCTATTTTTGTATTATTTCATTTTCTGTGTCATTATATACATTTGTCTCTTTCATTCTTCAAAGCTGCAGCACTGTGATGAAATTTTGCAAAGAAGATAAGTATTCATGTTGTACTAATAAAAGGAAAATCACTTTGGATGATTCTGCACCCATGGATACAGAGACAATGGAGGTACTAGAACCAATTACTGTGCTGCCGTATTTGGGCTAGATAAAGCATTTACAGCAACTGATAAAATAGAAGTATCATATGTATATATTAAGGGTCAAAAATAATTATGCAGAAAGGAATTCTAATTTGGGTTACAAAATGCTAAAAACTAATGTTTGCTTTGCCAACATGTACTTTGTAACTGGACCCTAAAGAGATATTTTTCTCACTAATATTTTTTTTAGGGATTTTTGGAAGTTGTAAGACAAGGTCTTGACTTACTTCAGCTTATGATTCATCTACTGAGAACCCTCAAGCCCTGCAATTACAGGCATTTGCCATCTGCCCCACCTTGTTTCCTCTCTCTTTCTTCAATTACAGGCATGTGCCACCTACCCCAGCTGGTTTTCTCTCTCTTTCTTCACTGTGAGCTCTGTGTCGATTTTATTCATGCACACATACTGCATCCTTATTACTCACTTTTCCTAGCTTTTCATCTCCTTTTCCTTGCCCTTGACCCATCTTTTCCTCCTTCCCAGGTCCTAACCCCTATTCATAACTTCTAGGGTTTTTTTTTTTCCTGTGACCCATTTAGCTTCAACAGGGCCTTCTCTGTGAGTACTGCATTTGAGTTATGTTTTTGAGCTTCTTGGGGTCATCATTGGGTACATAACTAAAGGCAAGTACCTGAGGATTTCAAAGTTGTTTGCAGTTTGAACCAGTGAGTCTCAAGTTACAATTATTTTGCCCAGCAAAAAACATTAAACAATATTTGGAAACTGGTTTTTATTATACGATTTGGGGGTGGATGTCAAGTGGTCTATGCTGCTTTGGCATCTAATACTCTGAAACCTTGCATAGGAGTAAGCATCTGACTATGCAGAGGGCAGTTTCACACCAGTAGTGTTATTCAGTCCACAATATGAACATTGTTGAAAAATCCTTCTTTCTGTGAGTATCACTAAGAATGTATTCCCATTTACTCCTAGTTGTTCAGAATGAGATTTTGAGTTTTCTCACTTTTCATAGTCTGGGAAGACCCAGAGTTTTATAAATACTAGTAAAGAAGACTCTCCTATCTCTCCACTTCTAGGCCTTATTTATAACCCTTGTGTCCAAATATAAGGTTTAGAAATACTAAAAAAAAAAAGTACTCAAAATCGAATGAAATAATACATGGGAGTATATTAAAGAAGGCAGAAAATGATTTTCTAAAATGAAAAAGAACTAATGCAAAAATTCAGAAGAAATATTCATAAATACATCATAAAATCCCTTGTAGAACAGAGGATGTGGAGGAACAATGAGAGGGAAAAACTGTAATGCAAGACTAGAAAAGACGCCAAAAGACAGTTGCAGTTCAAAAGTAGAATGATTACTTAAGAGAGTATGTTGTTGTTGGTGTTGTATTTCCCAAGCATTCCCATCACTGCACAGAAGAGGATCACTACACTCCCTCCCATTACATGTGAAAATTCAAATAATGCTTATTGGGTCGAAATAGATTTTAAATGCTAGCTCCCTACTCAAACTCTACTTGTGACCTTGATTAAAGTAATAAATTGGGAAAATGTTTATCTGACAAAGACTCATCATGCAATTTTATGCTATTAAATTGTATGAAACATAATCTGAATTCTTATGCAAAATAACATTATACCATCATTATTAATGAGGACCTCATATTTACCTTCTTTTTGTGTGACAAAGAAGAGGTGACATCTCACTTGTTGATGAGACAAAAGATCCACTCATTTGTATTCATTGATTTTAGTTGATCAATCTCTCTCCAAGAATAATTTCTTTGACTGAGATTATACATTATGAGAATGAAGAAAGGACACTCTGGAAAAATATTAAGATCCAAAAGGAAAATGAATAAATTAGGTAATGAAGAGAGCTGGCATGGCAAAAAAAATGAAGTCTGTATTGAAATAGAAATGAATTCTATTTAGAATGTAAAATAGGATAGGCATTTTAAGAAATACAAAGCTAATGGAAGATGTTATAGGATAAAATTTTAATAACGTAAGTTCCAAAGCTTGGATTGTGTCATATTTTTTCACTTTTCATTTTCACAACAACTCCCCGAAGGAAGTAGTTGGGTCCTAGTTCTCAAATGTGGTCAGTTGCAGAGTCCTGCAGAGGCAAAGGTACTTGCATAGAGTGTTCTGTGTTGTTACAAGTACCCACTACACATCAAACACTTGTGAAAAACACAGGAACAACATTTTTCTATTGAACTAGCATGTAACCTGATGAAATAGACACTGGAGAGAGTAAGCAGTGTGCCCATATCAGGTCAGCTACTTTCTAGACCTAGGCAGCAACAGTGTTCCCTCAAAGGCATATTAAAACACAGATTCCTTTCTATATCCCCATCGTACCTGACAAAGTACGGCTGAGGTGGGGTATGAGAGGATTTCTAGAAAGTTCCGAGGTGATGCTCAGGCCATAGATCACACAGAAGAACATATAAACTAAGGATCAGCTAAAGGAAAGAAGGAAAGGAAAGGAAAGAAAAAAGATAAGAAAAGAAAAAAGAAGAGAAAAGCCTAACTCTCTGAGCCAAACCTTGTGTTATACACGGAAAACTTTTTATTCCTAGACTTTTCTGGCAGATTCAGTTTCAAGAAAAGAAATTTAATGAAGAATCACTTTTAGTTTAAAAAGGATATCTGATCATAGACTTCTTTCTTTAATTATTTTAACTCAACTTAATTAGCATAGCTCCCTGAGTTCAGATTCTTCCATTTGAGAAATCTTTAGGGATATGAGAAGTTGCTTACAGTGAAGGCTAAAACTGAACAAGTATTAGAAAACCTGGTTTCTAAGGTGAAGTTTTCATATTATTTTTCTAACAAAAACAAACACAATAGCTCATTAATTTTTCGTCAGGTTTTGTTTTTTCCAGTTTTTAAATAACATAATAACAAAATAAAATATAATAAGATAAACCAAAGCCATCACATTGAAGTTGTTCAGGTCAAATCAATAAAAGGAAAAAAGCCCCAAGAGAAGACACAAGAATCAGAAGCCCACTCATTCACTCTTTCTGGCATCCCATAAAAGTACTAAACTCAAAGCTGTAATATGTACACAGAGGGCCTGATGCAGACCTGTGTAAACCCTATGCTTGCTGCTTTGGTCTCTGTGAATTCACAAGAGCTTTACATGGTTGATTTAAAGAGCCACATTCTCCTGGTAGCCTCCATTTCCTCTGAGTCCCACACTTCTGCCTCCTCTGCTGTGGAGTTCCCTGAGCTCTGAGGGGAGATAAGTGATGGAGACATCTCATATAGAGCTGTGTGTTCTAAGGTCTCTATCCATGTGTAATATTTAGCACTGAGTCTCTGTATTTGTTCCCATCCACAGCAGAATGAAACCTCTCTGATGATGGTTAAATAAGGCACCAATCTATGAGTATAGCAGAATGTCATATCTTATTGTTATTATTTTCTCTGTCAGACAAGTAGTATTTGATTTTACCAAAGATCTCTGGGCTATCTAGTCTCTGGTTCTTGGTCACTCAAGCAGTGTTTAGTATGGATTTCACTTTGTGGAGTGGACCTTAAATCATATCAGGCATTGGCTGGCTAGTCCACAATTTCTGTGCAACCATTGTACTAGCATAATTTGCAGGCAGTACAGATTGTAGATCAAAGGTTTTGAGACTGGGATGTTGTTTGTTTCTTGTTTGGTAGCCTGCAGAGTACCTTCCTGTACCAAAGATACTAGGGGGATGAAGGTTTGATGTAGGCAACAGCTTGACCTCTCCATGTTCAATGAGTTATGCAGGTGTTGTGTTTGGCAAGGGGTGCCTTGTGACAGCATACTACAATTTTGTACTTTTAATCACTAAACAATAGCAAAGTGTGTCATTAAAACCCAGAATAATGTTGATAATCACTTTGAAATATAAAATGCTAAAAATATGCCAAAGAATTATTATGTGAGGTGTAATAGACTAGAGACTGCATAATGTGCTATTCACTGAAAATACAAAATACAAGGATGCTAGAAAATGTCTCTCCCTGATAGACATGCATTATAAATATCAGTATCAATCTGGTCATTCCAGAACTCTCTTCTGTAGCCCATCAATGTACTATGCTATGTTTAGAATTAAAATCAAATGGCAGTCTCACTCATGTTCACCATTTCCTGAGCATTCCTTTTCCTTGTTTTAAAATAAAATCACCTTGACCTTGTATATGAACCGAGTATTAACACCGCCATGTATTTTCTTTGAATGGTATGTACAGAGACATCTTACAGTGAGAAACGAATGTGTTTTTCATAAGTGATTAAATGTTATTTCAACTGTTTTATATGGTTCTGGGTACAGAAAATTATCACAATTCTTAAAACTAAAAAGATATGCATTATAAAAATAAGTCTATGAAATATGAGAAATACTACTTTAATTTCTGTATTGCATTTCACTATTGTGTGTGTGTGAGTGCATTCCTGTTTGCTAAGGCACTCCAGTGGAGCTTAGAGGACAACTTGTAGGAGAGAGGTCCTCTAGTTCCACAATGTGGGTTCTAGAGTTTGATAAGCAGCACCTTTACCAAGCTAGATTACCAGTCCAAAATAACATATTTTTTTAAAAAAAGTTAAACAAAGGTGATGTGCCTAGAAATACACCCACTTGAAAGAAAAATGGATAACCTTGAAAATCAAGTCCTGCCCAGTCATGCATGACATCATTTATTTGGAACACCACAGCTTGTCATAGAAATGGCTGGACAAACAATAACAAAAGATGATTCAGCAGAAAACCGTGGGAATTCATATGCACACATATATGGCACATTAATCAGCATTACAGTGTTTATCACTGATGAGAAACAAATAGGTTTTGAATTGGGATGATAAGAAGTAGGAGAGCTGTCATCCTGCAACACCTAGAGGACACTGAACAAGCAAGGGATGGAGTGGGATTAGAAGGCAGATGTGTGAACAGCTTATGTGGTCTAAATCTAAAATGTTACCTCTACACCATAGTGTTCTATCCACTAGCCCTGGAAAAATCCTGTATTCAAAGTAGATTCATGGCCAATTTAGCTCCACTGATCTATTATTAAATGCATCTGTTCTGGAAACACAGTAAATTATTTCTCATAATTCTTCATATGTCTTATTATCAGAGCTAAAAAGCCTTGGGCTTAATGAAATTTTACTGGACTTGAAAAAATTAATTTATATCGGTGCAATGATAAGTGTTGGAAACACACACACTATTAATTAACTTGGCATTACTAGGGAAATTGCATATAGGTATAAGTACTTAACTGGCATTTGCTGGCTGTGTTGGGTGAGCACAGTGGGAGATTGACCTTCAGTGGGATGAGTGAGGACACGTAGCAAGGTCCTCCCTGGGGAATGCAGGAAGTAAATGTTTCACTGGCACTGCTTAGATTTTCAAAAAAGCATCAAATAAAACTTATGAAGAAGGTATTGTCAGAATTTAATAAAATTCTGTCAAAAATAAGGCCAAGAGATTGTGAAATAGGATCATTCCTATCAAATGTTTTCACCATTGAAGTCACACAGTGAACCAGCCACTGGGGAGAGTCAAGGTTTCACAAGTCAGGGAAGCCCTACTGGTGGCTGTGGTAATTATCTCTCCTTGATTATAAAGTTCTCCAAGGCTTCAGGGTGTCTTGTCTGTTCTGCAGTTTTAAGGCATGATCCTGAATAAAGTAAAAGAAATCCAGGAACTACGATTGCTTTGGTTCCAGCCTGCTAAATCCTAATGCCAGATACCCAGCAAGAGCAGAAGGGATCCTTAGTGATGCTTCTGGACATCATCATCCTCACAGTTGTCTGAAACAGTGGTGACTTCCAGAAAGTCGAGGAGGTGTGGCCACAGAAAAGAATCAGTTGGTTCTGAGTGGCTCAATGAAAAGACAGAAAGAACCTCAGACTTCAACAATGCATGGATCATGAAGTGGATCTCACCAGTTTTTGGAGCAGCGCACCTCCAGATTCTTGTTACTTGAAATGAAAAATCAAACAAAATCAAAACATCGGAAAGTAAAAATGGTGCTTTAAAGTCACATGCTGTTTTCTGTCTCTGGAAGCAGCCCAAGTGATATGAGGTCACAGTACTGAATGGTAAGACATGGGTCAGCTCAGATTTAATCACACCATCCTTGTGCCTGCACCTTAGACCTAAGTCAGTTCTGACATTGTTCTGACCTGACCTGAGAACAGATTCTCAAACTTTATTGACTTGAGAATCAGATGCAGCACCCAGAACACAAAGCCCACTGAAATCTCTATGTCCATGCATAATGGTTTTTACATTATGTGAGTTCTTTGTGATGCAGAGAGGCAATTACAGGCATCAGATACAGTCATTTTCCAATATTATTTAGTTGCTTATAGATTATGTATGTTTTATAATGCACACAAGATGTTTCTGTGGTATTTACTATACTATACTATAAGAAGCATACACCTGACTAAACTTTTCACACATTTTTATGCAAAATGTTGTATCTTACAAATTCTGATGAACATTAATGCAGATGTGTTTGACTGGCATTGGTATGTGGTCTCAGACAGTGGCATGCTTGCATGCATGCATTGTGTTCCAATGTAAACTTAACTGTTGTTAGTACTCAGGATTTCGAACCTAGGGCCTTGCTATGAAAATACTCTACCATTGGGCTGTCCCTCTGCCCTTCTCTTATTTTGAAATTTGACATACGATTTTTACAGTTTGCCTAGGCTGATCTCAAACTCTCTAGGAATTGTAGCATATGTATGCCTTGATTTTAGGAGCCTCACACTTCACTGTCCCATGGAGCTAGAATTATAGAAGTATGCCAATAGATTGCACTGAGCTGTTTTAATAATGTAGCAACATCAATATTATGCAGTGAGCATAGCCCACACTCTTCAGGATGCATGATACCACTAACTGAGAAGATTCAACTCAGTGACAGTGCCTTTCCTCATGAAGATATGTCTCTTCAGTGATAAGGAACTTTCATTTCTCTACCATTGCATTGTTGCAAAACTCAGCTAACATGCTTTACATTGTAGAATGTTGATAAGTTCAAACCTTAGGTGAAATTAAAGTACTGAAATTATAACAGAGGAACTGAAATTTACTGAGAGTTACTTTAGTGTTCTATATATGGTGGTCTCATTAAGCCAGAGCAAAATATGCAGATGTAGCAAGACTCCCAGGAAGACAAGCAAATATTTATATACAGTGACTTTCTCCTTTGACCTTTTCTCAGAAGCGTAACATGAGGGCTGGCTTGTTGGGGTTTCTATCCCGCCCGGTACCCCACAGCTGGCAAACCCCAAAGAAAAATCACACAGAGAGTCTGCATTAGGTTATAAACTGATTGGCCCATTAACTCAGGCTAAGTATTAGTTCTTATAAGTTATATTAACCCATTATCCTTATCTATGTTAGCCACATGGCTCAGTACCTTTCTCAGTGGGGCAGGTCACATCCTGCTTCTTCAGTGGTCTAAGCAGGAATCCCAAGGGAGCTTCCTGCTTCCCAGAATTCTCCTATTCTCATCTCTCCGCCTCTACTTCCTGTCTGGTTGTCCCCCCTATACATCCTGGCTAATGGCAAATCAGCATTTATTTAAATCATGATTGACAGAATACAGACAATTCTCCTGCACCACAGAAGTATTCACTACTTTGATCCATATGTGTCCTCTAAAGACTGGGTATACAAATTGCTGGTGAGCAAGCCTAGCACATAGTACTCAAAATAGGAGTGTGTTCCAGTAAACCCAACTATAACTGTGTAGGCAGTCTGCTTTGATATCTCCGAATGCCCCATTAATTGACGCTGGGGAGTTCCTGGGTCATATCAAGCAGAGGGCTATGTAACTTCAACTGACTATTATTTTAGACTGTGCGTATGGCTCTATAAATTTTGTCAGCTATTATGTCCAGTTTTACCTAAGGAATAATGATAAAGCAGAGACTTACAGTAGCGCCTGCTTGCTGGGAGGTGAACATAAAAGTACTCATGTCCAGAAAGCTCCTCGTGGCTATGTGAGTGTAAATACCACACTTGCGCACTCAGTCTTTCACAGGCTTGTATTTCTACTGCCCTAGCTGGATTTAGCCTTTTCTTGAAAATTCACACAAAGAAAGAAGATGAGATAGACTTCACCCCAAACTTCTTCATTCTCTTCAATTCCTTAGTTTAACCCCTGAGAGGCGATTTGTGCTATTGAAGAAAAACAACCAAGACCCAAATCTTCAATGGTGTTATATGTGAGTGGAAATCCCAATAGTTCAAACTGGGGAAAAGGGGTTAAAAGCACATCTGAATTTCATTGGAAACATTCATAATTCACCCCACTCCTAAAGGAAGAAAACTAAATTAATTCATGGCAAGATACCTTGGTTACATTGCACAAATAATCTTTCCTGAAATTCATCTCTCAAACACCAAAAGACAGGAAGGACTATCTGGATGTTGGAAAGCTAATAAATATTAACATTTATTGGTTTCATATTTACAGCAGCCTGTTTAATTACCTCAAAAGGTCATTCCTGGCACCTATAAGATTCTTTAACTAAAAAAGCATGATTTGTCTGTTGTGCTCCTCCAAGAGACACAGCATTCAGCAATGTTCTTGAAACACAAATGTCAATTTCCTTACTGGGAGTCTCTGCACTAATACCTAGAAGACATCTTTGAAAATGGTTTTCTAATACTTGTGCATTTTTCTCACAATAATAGGCTCTGTTTTTAGAAAAGGTTTATAATTTTTATTTTTATGTTTGCAACATTAGAGATATTGTGTGAATGATATGTGATTTGTTTTAAAGGGGCTGGCTCCCCTTCTGCTTAGGGCTGTCTTTGATTTTTGGTCTCACTGTCCGGCTTCTGGCGCAGTGAGAAAGCAATTTTCTCCAGACTTAAAATTAGTATCGCGTCATGAATTATTCAGCCCAGCACATTGCTTCTTGTGGCACCCCATGCTCCTCCAGCCACAAAGTTTCAAGTCTCCCTTTCACACATTCCCATCTTCACTCAGCCCTCTGCCCTCCTACTCATCCCTCCTTCCAACACAGCAGTTCAGCAGGCTGGTACCCAAGCACCTGATTGAATTTGCTTTATATTTAAATTTCAAGTCACATAGCCACCTTCTAGATGGAGAGCTTCAGAGACAATCACACAAGGCAGGCTGTTTCCACACAAAACAACTCAAATCATTTCTGTGAGATGAGAGCAGAATTTAATAACTGCATCTTAAAATAGACACATTGAGATAAGTCGGCCAAGCCTCAGATGTCTAAATAAATCTACTAACCTTGACTTTATCATCTTTATATTTGGCAATTCTAATGTTTCCTTAAGCATCTTTCTATGCAAATCGATTGCCTGCATATGTATGGCAATATTCATTTTTTTCTCTGTTGCTTTTATTTCATTTTTCAGGAAAACATTCCTTATGCACAGATATTATCTATCCTAATCATGCCATGTTTTTATTAGCACAATTTGAAATAAAATTATTATTTGCTTATTATGGTAGCTGGTTCTTTTCTCTTGTTCATCCCTTCTTTCTTTCTGTTTGCTGGTTTGCTTGTTTGCATTTTTTTTTTAAAGATTGGGTCTCATGTAGTCCAAGAAAACCTCAAACCATCTTTGTTATATAGACAAAGATGACTTTCTGATCCTCTTACCTCTACTTTTCAAGTTCTGAGACTGCAAGTGTGCACTGCCACATTCAGCTAATTTGTAATATTTTAAATATGTATTTTTGCTTTTTCTGTATCAATGGTTCCTTCTATGAAGACTTCATATAGCCCCAATTTTAACTGAATTAAGACTGACTTTCCTTAGTGGAGAGGGATAATATATGCTGATTTCTGATATAATAGAAAAGTACATTAGTGATCTAATGTGAAATTAAGATTTCAGAAAAATTGGGAGACTATAGATGTTGTCTTAGTTTCTATTGTGATAAAACACTGACTAAAACCAGTTTGGAAAGCAAAGCATTTATTTTATCTTTCAGCCTGTAGTTCATCATCAAGGAAAATCAAGGCAGGAAATGGAAACAGAACTGATGAAGAGGGCTTGTTCCCTATGCCTTGCTCAGCACCCAAGAACACCAGTCCAGAGATGGCACTGGCCACAGTGATACAGACCTTCCCATATAAATAATCAATCAAATAAAGCAGATTGATGGGCTTTTAATCATCAATTTAAACAAAGGCACCAAAGATTTGTCCAAAGGCCAACTCAGTGGTGACACTTCCTCAGTTGAGTTTCCCTATTCCCAAATTACTCTATACAGCACAGTTGTAAAACTGACAAAATAATATCTTTAGAAAATGTTTGCAAGTATCTACAAGTAACTCATTTATATGTGCTCTATTAATTGGTTCTTAAAATTTATCTCTGTGATAAAATTAATATGCTGAAAAAATGTAAACTAGGTACTGACCACTTGATTGTACCAATAGCTAAGTTTTATAGGGTAATATCATAGTTATTCTGAGATTAGAGGCCACATTTTGGGGTAAAAATTTTCTAATCACCTAGCTTTAGGAATGGTTATTAAACAAAAGTATCTCCAAATGTACACCTCCCCTTCGACATAGATGATCAATGGCAGATACCATTCATTCACTCAGGCTTCTACTTATACCAAAATAACTGCAAGAAGATATGTTTATTTTAAAATCGCAGAAGTGTGTCGTTATTCTATGAGATTATTTAAGGTGTACATAAACCAGAATAAAAAGAAATTACAACAAATTCTGAGAAACTTTGATAGTGGCAAATTTATGACAGCCATGTTGGCCAGTAGCATGCTATACCCAGCATTTTATTGCTGCTTGCAGTGTGAGTTTACAGTTTTGGTCACCAAAGCGCTCTTCCTTACTGCCTTGTCCTCCCTGTCTTTTCTGTATCATGCATCTCTATGTCATGTCTTTGTAAGAAGAGGAATACTGTTGTAGGCTCCTGAGGTTAGCTGATGGGCAGGGACCATATGCTCTGGAGATTTTTCAGAAATTTCTGTGTGTATTACATTCACAACCAATTCCCCCCAAACAATTTCAGATAACTTCATATAGCACACACAGTTTGCTAATGAGCTATGGTGGCAGTTACCATATTTTAGTAATATGTATCAAATTGTTATGAAGCGTGAAAGTGTATCTCTTTGTCTCTATGATGAATTACTTAAGAGTTAGAAGGCTTTCATTTTGAAAATAATCATTTGTAATTGACTCTTCTGCATGGTTTTGTTTTATTCTTAAATTTATTTTTTATCATTTCCCTCTTATTTTAATATTTATTCAGGAAATATTAAGAAGCATTTAAATATTTCCTTGCATGTAAAATAAAAGAAATATCCTTCTATGTTTATTTGCTTGCTTTTTATTAAAGATGATCAGTACAATTTTAAGGATTATGGTGATGGTTGTGGCATAGCCATTATGGCTCAGCCTCTACTGAGAGATGGAAAAGGGAGAAAGTAAGTGACATATCCCCTGATCAATATTAAACACAAGGATTCTCCTTTATTATTATAATTTTACTCGCTATTCCATGGCTTATAAAGTTATTTCATTCAAAATGTTTGACTACAGCAAAATCAGAATACAGGTGTGAGGTTGAGATATCAGAACCACTCCATTTAAAATAGTGCCAGTTTTATTTAATCATTACTTAATCTGAAACCAAAGCCAGAAAACCAAAAATATTATTTACAAAGATCTCCTCTCTATAAACAAACCTGTCTAAATATTTGCTAGACAATATTTATCCATGATATTTAACTAAATTACAGATCTTTCTCGTGTTTCAGTCTTTCATATACTAAATGACTGTAGTAAGTATTGAAGCCTAATAATTTGACCTAAAGCTTTACAAATATTAAATTGTCAGAAACTGGAAACAGCTTTAAGCTATTTAGCAACTGTGCTAATAGGTGACAGTTTCTCTAAAAACTTTACTAATTATTAAAAACAGCAATGGCTAAAATTCATTGGGAACCTAGAAAAGGCTACTTCTCATTTTAAGTAGTTCAAGTATGTGAAACTATTTGTACTTCATAAATGAGTCTATGGAGGAACTTAGGCATTATAACAGAGAAATGGCAACAACAGGCTCACACTTTCCTGCTAGCATATAGTCCAGTCTTTGACTACTGAATTCAAAGCGCAGTAGCATTCAGTATACATTTCCCAAACAGAAACTTGAAGTTTCCTTTAAAATAAATAAAAATAGAAGATTCTTTTTAAAATATGTTTTTCCTGCCTCTATGTGTACATGCAATATGTACCTGTTGCCCATGAGGACAGAAGAGGATACTGCATCCACTGGGATTGGAGTTAAGGATGGTTGTGGGCCACCATGTGGTTGGTGGGAACTGGGTCTGGGTCCTCAGCAAGAGCAGCCAATTGCTCTTGACTGTCAAGACATTTCTCCAACCCCAAGAGACACTTTTCCAAACTTCCTTACAACTGTGAATTAGCATTCTCAGCTGGCTCATTCATTCAGGAAATAGCACCCATTGCACAATTGTCTCTTACTATAATCTGAAAAAAAAAAGGTGTCTAGATCAGAGCAAAGTATAAAGATCACTTATCCAGTTGCTGACATGGAAAACCCACCACTTCTCCAGCAGCTTCTCTGTTTTCACAACCAATTAGGAAACCAGAAAGTCCAGCAGGAGATCAGTGCACAAAAAATAAGAACATCAGGGTGCAAGAATCAACACAGCTGTGGCCTCAGACTTTCCTGACCTTAATTTGATGTGGGATTCCCCTCTGTATCCTGTAAATATGTTTTATTACCACTGGTTGCTAAAGAAGCTGTTTTGGTCAATGGCTTAGCAGAGTAAAGCCAGGCAGGAAGTTTGATCAGAGTACTATTGATTCCATTTTAAAAATGAAATTTTTTTAGTGCATAAGGAATATAAAGTTCATTAAAATAGCTAAAAATATTTTACAAAAGTAGCAAAGGACTTAGCTACAAAATTCATTCAAATGCTACATAACAAAATTTCAATCAATTAAAGCTGATTTACAAAACCGTATTCAAATCAGATTACATGTCCTACCAATTTTTTAGTGATCTAAGTTTGCATATGTAGGAACTATATTGTGTGATATTTGTTCAAAGATAAAACCCTCTTGTGATTCTTTTCACAAAATACATCCTTGTTATTAGGTGATAATTGACTACATATACTCATAGTCGGTGTATTGTCATGGGAAGCCAGTAATCAATCTGTCCAGACCAAAGTGAAAGCACTGAAGGAAAATAGTTCAGGGAATTCCTGGCCTTCAGAGATTAGAAGAAAAAAGCGAAATCTTCCCCACAACGCAGATTACCATTTCTGCAATGTTTTAGCATCCAGATATAGCATTCCTGAACTAGAGACATCCAGTGTTAACTGTACTTCTAGATGTCACTGCCTAATTCTGTAGGCTTTTAGTAATTTAAGCAGAAAATCAGTCAGGAAAAAAATAAAAATATTGGCATTATGAGCAATGAGAATGACCACGTATTTAGCAAACTGTTGGGATCTAGTGAGGTCAATGGTATGGTCTGAGAGAGGGTCTGTAGAGTTCAATGCTCTGTTCTAGACATGAGGTATTGCTGATACAAAACAGTAATCAATAACTGAGAGACTGAATATATGGAAATTTAAGGTAAAGAGGAGAAATCAATGTGATATCTTGGGGGACAGATGAGTTAAATATCAATACCTTCCTTAACAAAGGGGGCCTCCACCTTCTGAAGTTCACACTGGAGTCAAAGTAGAAAGATACCATGAAGGAAAATTGTAGAGCCACTGAGTAGGGTGCATGTGATCAATGGAGGATTAATGAACTTGTGGGAGATTAGAAACATAATGCTACTAGTGGAATAGGGAATCAATAAGAAGTAAATTATGTTGAGTAATTATTGGAAACCACTGTGATTAAAGAGTACAAATGAGGTATGATCCATATTATTGTGGCTCTGTAATATTCAATGCCTCCTGGTCCTTTGGTTTAGTATTGGCAAGGAAGATAAGCATGAACTCCAAAACCTCTTTTCCACATGTCATGCCCTGGCATTCTTAATTCAATACTTCTGTTCAGAATGTCTTTCTCTAATTCTTCTTAAGAACTGTGAGAATATCGGATTAGTGCCTACGTGAAATCCTGTATTTCTTTCTGAGACTTCTTTAACTGTCTTCAAGACTTTGTACTTTCATATCTATATCGCCAGGAGGTCTTTTCTTTGCGTAATCTCTTAAAGGCTTCTCTCATATGGGACTCTACCTCAGATGTCACAACAAGCTTATACTAATTGAAATAAAAAAAGGTATACATGGCACTTAATGATCAGGATTCTGTTGAAATTTATTGGAACTGAAAGTTGAAATACAAGAAAAACAAAAAACCCAAATGACTCTGAATTCTGAGACAGGTTGAATTAATTGACAGTAGATAGAAGAAAATCCAAAAAAAAAAAAAAAGATGGATGTGATCATAAGCATTACTACACCTGAGTGTGGTTAAATGCACAAATGATTGCTGAGATCCCCCTCTTTCCTTCAACCACACTTCCAAGTTAAGGTCTCCATTTCCAACTGTCTCTTGAGCATCTGCACTTAAGACATAGAAGCAATAGTGTCTGGGATTCAACAGTACCTGAAGAGCACAGAGGTGGTGTGGTCTAAATAACAGAGCACAGTAACCATCACTGAGTTAAGAAGGTTAGATGAAGAAGACATAAAAGACAGACCTTTAAGGAAGGAAGAAAGCATGTGGAGAGACTGAACACGCATGAAAGCCACCATTCCCTCATCCTTCAACATTTTAGTTGGGCTTCTAAGTTTCACCCATTTCAGTTGAAATGAAAAGGGACATTGGAAATGAGTAGTCTTTTGAATTTAAATGCAACTCAATCCCATCACCATGGAGTTCATCCAAATTCCTGCTAGCTTTGCTTGAACCCTGAAGCATCCTCCTGACTGGCCTCCTTGTTCCTGTCTTCTCTTTATAGTACATCCTACACATGACTCGCAGATGGTCTTCTTAAGTAAAGCTGCTGTTATTTCTCCATCTGCTCAAAATAGTCAAATTGTTACCAGCTAATCCACCTTCTTCATCCTGACATTCATGTCCTCCCCAGTGTACCTCCAACAAACCTATCACTTACTCTTCTATGTAGCCCTCATCAATGGCAGCTGAACATCTTGTTTTCTACAAATGTGCTTTGGACTTGGGACTTTTAGGAATGTTGTCTAACAGCAGTTGGTGAATTTCACTACAAGTGTTTTTCTTCAAATTATATCCATCCATGCCATTTGTTTCCCTTACAAGACACTTACTTCTTTGCTTATGCAAGGAGCCATGGGTGCAGGTAAAAGCTCCATAGCCCCTTTGGAAGGCACCCTGACATTTAAATAACTGATCCAGAGTCAACCAATGAAGCCTGTGGATTCAATCAGGGCATCCTGACCACAGTAGCAATTTAGCTTTGACTAAAAACATATACGTAATAAGTAATTTTCAAAACAAAAATTTGTGAGGTTACCTCAAAGGCATCTGATTGTTGCCTGAAAGAATTAAGTGTATATGCATTATTTAGAGTGTATATACTGTGTTCACTCCGAAGTGGTCAGCAGATCTGGTGTTTACTTTGGTCTTAAATATCTTTCCTTTAATTTTAAACCTCAATACTTCAGGGGAAAACAAATAAAGACCTACATACTCCATTGATTAACTCTTAAATCAGCATTCTGGAGTGCTTCAAGATTCTACTGCCTTTAACTCTAGCCCAACACCTGTATCAAGCAATATCTACTCTTCAAATGCTTGTGACATCAGCATGTGCCTAAAATCCCTGCCTTGGACACACCTGATAAACTAATGGTAAAGCACTCGTTTTGAAATAAGAGACAATTTACTTTGAATTTTAGCCATGATTTTATACCTATGTGCAATTGAATCAATTGCATAATATATATAAACTCATGCTTCCCACTTTAAGATAAAGACAATTCCGTATTCCTGATTATGTTCAAAGTAGGTCAGAAAAATAAACCGGTCCTTTCTTCAATTATTGTCTTGATTATGAGTATGCTAATTATTTCTCTGTCCACATTTTGGGACCCCGTGTAACATGACTTAGGCCTCTCTTCTTCAAAGACTTTGGAGAATGAAATAGGATTCCATATATGAAACAATGAAAGAAAGAATAAATTCATAATGAGGTTTCATATATTACAGAAACAAGTACTTAAATCACTGGTTCTCAACCTATGGGTCATGCATATCAGATATTTACATTACAATTCATAACAGTAGCAAAATTTCAACTATGAATAGCAATGAAATAATTTCATGTTTGGGGGTCACCACAACGTGAGGAACTGCATTTAATGGTTGTAGTGTTAGAAAGGTTGAGAACCACTGACTTAAATTGTATGGTTTTCCTTTTATGACAGCTATCTTGCAAAGGCATTTGTTCTGTTCACTTTTATGATGGGCCAGGGTTTCTATCATTAACTTTCCTTCTGTGACAATTCCTTCCTCAGTGTGCTGAAAGTTTTAAATATAAGTGTGGCCTCCAAAGAACTCCTACTTGTAGTCTTCTTAGTACAATGATCACAATATTTTAAAAATTATCTGCCTCCATCAAGATTTTCTGGGTAATGCCAGTACCCAGAAAACTTGGGAGAGTTCATTAACACACAAAGAAGAAGAGGCAAAAGCGGTTTTTGTTAACAGTTCATCTTATTTGACACCAAAGTCATTGTAAAGACCAATGTTCTAATGCCATCATCTGCTCTATATGCCATAAAGATCCTGCTAACTTCTGTCCCTCTAACCATGGTGTCTAGATTTTCACAAGGCCACTCCAATTGTGAGTATTCTAAGTGTAATCATGCTGAAAATGTCTCCAGGCTAAATATTTCCAACTCAAATGACAAACATACAGTTCAGCTACCTCTTTATGCTTCACTGAAACTGAACCTAGCCTAGCTGAGTATAAGGTTCATTAATTTTATCCACGTCACTGGCACTGGGACCTGGAGATTGCAGTGTTTTCCCTGAAATTCTCCAATGTGAATTGTATTAGTCCTAGCCCATGAAGGCTCCTTCAGCTTTACTTTAGAAAATGAGGAAAGAGAAAGAGACCATTTTCCTGGTCCCATTCCTGAATCTACCTGGACAAGCTCTTTGAGTTGGGCAATTCTCTTCACTCTAAACTAGCATTGTTGTGAGAAATGATTTATTCTTCCAGTAGTGTTAGAATTTTGACTCCTCTCCTCCTGCTTTTTTATCTCTTCATTCACAGTGAAAAGTATCAATTTGAATAATCCCATCACTTGGTGTGTATCCTAGTCTTCCTTCCTGTCCTTGCATTAGCTGAAATCACATGACAAGTATAGTCAGTGAGGAAGGGGTAAATGGCTCTCTAGGTAAAGAGCTTGCTGTGTGAATGTGAGGACCTGAGTTTGGGTACCAAAAACTACATAAACCTAAACTCAATAACAAGTATCTGCAATATGAGGTGAAGATGGGAGAATCCATGGACTGTTAAAGGTCACCTAGCTTAGTGCAAAGAGCAACAAACAAGGGACCATGTCTCAAACAAGTTCATAGGTAAAGAGCAAGCTCTAGGTTTTCTTTGGAACCACAACACAGCATAGAAGTTACATGTGCTTGCTCACACATACGGACAGGCAAATAAACATTCATTTATATTTATATGCAAAATATATTAAAGAGTATAGTCAATAATTCCACTGAAGAACTTTGTGACACTCTTTTAATATTGAGTATTGCCCAGGCACTTGTTACGAGAAGTTCTTAATCAAAACAGATCTGATCTTACAAATGAGTCAGTAAGTGTCTTTGATCTGCTAAACTTCAGTTGTTTTTAATACCATTCTGGGCTATAGCACAATACTACCAATTATGTTCCTAAAAGATGAACCAATGTATTAGCACAATTCTAAAAGCATACATGTCCACTTAGGGAATATTCAGTCTTGCTCATTTTTTCCTAGTATCTAATATAATGCTTAAATTTAAAGAGGTGCTTGATATTTACTTAAGATTGGGAATGCTAGGTGTGATTATGTACATCAAGATGGGGTGTGATTATGTACATCAAGATGGGCTCTGACCAAAGGTAGGTGTGAAACTGGACTCTGTTACTATGCACATTAGGACATGAACAAATATATTTCCAATGTTCAAAAGACAATTCACCTTGGGTATCCTTCATTCCTTGGAGTGCAGGCCATCCCTGTACTGAGTTCTGAAGTGGCAACTATCATGAGTACTTCTTTTTAAACATGTGTTCAAGCCAGCAACCCTTCCATCATCTGGAAACAATAGGACTCTCTATGCCCTACTTACATAGAGGAAAGTATCCAACTCAAACTGATAAGCAGGTTGGGAGATAAGCTGATTTCTGGAAGAGAAACACTTCCTCTAAACTTGAAAGACAATTATAAAGTAGCCAAGGGAAAAGAGATGAATATACAAAAGAGAATCGGCTTGAATTTTTGAAAGGAGGTGGAATGCATGGGGAGTCCACGACTTGCTAATAACGCAAGGACACTCTCTGTTTTCCTTGTTCTTTTATAATATAAAGCCTCCTGTTAAAGAATTGGAGAGAAAATGTTCTTAAATCTGTTGACATCTAAGTCAAATAACAGCACAATTACATATATTATTCAAGGTCTAAGACAGATGCCACCATCTCTGTCAAACATCAGCAGGTTGATTCCTCCCACAAGGGACCCCCGCAGCAAGTGTTGCTGTTGGTTCAGACCTCTGTCTGACTCATGGAGTGAGCTGTGTACTATGTGTCTCTCTCCTTGGGATCACGAACAACAGGGAGGCAGCCACAGTCCTCCCACTACCACCTTGACTGAGCTTCCTGAAGTCCTGCCTACACTGTTTCCTTGGCTCAGCACAAGCAAAGAAAAGCCTCTGCTCCTCTTTGAGGCGGCCTCTTCCTCTATGCCCTGAAATCCATATCTCATCTTCCCAAGGATTTTGTTCCCATAGTCATTTATCTCCCATCCCACAGTATCCATTTTGCATTCTTCACACTTACCTGCTACAAAAATACCCAACAGCTTTTCTTTGGCCCATGCGATCTCCACCCACAAGTGGACTTCTTGTTCTTTGTCACTTCCAAACATTCATCTTGTATGATATCTTCACTTCTTTACATCACATTTTAACTTCAACCCACACTTATCAAACCCATGCTTCTTGCTCCACTAAAGATGTACTCACAAGGTCAATAGCAGTCTCCTCATTGCCAAATCAGGTGATCATGACTTTACTTTTAACTTTCTAAGCAATATTTCACATACTTAAGATGTCTCCTGATCCATTATCTTTGATAGAGTGCTTTCTACTTTCCTTTGATTGACTGGAAATATTTCCTAAATCTTTTTTACTGGCTCTTTCTTACTCTGGGATCTCTAAATGGTTAGCCTAGAGCTTAACCCTAGGATCTTTCCTGCCTTGTGTTTCTGATGTTTTTACCTGTATGGTCCATTGGGTCATTCTGTGTCAGTACTGTTGAGTCACACAGTTCTATCTGCAGAGATGACTACTCTTTTCAAGGTGTACTCATGACTACCTTTAGAAGTCTACAGACACTTCAGACAGAACCAGATTTGTTTCTTTTTCATAATGTGGCTTTTTCCCTGGACCATTGCATCTTGGTAACACTTAAGTCCAAAGCCTAGAGTTAGTACACTCTTCCTCTCAACGTTCACACTTACTGTGTCAGCATCTGATGGGAATTGTTTCTCTCAAATGCTCTGACTACTCCACCTTTCTCCATCTCCGCTGGAATCACCCCAAGCCAAGTAGCCATTAACATCTGACTTCCGGACAGCATCGACCCCCACTCTCATGACATCTTTCCCCTATGGGCTCTCTCGCTACAAACTTTACATACATGCTTTCTAAGCAGAGCTTCTAGAGCACACTTTTTAACCTTTGGATCTAGTCTGCCCTCTCCTGCAACAAATTCTCCACTAGCTTCTCATTGCATTTAACAATACATTAATATGCTGGATTTTCTTTATTATTACTTGTAGACCCCCCAAAATCAAATCCCGTCCCAACTACATCTTTCAGTATATCACACAGGCAGGCGGTCTCCCTCTCCTCACTTCTTTCCCCCTTCTTTTCTATCTTTTATATGCCATGAGTATACTCTTCCTAACCATATTCCACTTAAGAGATTCTGCAGTTGCCACATTTTCTGCTGGAACAATGGGTTCATCATTACCATCTCAAGGCACATGTCCTATCTTGGAAAGGTCTCCCTGATCACCCAGTTGAAGACACTATGTTATAGTAGTTTACTTCTTAGTATTTAAGACTTTACATATCTTGTTTCTTAATTTATCGCTTTCGTAATCTCTGCTTTTCTCCTCTATGCTACAAAATTCACAGGTCTCTTGTTCACCAACTATTCCCTGCAAATAGTATAGCATCTGACTAATGAGCAGTATTAAATGGTCATTAAATGAATGAATGGGCACATTCACACAGGCACTCAAACATTAGAGGTCAATAAGACCGAGGATTATTTCAGGATCTGAAAAACACATTTAACCTGGAGTTTATACACAACATATCTGAAAATCAAATCAATGTGAGACTCCCAAGGAGGCTCGTGCAGTGTTCTTGGGCAGCCCCAGCAAAGAATGACTCACACTGGCCTCCTCTCAGCAGCCATACCTTGTGCCCACTCTTGGCCAATTACTTATCCTCAGCTATGAATGCAGTACTGTAATTACACCTGTTACTAATTAAAGGACAAAATGAATGTGAAGTGCCACTGAAATATTGCACAGGAGTAAAGCAGCGATTATATTTATTGTATAAATTCCATTTGGCAATTATATTGATTGTACAATGAACCTACTGCATAATAGTGATAATTACAACTGTTAACGTTTTCTGCTGGGATGAATCCAAGTGGGTAAACAGGTTGCTCTGAGTTACAGACAATCAGAATGGGGAATTTGGAGTTTCCATTTAATTCTTATGCATATTGATTAAAGATTTTTTTTTGAAATACTGAAGTGTGAGTGACTAAATTTTCATGTTTTGAGAAGCAAAATCAATATGAACTTTTCAGAGTTTTGCACTGATGGAAGCAGATAAATGCAAAGAAAAATCAAACTCAGAGAACAAAAGGACAATGTTCATTTGTTAGAGCTGAATTGTTGGCAATGAGCATCAGTCATTGGGCCAGACTCAGGTTGGAAACAAATCCCAGAGCATAAGCAAATTATGTCTTGAGGGTAACCAAGAGCTGTCTAATTTAACTTAAGGCCTACTCACTAGGAAGGAATTCATGGCTGTTCTTGTAAACCTGCCCAACAACTGATAGTTGATGGGGTTATGGATGCTAAAAAAGCACATACTCTACTAGTTCCCTAAACTAATGTCATTTCTATGTGTATTCTAAATACTTAACTTCATATCCACGTACAGATATAGCTCTCATAAAAGAAGCTTCTTTTTGGAACAGGGAAAGATCATTTCAGAAATCTATAACTTGTCAAAGCGCAAGAAATAACTGACCCTGGGATGCCTAACTCCAGTTGATATTTCTGCAACATGACCCCTGCACTTAATGTTCAGGGAATATTGCAGATGATAGGACAGAAAGATTGTAAGAGCCAGAGAAACAGGATGTTGGTATAAAATAATGCATTCTTACATATGACAGGAAAGCTGCACCTATGAAATCTAAACAACATGGTTGTCTAAAGATGCTCTGCACAACAATAGTTGGCATACCAATGAAGTTGGTAATATCAGAAGGCGCTGCACCTAGGTGAGAGCTACAGGTAATTAACTGGTAATTAATTAACAACTGACTGCTCAGAGAGTGTCTTCTCCAGTGATGAGCACCTGATCAATACCATGTGGTCATCCCTAAACACATATATGTGTGGGCAACACTAAATAAACTCTATAGGCTATATCTATACCTGTATCTACATGTTTATCTATATCTATTTATTTATATGTGTGTGTGTGTGCATGTATATTTAACAATAACAAAGAATAAGAATTTAGATAGGAGTCAGGGAGGCCGTGAAGGAGTTAGAAGACAAGGAGACAAATTATCTAAATAGAGTACTCATTTCTGCAATAAAAAATTAAATAAAAAGTGGAGCCTGCCTAAGAAAGCAACTTACTTCTTACCACATTACATCGAAGAGCTCATCTCAGAATGGCCAGAACAAAGGGTGAAGCAGGGTTGGTAGGATCATGCATGCTAAACTTCCAGCCACACTCTCTGTAGGCATTTTTTTTTAAATGGGATCCTATGGCCATGTTTGAACATAAATAAAGGTTCTTTCATTGACTTACTTTCATAAAGTGCATACTTGGTAATACATGTTGTCTTTATCAAGTTATTTATTTTTACTGTGGGGTGTGTGCATGGCATGCATGTTTACATGCTTGCTGGGTCACAAGTGCATGTACACATATGTACACATGCATACATGCATACAGGGTAGAGATCAATTGCAGGAATCTTTCTCAATCACTCTCTGCTTTATTCACTAATTTGGAGCTTGCTGATTCATCTAGTCCAAATAGTTAACTTGCTATAAAGATTAACGTCAGGGTGGAATCTTCCCCCTAGCCTCTGGCTTCCACATATCCAAAGAGTCCAGAATGTTCAGCTGAAAGCTTTACCCCAGCCCCAGGCATCCATATATCCAAAAAGTCTGAAATGTTTGGGTGGAATCTCCATCCCAAGCCCCATCTCCTGGAGTTGCCTCAGTCCAGACTCCACGGTTGAGAAAGGGCACCATTGGTGGCTCCACTCCCGAAGGCATTAAAAGGCCCAACCTCGTAGTTTTCCCCTATGGTCTCCTCAACTTCCCCTGGGGCCACCCAGGAATGCTTTGCTCAGAATAAACCTGGATTTATTAATTTGATTTGATTGGCTTATTACATCAGTGGTAGTGGATTCCCTTTAACCAGGAATTTAAATTTAATAGTCACCTGTCGTATCATTTCGAGCCCTTGGATTTCAGGATAGCTACCACACCTACCTGATATTTATGTAATTTTTTGAGATCTAAACTCTGGTCCTCATGCCTTCAAAGCATTGACCCCTGGACCTGATACTGTGTCTTCCTCTACTCTATTAATTGCCCCTAGAAAACTTGCTAAAGAAATAAGGGAAGAGTAGAAGTCACCTAGTGTGTACTTTGTGTAATTAGCCAAATTAAAATGGAGACATGTACCATGAAAGAGGGAGCCATTGTGGGGTTAGTGAGAAACCAGGCACTAAGAAAACTTCCAGGACAAGGATAACCCTAGTTATTAATCTAAGCAATAATGGAAAGAGTACCTAAACTGCCCTTCCCTTGTAATCAGATTGGTGACTACCTTAATTGTCATGATAGAACCTTCATCCAGTAACTGATGGAAGCTGATGCAGAGATCCACAGCTACGCACAGGGCAGAACCCTTAGAGTCAAGTCATAGAGAGAGAGGAACAATATTATGAGCAAAGGGGCCAAAGCCATGATGGGGATACCCACAGAAAAGATGACCTGATTCTAGTGGGAGCTCACTGACTCTAGACTGACAGAGAGGGAACCAGCATAAGATTGAACTAGGCCCTCTGAATGTGGGTAATGTTTGTACGGCTGGGGCAGACTGTTCAGCTACTAGCAGTGGAGACAGTATTTATCCCTTGTGCATGAATTGGCTCTTTTGAGCCAATTTTCTATAGAGGGATACCTTGCTTAGTCTAGATACAGCTGGGGAGGGTCTCGGTCCTGACTCAAGTGATGTGATAGACTTTGTTAACTCCCTGTGGGAGGTCTCACTCTCTCAGAAGAATAGATGGGGTTGGGAGAAGGTAGGAGAAGAGGAAGGAGGGAACTGGGATTGGTATGTAAAATAAGATTGTTTAAAGAAAAAAAATGGGAAAAGAAATGGAGACATGTATGCCAGCAATGTAAGGACTACGGGAAGGAGCAAATGATGCATCCTGTAAGACAGGTAAAGAGTGAGCAGGGTTGCATGTGAATATAATAGCAAAAGGACCCATACAACTGTAAAATCATTTACCTTCCTTGAGTGCTCTGACCAGATCATCAGTCCACATGCTGACATAATTTCATTTACCTTAAAAACTCCCATGACTTAGAAAGTGTTGACATTTACTCCACTTCAAAGGCTAAAGCCTTAATCCAACTCTGTTAATTTCTAGATGTAATGTTGTCAAGTATTAAACCTTCAAGGAAAAGAACACCTCCAACTTAGATAAATCAGATTATCAACTCCAGTTTCTAATCAGTAAAAACAATTGTGTTCCTCTTGCCAATGCCAATGATGACCTGATGTTCAATTTTTATACCTGTGTCATGTCAAGTGGGATCCCGTTTGTAAGGTATATTTGACAGGATTTCTGTCTCAAGAAAAATACAATTAAACAGATATGTTCTTTCTTCCACAATTAGAGTTTCTGTGTCTGTATAGACTACTTGATTCTACGGAGCCAGCAACTGTGTGTGAAAGAATGTAGGATAAAATAGAGATACCGAGGAAGTGGATTAAGTGTAGATCTCAGATACTGTCCTTGAACTACTGAATTAACTAGCCCCAGAATAATGCCATTTCTGCTAGTGAGGTGTGGTTTCCTGATGCAATCCTAGTGGGAGTAAGTTATGTACTCAAACCTTGATGATGCTCTTTTCAGGGTGGTTTCTCTACTTTGTAGGTAGTGTGTTTTCACTGACCCGGAAGCACACCGGAATCTAGTGATTTGCCAAAGGTCAAGGAGTAAGTAGAAAAGATTGTCCATGATATGGATACCAATAATTCTATTTTCTGTGTCTCTCTCCTCCATTTACAAAATAAATATGAGATGATCAATTAAGTACAGGAGGGAAACATTATTTGCTCTTATTTCCATTAACATTTTTGCTATTTTGGATAATTCTCTAAAAGGAGTAAATTTATCAACTCCATATAAATTTTAGAAAGTAATAAAACGGGAATCTATTGTTATTTCAAAATTTAAAAAAATATTCTCAACTTGTGTCAAAGGCTAGGGAGAGGGCTCAGTGGGGAAATAGCTTGTATGGCAAGCATGAAGACTAGAGTTCAGATTTGCAGCACCTATTCCAGTGTCTTACTGGCATGGTAGCCCACATTTAATTGTTCCACTCTTGTGCTAAAGTAAGGGCTGATAGCAAGACTAAGATAGCTAGTTAGACTAGGCAAATCAGTCAGCTACGCACTTAAGAGAGAGACTCTTCTCAATGTGTAAGGTGGAGAATTACTAGGAAGACACTCAATGTCAACATCTGGCCTCCACAAGCAAGTGCCTATACCTTCAGGAACCCTACTCCCAATACATGTAAGAGGTCAATTAATACTCTGTCCTGTCAGTCTCAGGAAGGTAGCAAATAAGAGCAGGAGAAATGTCACATCAAAATGCAGATCATGTCCCATATGTGCTGACACCCTTGGCATGACCAGCTTCTTTTTGTTTTATTTACACATAGGGACACATGCATAGACCTACAATCTATAAACACATTCCACCTGTTTGGATTAAAATACATTAATATATGAAAGATAACTGAATTAAGAGTGTCTACTAAAGTTTTTCTCTGGCTATTAGGTAATGGATGGATTCTGATGTGGCAGGAAACCTGATCTGGATACATGTAATACTCACAAAGGGTAAGAAAAGAAAAGGAAAAAAAAACCTAAGTGTTGGCAGAATGAAACCATTTCCTCCTTTCTTCACAAATCACATTCCTTGAGTTATAGTTAATCATGTGAGATAAATAAGACTCATCTGTCTAGGGACTCAAGGCCTCAATGTTTTCACAAAGGGGACTTGATTGTCCAAAATACTTACTATAGGGATAGCTGAACAAGATACAATATTCACAGATGAATAAATCTATAGATCTTCACCCAATTATGAGTCAACCTGGGGATCTAAGTTATCAATTCAACATTAGTAATAAGATTAAAATGGTTCTATGACTATAATGAGATACTGACATATCAGATGTTTACATTTCATCTCACCAACACAGAGGAAGAAACACATTCATCTGTGGTCATAGTTCACTGCACTCCTGTCCTTATATTGCCCATATATCTTGCAGCTTTGTTGGGTTTGGATAAAAGTTGCGAGGCAAATGCTGGAAGTGGTCCTATGTTCACAGCTTGAGTGACCAGCACAGGAGTTAAATGTCAAGATGCTGATAGCTTCTGATAATGGCTAGGAATAGCATTCCTAATTTGCTTCCAAAAATTAAGTATTATAGAAAGAAATTTCACTGCCTCTCTCTCTTCAGTACAAAACCAAAGATACCTGTTTATCAATGAAAATTCAAATATGCTTGTGGAGACTTAGGGAGAAAGCAAATGATATATGCATAAAGTTCTCTGGTGTATAATCTCTGGGATTTTTACACGATTTTGATAAAAAAAATTCTTGCTTTTAGGTAATGAACTCTCTTTTTTTCTTTTTTTAAATTAATTTTCATTGAGTTCTATATTTTTCTACGCTCCCTGTCTCTCCCCTCCACTTCAACCCTCCCCCCATGGTCCCTATGCTCCCAATTTACTAAGGAGATCTTGTATTTCTCTACTTCCCATGTAGATTAGAGCTATGTCATTTACTCACTAAGATGAGTGGTAATAATTTCATGCCCACACCACTGGCAATTTGAAATGAATTAATAAGATTTCTGCTTATAGCCAGCGACAAGGAGCTAGAATAAAAAACAAATGATGTAGTTGTGTCACAGAAAAACACAGAAAAATAAAGATGAATGATACAACTTAGACAAGAAGAACTAATACGGAATCTCAAACCAAGTGGGACTTTTGGGCTGGGGTGAACCTGTACTTGACCCTATCTTACTCTTTCAAAACAATTATGAAATGTTCAACGTGATAATGCAACACTTGAGGAATTTCTAAACGGATTTTACAAAAAAAAAATCCTTGAGTCAACACTAATACTAATTGTGCTTTATCCACAATTTTCTATATGTTCATTATCTGATACGTTCCAGTAACATCTCCAGAGCACATACTGATATATATATACAGACACACACATCCAGTGTGTGTGAAGAGATGTTGATTCCTACACCACATTTCCTGATTCCAACAAGCTGGGGTGTAGCTAGTAAAATAACATTTTGTTTCGGAATAATGATTTTCAATTTGGATTTCATTTCATGACTAGCACATGCTATATTAACCTCTGGAAAGAACAATTGCATACAGGATATCTGAATGTCACTAGAAAGAAAGTCAGAGATAGAAATTTAAACCTGGCCGTGGTAAAGGTTGAAGCGACAGGAAACCTATGTGTCTGACCCCCCCCCCCCAGAAGCACTGGTCATTACAAATGCGTGGATAAATGCTACTCACCTTTCCTTTCTGTCTCTCTGGCCCACTGATTAGCAGGACAATGCACTATGTTAGAGCCATTTGTCATCTTCTCTTACTCTAGCCAGAACTGCATGGAAAAGCTATCCACATCTTTAACGAGGATTTGGTCCCCCACAAGATCTTCCCATGGCTCACAGGCGCTTGGATCTCCCCAGGGCTGGTCCTAAATCTTTTATTTTTCCAGGGTGAGTCTCTCGTTTCTGTTTTTGAACACTCTGTTGCCAGCCTTATTTACTGATCTCTCCCAAGGGGTCACAGGTAATGCTCAGGATGTTTCTGCCGGCACTATGTAAAACACTCAGAGTTGTCCTGTCAATTAATTGGCAGCTTAATTGGAATGAAATTATGTAATTAAGCATCTCAATTCAAATTAGCTATAAATGTTTACTTGCTCACAGGCATGAGAATTCAAGGGTCTTTATCTAGCCCTTGTTGATTTTGACAGGAAGTCAATGTCTTCCATCTTTTTCTTGAGTTAGAGATGCAGACTTTAATGAAGCCCAAAGACAAGTTCCATAAACCAGTTAGATATCGGTTCAGTTGCATTTTGTACAAAGCTTATGACCTTCTACAAAAGAACACATTCATTTTGGAGGCAAGTGTGTTTATTATACTTGTGAGAAATTAATTTGCTTACTCAAGGCAAATGGCAAATCCATTAAAAAAATCCCATGTTTACAAAACATAAGAATAGTTTTGGTAGGGTTCTTTGCATATTGAAAGTCTGTAGCTAACACATACAAGTTAGAATTGTAAATTCTTCTATAACCATCTCTGGATCCTTTGAGAAACCTTTCGAAAAATGTAAGCATTTCTCCACTAAAATAACCATTGTCCATGTATTTGTACTCACAAATGCCTGCATTTTCCTTTCCAATGGAACATCTTTCTCTGTGACAAAGTCATAGCCTGGCCAGTTCTTGCCAAAGGAATAAGTAGAAGGCAGTATTCAATTTCCACATAGTTTTCTTAAGACTCAATTTTTCATCCTCAAGTTCCTTTCTATGCCCCTGGTACAAACTCAGTGCTGTTCCAACAAGCCAATATTCACTCTGTGAGGAAAAGAATTACACTTTGTAGGTCAAAAGTCAACCAAGAGGGAGGAAATCCAATTATTAGACAAACTAGTAGAGCAATTAAAAATCTTCTTGGACCACACTGCCATCTTTAAAACAAGGTGGGTTGTGTTTATTTGTTTGTTTGAGAAAGAGTCTGACTAGGTCACTCAAGCTGGCCATGAACTTCAGATTTTCCTGTCTTCAAATTCCTGAGATTGCAGGCATGCATGAGATACCAACCTAGGCTTAAAGCAGGCTTTCTAAACCAACAGACCTGCATTCGTTCCCGGAGTCTCTGTGGTGCAAGATTTTCCTGTGGCTTGTAGGCTGTTTACCATTATTGCTGGATAGTCCTAACTGTCTACTCCCCAGTGAGGATTCCATTATTTTTCCATCTCAGCACATTGGCAAATGTGCCCGAGGGGCAGAACCCCACTGGTCTGAGGACCATCTAAGAAATAGCTCCATGTGTGAATAACTCTTTTTCATCTTCTGATTGCTTTGCTATGCTTGTTATAGTAGCTCAAATCAGAAATTCCCAGTTTTGTCTACAGAGACATTTTCAGAAAATATCGGATTCAAAATGACTTCTATAATAATGCTACAATGTTATTTTTCACTTGGCACTGTGGTGATCAAACCTGTGCCTGATAAAATGTCATTGGCTTCGTGTAAATCAAGGAAGTTCCATTAATTTGCTGTAATACCCATCATATTGGAACCATTGTGTGTGTTCAGGAAAGACATAGAGATCTGCCACTTAAGTTTGACCTTACTGTAACAACGAAAATATTAATTTTATTAATATATACAAATGTCTGAGTTCATGTCTTTTTAATATTCCATGGAATGTGTGTACAGGTAAAACTCTACTGCAAAACACAGAAGTACAATTTTTCTCTCAGCATTCATTCATTAAATTGTTTGAGCTGCAAATTGATTTAACGGCATGTTTTTCAAGGGACAGCATTTCTTTTTTATTTATTTCTGTCCATAAAAGACATTTACTTTTTAATATATTTTTATTAATTCTTTGAGAAGTTCATGTTAATTTTTAAATCATATTCACGCTAGTTCTCTCCCTAGCTTATCCCTTCTGCTATCACTCCAGTTTCCTATCCTCTTTTCGTTATGACCCATGGAGTTCAATTTGTGCTTCCCATATAGTCACTCCTCAGTGTGGGCCCATCCACTGGTGCAGAGTCACTCTACCAGGGGCACATACATGAAACTGATAAATCGGCCCGCCTCCATCTTAGGTTTGAAAGCCATTTTATACTAAATGCTGCTTTTCAAAGACTTACCTCTAATATCTTACCTCTAATCTGTTGGAGGAGGTCCACTGGTTGGTTCCTAACTGCTCAACCCCAAAATAATCACACAGAGACTGTATTAATTAAATCACTGCTTTGCCCATTAGCTCTAGCTTCTTATTGGCTAACTCTTACATATTAATTTAACCCATTTCTATTAATCTGTGTATAGTCACATGGCTGTGGCTTACCTGCTAAAGTTCCAGCATCTGTCTCTGTTTGGGCTACATGGTTTCTCTCTGACTCCACCTCCTTTCTCCCAGCATCCAGTTTCATCTTCCCATCCTACCTAAGTTCTGCCCTACCAACAGGCCCAACGCAGCTTCTTTATTAACCAATGGTATTCACAGTATACAGAGGGGAATATCCCACATCAATTATATTAAGTAAAAAATGGTTCAGTACTTCCTGTTCTAGGAAATGGCAACAATGCCTTTGTTTCAAATGGTTGTTATGACCACCTTGCTACAACTACCTTGCAATCATGCCTTTGTTTCAGGGGGTTGTTATGCCCAACATATGTCAACATACTATGTTCTGCTTCTATAACCTTGCCTATTTGCCTACCCAATCCCCAACTTGGAATTCACCTACTCCTGGGCGATCAAAACCCATTTTCACTATGTTCAAAGCTGATCTCTTGAACCCTGCCTTAGAGACAGAAATCCAGTATGCATGAATAAAGCTTGCCTTAATTAATTTGACCATGACTTAGGTTCGTAGTCATTATCCTCTCATCTGTGGTATTAACAAAATTCCTACCTAAGAATCCACCAACTATAAATAACCCCAGTTAGAGGTGGGTGCTTTCCCAGTCCATGCTAAAATACTGACTGCTTGATCTTGTGCAGTCAAGTATAGCTGCTGTGGGTTCCTGAGTACAGTGGCCCAGTCATGTCCAGAAGATGCTGGGGATTTTTTTCCCCAGTCTTTGAAGATCTTTGGTTCTTATATGTTTCCTCTAATCTTACCCACAATTGTCCTTGAGCCTTCAAGAGGGATGACACAGATGTTTCATTTGTGGCTGAGTCCTCCACTGACACTTGTCCTTTCTACATTGACCAGTTGTAAGTTCCGGCATTAGTAATCACCCACCGCATAAAGAAACTTCTATGATAAGGCCTGCCAATTCCATGAGCACAGAGATGCCAGTTTGGAAGACTATTTAACACTATGCCCAATTATGAGAAGGTTAGGGTTAGGTTATGGTTATGATATATATATATTTGTTATTATATGATATATATATATATATTTTATTAATGCTGCAGTCCAGCTAGCTTAACAGTGGCAAACACATACACATACAAACATGTGAATTGTCAGGCAAATAAGTTAAAATAATCATTCTAAAATTACTGTATTGGCTCAGGAAAATGAAACAAAATAAGAATTTAAATGAAAGCAAGATACAGTTATAATTGGGATAAGCAAGTGACTGCTTATTTATATTTGTTATTGCATTGGAAGCCTTGCTTTATTGCAGAGAATATACACCTGGTATGTTATCCTGGTCTAGAGGTTATGGCTAGGGAGGTCATGAGCTGAAATGGGTAACAAAAAAAATCCTTATTTTGGTAAATAAACATATTAAAAAACTCCTTTCTAAGTATTTATGTTTATTTCAGAGTGGTTCTCAGCATGAGGTAGAGAAACCCCTTTTTCTTGAGGTGATGGTTAATTCAGGGATTTTTCTCTCACCAAAAAGCTGAACATAATTGATGACTAAGTGCTCAGTCCTAAACAGGACATCTAAATCATCTTACCTTACCTCACACAAGACCCAGGAAATATCACAGACGATGGGACAAAAAGAATATAAGAACCAGAGGAAGTGAGGCATGTTTTCAGATGATGCCATCCAGAAATGATGTGGCCACTGTAGTCACAACCACACAGTGGCCATACAGACTGTGCCCTTCAACACTCCATCATGTATAGAGGAGATGCTTTGAGGGTCTACCTCCTCAGGAGGTACTGCCTTGGGAAGAGTGTCATTTTCTTCAATAGGATATCTACTAGTTGGGGAAAGGAAGGAGTTCAGAAGGAAAGAAAAGGGGTAAGAGAATGCAATGGAGATGTATATGATGCCAATGCATTGTATATATGTCTGAAATTGTCAGGCATAAAACAAATAAGAAAACAAGAAAAAGAAAAAAAATATTGATCGCTATGACCCATATGATTCTCATATCATAAGTATGGATAATTAAGAGTCAAGTAAGTAAAGATAATTTGAGGTCTTCAAAGACAAAACTCATCCTTTTCCCTAGGATGAGAAATCCAAGTTGAATGCACTCAGATAATTCCCTGAATAATGCTTACATAATTAAGGAAGGGATCAGGAATTTAGGGTGAGCATTTGAGGAATTGGAGCAGGGAGAGTGATAGAAATGATGCAAATTCCTGTGTGGAATTCTAAAATAATAGGAAAATTTTAACTTAAAAATGTAAACCTTATTCTCTATACTTACTCATCAGTTAAGGTTATAAACTTGAGCAATAATGCATTTATCTAAAATTCAACTTCTTTGTTTACAAAGAATGCTTTTCTCTTCTCTTGGAAATAATTAAAATATCGCCTAAAGCATGTCATCGCAAACTTTCTCTTATGTCTATGATTAATTTCCCCAGAAAAATAATGCTCAATGTACTTATAAAAATTAAATCCACCAAGAAAATAATAAAAAACAATGCATTGAAAAATAGTGATGACTTGAGCACAATAAGCATCAAGTGATGGCTACTGAAGCCCAGCGCTAAGTTGTTTACCTTGCCCTCACCCCAATGCCAGTAATAGGCGGTATTATCGTTACTCTGCAGGTAAGGACAGGTAGGGATGTGGTTTTAACTCACCTTATCTCAAAAACAGAAGAATTTGGAGATTCAGATCTGTGTTTTCCAGCTCCACAAATAAGTGTGTGTGTGTTTGTGTGTGTGTGTGTGTGTCGTACATGTATTGCTTAAAGGGATGGTGTTTTTGCGCTGTCAGACACACACATCTTCAGAGCTCTTCTGTGCTTTGAGCGAGGCCAAGCAAATCCAGGTCAGAGGCAGGGCCACCAACTGTGAAACAGGCCAACAGAAGCAGGAATCACTGAGCCCAGGAAATTACCAGGGGGATCAAGGAATGGCTTGCTGCTGCTCTCAGCTGGAGACAAAAATAAACAAACACCTCCCGGGGGTACAGAAGGCGCAGGCATTGGTGCGTTACAGCCCACACCAAACACTGCAGGAGGCGGAGAGCCCTGACTGACTGAGGCAGCAACAGTGAAAGGTTGAAACCAGGGTTTGTCTTCCTGGGAGCTATTTATACCATTTGCCTGGTCATTGACAGAAGCGGCAAGTGAGCATGCTGTCTCTCTTCTCAGCTCATAGCAGGAAGAAATGCACAGAGCAGGGAAGTCCCAGAACTTCCCGATATGATGTGCTGGTCACTTCCATTTGAAACCAGATCAAAGGACAAGCAGTAGGGTAAGGTATGAGTGGCCCAGAAGCACATAGTAATGGGAAAGGCTCTGCTAAAGACAGAATCAAAGAAGTTATTCGAGGACAACATTTTAGAGTGTTGTCACATTCCCAGTGTGAGCCTGCTTGAGAAGTTCCCTAGAGATAGGTTCTGTGGTTAGATCCATTTGTAGAGAACTGTGTGCTCCAGCCAAACTTAATGATTTCTTTCACTGTCTTAAAGCCTAAAGAATCCCAACAAGGAAGAAATGTGTCTATGTTAGGTTAACCCAGAGCCTCTCAAGCAAGGTGAGGAAATGGGCATGTTAGGAGCACCCATTCCAGCTCCAAAGGCATGGAAGAGAATGACATTCTGTGGGTCGAAAGCAAGTCCAAAGACAAAGAAATGGAAAGTGGTCAAATGAAACACTGCATCCATATCAGCTGCATAAGTGATACTGCCTCATTGGAGTATATTTTCAAGTGTGTCATCCAGCTTATCCCTCATGCAGCAATTCCAAGAGCAGTAATTCCAATAACTGAGCAATGTCCTTCACTGGCAGTTTTTACTGCGTACCAACACTGTAGTAGGTGGACAATGACGTGCAAGATATGGTGTCCTCTTTCTGAAACCTCAATCGAATTGCAAGAAAGTTGTACATGACTAGCTAACCACAAAACAAGCACTGTTCTAGAGCTTCATACGAAGAACTATGACAATATTTAATTTCCCATGGTAGATTGTGGAGGCTTTTAGCAATGAACTGGGAACTATATGTGTGGTTGTTTTCTATGCTGAATGGAAAACTTGAGTAAAAGAAAATGGTAGATCAAGTTGATACCAGGAGAGGAATCCACCTGTTGGCTGTAAAGTCAATATGGGCTCTGTCCTGGACACTGTTGTATATTTAAAGATTTGGCAATAGGAATGCCAAGGTGGGTTTGTCATCCAAAATGATGGATTCTGGTAACAGTATGGGAGTGATCAGAGGGTTCAACTCTGCAAGCAGGGAAACATCTATAAGGTACCATGTATCCTCCCTTGAATGAATGTTGGGAGCCCTGGAACAGCACAGGGCTCAACAATAAGGACAGAGGAGCTGATGCTCAGTGAGGCAATATAATAATTGTTTTTGATTTCCCAAATATTGGGAACTTACAGAGAGACTAGATGAGGAAAAGACATAGCAGGCATTTTAACTTGGGAGACTAAAAGAATGGAAGGGCAAATTATCATACTAATCTTTACAAAATTTTCAAATATCTTAAATATAGAAAGTCCTATTCACAGTGGGCACTTCTGCTAGTGGGGCCACCTAACTGCTGCTCTTTGTAGGCCTCGTTTTATTGGATGTTCTCTGTGTGCCTGTGTGTGTGTGTATGTATATCTAGGTTTATATGTTTCTGTGTTCCAGAGCTCCAGGTGTCTTGGCTGACATATACTTAAACAGTCACTGTGCTCTGTGAGCTGCTGCCCTGGTCCAGCCTGGCTGTGCCATCATGTCAGGATCTCTCATCTGGGCAGGTGTGCTCTGTTATCTGCCTATCTCAAACTGAGAGTTGTGCGATTTGGTCCCTTGCTTATATGTTGGTATCTTTACTTACATTCATCTACACTCACATCTTACATCACTGTGGATATGGTTTGCATACGTGTGCCTAGTTTCCAAAGCCTGACAGCAGCTCAGCTCACCAGTTGGTGTCTTCTGCAGCTAATGGAAAGCTGTCAAGTGGTCCTGAATGACAAATGAGAAAAGCCCCCATGGTATCCGGCTCCAGTGGACTTTGTACTTTTAATAGAAAATTGATCCTATCCGTTATAGCCTATATCACTACATATCAATGTGCAGATGCAAATGCTTCTACAGCACCAACAGAGAGCCCATATCAACTTGAAGCCTTTGTGCAAACCGAATCTGGAATTATTTTCTTTGATTTCTAATGGGGGCAAAAACGAAGCAAAGTATTTATTGAGCCATAAAATTTAATTTAACTCAAAAGTCGCCCTGGCTTATGGATTCTGCCGCACTGAGGCTTTCAGATCAGGAGCCTGCAGCGAAGCCTCCCTGTTGGTTTTTGCAAATTCTACGAGCACACAGAGAGAAGTAATTTCAATTTTTTTAGTTAACTATTAGTAAAATAATCGTGATGACAGACTATGCTGTGGCTGTGGAAAAAGAAAGGAGGGAAAGTGAGGCCAATTTTGCAATAGGCCTCTATATGCCACGGGTAAGATAGCAAAGGCCAGACAGGGCACTTGGACAGGAAATCAGAATATGCAGGCTGTTTGATTGTGCAGGTTTATAAACACAGGCATGGCTACAGGATTGTGTACGGTACAATCCGTTCTGTGGCAGATGAGAAGGAAAATGACCCTGCTGTCCGATACAAGCAACTGGAATCATCCTGAATGCTGGAGCAGTCCCAGGTTGGGTTTCTTCCTGCAATATCAGAGTCTTGGAGCCAAGATTCATATTGGAAATTCTTTGTTTTCTTATGCAGGCCACTCATCTGGGTCACAAAGAACATGCGTAGAAAAGTCTTCCATATCCCCTTTCTTTATGCTTTGGATCTTTGTCCACATTAAAAATAAACTCAGGACAGAGAAAAATCCCAGCTTTTCTGGGTTTTAAAACGTTAAACAGAGGAAGATTTGATACACCTGTCTCACAATAGCACACTAACAGTCCAAACACCCAGCCAAAAGAGTAGAGTTGGGTTACGTGCCAAAACACTGCTTGTTAACAGGAAATTAAAAGCAGCCAGTCTGGGAAATCTGCCCCTTAACTGTAATCCATATGCATGGCTGAGAAACACACATCTGAGTCACTGAGAGCAGAACTTCCATGCTGACTTGAAGCACTCACCAGCTCCTTCCATGACTTACTGCCAGGATGTCAGTCCAAACGTTGGGTTAACCTGTGACAGACATGCAACAGCATCTCTTCCATATTGTTCTTATCTCTCTATAAGTAAATTCTTATAATCTACATATGCACGCATTGTACTGAGAGCTGAGGGCAAGGCCTCCTGCTGTGCAACATTGTGGTTACTAAAATCTTAATAGCAAGGAAGGAGCAGGTTTCCCTTAAGAGAAAGAGATAAGCTTCTTTTCCTTCATCCTTCTTGGTGTATAGAACATTAATGTAAAAGCTGGAACACCAGTAGTTACTTTGAAACATGAACTCATTCTCATCATGTAAGCAACATATTCTGAAAAGCAATAGCAAATGTTTTTGTGTTCTTGGAACCATGCAATAATTACAATTCCTGAATAGCTTTCTTCTGAACTGCATTTACATGGAAAAAAATCTAAATTGCATGTTATTTACGATTCTATACTATGTGTTCCACTACTTATATTTAAGTTTAATTAGTTCTGATGAAACACACATTTGCTCCTAAGCTCTTAGTACATGCAAGGAACAATCTCCCTTCTATAACTCTTGTATGAATGGTCCATATATAACAACATATAAAGGAACTAAGCCTAAAGTCTGATGGGAAGGGTTTCTTTGGTGCTAAAAGGTAGGGGTGATACTCCACGTGTTTGACACTGTGGGCCACAAAGCCATTGAGGTAAATGAGAATTTCAGACAGAGAAGGACAAGGGAAGGCACTTGAAAGTATGGAGTACACTCTCTCTTACAATATCCCTGGGTCAAGACATTGAGAGAGACAGGAGGGTTGATATTAGAAGACTCTCTGCTCTCTGAATTTGTTTCATGCACTTAAATGGTAGGTAGTATTACTGTTCTTTAATATATGGTACCAATTGCATTGATTGATTTACATCAGAATATTATGTCAGAATAAAATGAAAGTGAAAATTAAAATATAAAATGCTACTGCTAACTAAAACCAAACAAGAGTATGTATTATCATGACCAATGTCAATGTTCTGAATACCTTCACATGGGAGCACTGACTTTGGAAAATCCTCACTAACAACAAAAATCTACCCACACATACTGTGGTAGTTACTTTTCTTGTCACTACAATGAAATGACCAAGAGAATGACATTAAGGAGGAGGATTTCTCTTTTTTTTAATATTTAATAATTTGTTTTTAATTACCATATAATAATTATATACAATAATGTGCTTCATTATGATATTGAATACATGTATAAATATATTTTGTTGTTGGGCAGTAGTAGTGCATGCCTTTAGTCCCAGCATTCTGGAGGTAGAGGCAAGCAGATCTCTGAGTTCAAGGCCAGCCTTGTCTACAGAGTGAGTTCCTGTACAGTCAGAACTACAGAGAAACCCTGTCTCGAAAAACAAATACTTAGTTCATATTCACCCCTATTATCTTCTCTTATCTCCCGCTTATTTCCACTGATCTTCTTCTTCTTCCCTATCAGTCCCTGTTATACTTTCATTTCTTTTTTTTTCTTTTTTATAACCAATTAATTTAATTATTAAGTTCAAACATACACAAGACATTTTCTGAAGATGGGGGCTCATTCTTTCAGAAGGTATAATCCATCCTTCCTTGGACCCATATGTTAAGGAAGTTCTATTGCCTCTTGGAAGAGAAAGGGAACAGAAGAAGAGGGAAGGAAGAGATAACACTGTAAGATACTGCCCCCATAGATGGGCTCCTGAGTAACCTACAGTCTCTAACTAGGCCTAACTGCTTAACATTGCTAGAACTTTCACAGAAATACCACCATGCTTTCAGTGCTTGGGGACCTTCTTGGGAGTAGCCACACTAGTTTGCCATAGAAGTTGGGTGGTGGTGGTGGACTCCTTTAATCTCAGCATTAGATGAGATGAGACAGCTCTCAGACACAGTCAAATTCTGAGATTCCTGGAGACAAAATTGTCACTTCAGGCTGAGGAAGAGGTAAGAGCCAGTGGCTGGCTGTTTTGCTTTTCTGACCTTCAGGTTGAACCCCAATATCTGTCTCTGGGTTTTTATTAATTATACTAAAGGACCTAGCTCTGAATACATGAGATTTCTTTAGGAGAACTTCATATACAAACAATGATATACATATGTCAAGCTAAAATGGAAATGTTCAAATTTGAGTTGAGTATTCACTGAGGCCGAGACTGGTGGATCATGGATGAGCTGACTCTACTACTTGCATTGACACCCACTGATATTCAACAGGGGCCAAATACATACTGTATTATACTACAAATTTTAGAGATATATCCTTCTTACAATTACTCTTCATTTTACAAAATGAGAAAATGATTAAATTTTATTAAGTCCTAGCTCAAAGTCAAGTCTGATAAAGAGAAGAAAAAGCTGAGACTCATAATCACATGTCTGCTTGCTGACAATAAAGATCTCTGTAGTCAAAGTAATACCTCAGGCTTCAGCAGCAGAGTGTTAAGATTTCTATGAGACAGTGATGGTGTCTGAGAAACATTTTGATAATATTTTGAATTTATTCTTTTCTGTCCCTGACCCAGCAGTTAGGCCCATTTAGTCTGTGGACACTGGGCCAGGTCTCTAATTTCAAGGAGTTCTTTGTGAGCTGAACAGTAGGTCATGACATAGTCATTAGTATCATTAGTCTGCATAGTAAACAGTGTAGTATGCAGTCAAAACCATAATGCAAGGTGTGTGAAGAGCTACAAATAGATGGCCTCTCTTGTCATCAATCGAGCATCATAGTGTGTTGAGTGCCAGATTTCAAGACAGTATAAGTGGGCACAAGAAGCATGCGTAAAAAGTTAGGATCTAGTCTTCTGTTCTGAGATTAACCAGCTAGAAAAAAAAATCAAGGCACAAGAAAGAAAACCAGTGTTTATAAAGCAATAACCATGAGAAAATTGCCTGGAAAACTCAGGATTTCAAATCTGAGCTAAGAAGTTAATTTACCCAATGAAGAAGACAGAAAAATATCAGACCAAAAGCTTCATCAGTTAAAGATTAAAGAAAAGGAGAAAGAGAAACATTAAAATGAAACAGAAAAACTTAGAAAATGCAAACGATGAACTGATGAACAAGTATTAATTGTACATATTAAAGTGCGATAGTGTGATAGTTCAGCACACACATATCCTGTGTTATCAGCTTAGGATAATTAGCATTTTCTCTACTAATTTACTTTTTTGTTTAAAGCCTTGGAACATTTTCTAATTAGTAACTAGAAAATTTCAAGTTCACTAGAATTTCTTACTTTTATGTGATTATATTTTTCCCATTATTTAATCTTGCCAGACCTCCCCAGCATCTCTTGTTGACAAAGGTTTCTGTCCAACCCGGTCCTACAAACATTCAGTCCCAAACAAACACACAGAGGTCTACATTAAGTATAAACTGGTTGGCCTATTAGCTTAGACTTCTTATTAACCCTTACATCCTACATTAACCCATAATTCTTGTCTGTGTAAGCCACATGGCTTGGTACCTTTTATGGCCTATTAGCTCAGGCTTCTTATTAACTAATTCTTACATTTCAAATTAGCCCATTATTCTTTTCTGTGTTAGCCACATGGCTTGATACCTTTTTATCAGTGAGGCATTCTCATCTTGTTTTCTCTCTGTCTGGGTGACAACTGCAGACTGACCATTTCCTCTTCCGTGTACTCTCCTGTTCTTGTTGACCTACCTATACTTCCTGCCTGGATACTGGCCAATCAGCATTTTATTAAAATAATACAAGTGACAGGATACAAGACCATTGTCCCACAGCAATCTCTAAATCTGTAATTTTTTATTTAGGTTGATATTTTTAGCATCATCTATCTGATAAAGCATATACTAACTATTTTTCTTTGTATGGCTTATCTGTCTTAGCATATGTCTTCTGATCCTACCCATTTTACTAAAAATGACAGGTTTTCATTGTTGACTAAGTAAAAGTCCAGTTGTGTGTGTGTGTGTGTGTGTGTGTGTGTATTTCTCTCCTAATTCACTGATGAATGCCTAGGCGGATTTCACACATTAGCTACTGTGAATAGCGTCACAGTAAGATGGGAGTACAGATGTCTATTTGTATGCTGGCTTCAATTGCTTTGGATATATACCTAGAAATGAGTGGGAGATTTTCATTTGTTTTGTTTTGTTTTGTTTTGTTTTGTTTTGTTTTGATGAGACAGGGTTTCTCTGTGTGCAGCCTTGCCTGTCCTGAAAGTTAATTTGTAGACCAGGCTGACCACAAACTCACAGAGATCCTCCTGCTTCTGCCTCCTGAGTGCTGTCGTTAAAGATGTGCACCCCCACCTCCTGGCAAGATTTTTTAAAAAATAAAACTAGAAATCATTGTCCACAATTATTATTCTTCTCTGATGAAGAAATACAATTCACCAAAAAAATACATGACTATAAAAATATCAATACTATTAGTAATTAGGGAAAAACAGATCAATAGAACAATGAGATACCATCTTATGCCAGTTAGAATGAATATTATTTTAAAAACTTATAAAATACGTGGGAGCATGGAGAATATAACTCTAATATACTATAAAAGTATGAAATAAGATTTCAAATCGAAGAAAAATTATGTTTGACACAATAATGTTAATTTATTATTTGATTTTCATACATGCATGCAGTATAATTTCATCATATCCATTTCCCACCCCCTAAAACTCATTTGAACCTCCAACATCCCCTGTCAAATGTCTATCTTCACCTATTGTTTGCAATGACTCTCTGAGTCCAATGAGTGCTTCCCATGAGTTTTTGTCTATCCACAGGTGAAAACTTAAGAAAATCGACCCTTCCTCCCTATGAAGCCATCCCCTGCCAATAGTTCCTCATCAGGGCTGAAATCTCATGAGCCCTTACTCATCTCTCCTGGAATGTTAATTGTATTCATTATGTATAGTCTTGTGTAGGTAACCACAGTTGCTTAGAGTCCATGAAGGTAATAGTCAGCTCATGGCTGGAACACAGTTTTGCAGTGGTCTTCCACCACTGCTGACTGTTACAATTTTTCTGTCCCTTCTAAAATAATGCTTCCTGAGCCTTGGGTGGAATGGGTGTGATTCAGATGTTCCATTTATTTCTGAGCACTCACAGACCCTTATTTTCTGTTCTTTGACCTATTGTTAGTTGCTGTATTAGCACACCTACTGCAAAAAGTATCTTCTCTGATGAAGGAAAAGAACTGCATTTATCTGTGACTATAAGGTAACTACTTAGAAAATTATTTGATATTATGACCATTTAGCAAGTGAACAGAAAACATTTAGAATGACTGATATCCCAGGTCAGTATAGTAATTCGAAAAAATATGCACAAGATCCAACACTTCCAAAGTATATTAACTACATTCCAGTACAAAGTTAAAAAGTGCTTACATGAATTATTTTTAATGTTATTGATGCTATTTATTTGTTTTTTTAAATCAAGCACTCAATGAACAAATTTACAATGTCTGTACTTCCTTAAAAGTTACCAACTCTGAAACTGTGGAGGTCCAAAAAGGCCTATTTCCACATTGACCAAAGGTCAGAGAGTAAGGACCAGTTTCTAGATCCTTCAAGGTTATTGTGGCTCTACCTCAGTCAAAGGTCCCGGTCCCACCTAGTTGTAAATTAGAGTCTGCTCTCTCAAGGTTATTGTCAACAGGTGTGGCTAATATCCAGACCTTGTGCTCCTGGAAGAGGGAAGTAGTGTGTTCCTACCTCAAACAAAAGTCTAAGGACCCAACTAAGTTCCAGTTCCCTTTATGTAAATAATTTGGGATTCCACCCAAGGAGTGGTTTGCCTACAGAGTGTTTTGGTCTAGGGTGTAAGCATGATTTGGTGACTTGTTTTGTTCTAGTATCAGAATGTTTAACTATGAATGTAGCCCCTGAGTTTTAATTGGTATGTTCATTTCCTTGTATCATCTTAAGGCAGTCTTTTTTCTTACTCCTACCTTTTGGAGTCAAGGGTATTTTAAACAGTTGGAAGTTAAATGCGGGCAAATTTTCAGTATTCACAAAAATTCCCTCAGGTTCTATCCCATATGTTTTTCCATTTTATTATTTTCATTCGCGTCTTCATATTCTTTACTATATTTCTTTTTTTTATTTTTTTCCATACATTGTTTTGTTTTATTTTTTCCATTCAAGAACATAATTAAAGAAATAAAATTTTTTACCTTTCTTCCCCTTCTCCCGGTCCCCTCCCACTACCCCCCCACCCCTCCTCCCTCCCCCTTCTTCCTTGAAAGAGAGCATGGTGCCCTGCCCTGTTGAAAGTCCAAGGCCCACCCCCATCCCTCCCGGCCTAGGAAGGAGTGCATTCAAAAAGACTCGGTTCTCAAAAAGTTAATACATGCAGAAGAGATTGGTCCTGGTGTCATTGTTTGTGGGTTCTCCATCTGCCAACTTTCGCCGCCACATTCAGAGAGTCTGGTTTGATCATATGCTCATTCAGTCCCAGTCCAGGTGGATTGGTGCGCTCCCATTAGTTCAGGCACACTGTCTCAGTAGGTGGACCAGCCCCTCATGGTCCTAACTTCCTAACTCATCTTCTCCCACCTTCTGC
>PVIU01001272.1:0-94948 GCA_004026605.1 Ondatra zibethicus | reverse complement strand
TTACTATATTTCTAAATCACCATGCCCTTACCCTGGCAAGAGGTATTTTTTTCGGCACTGGTCCCTGACATGAAAGAAATCTGGTAAATACAAAACAATAAAAAAAAAGGGAAAACAATGGAAGTCAGAGTCATATTTTGAAATAAAAATAATAAGAAAACTATAACAAGGGAAAATAGTCATTTCTTTAAAATAGTATATAAAAAATATTATAGGTAGAAAGAGACCCCAAACAATGTAAAGGTCAAAAAAAAAAGTTGTAAAGCTACAACTTTAAATACTGTGGAAGGGTAAGAAACAGACCAAACAGAAATGTGTTGGAGAAATGAAGATGAAATAAAGACTGAATCACAGTGCAAATTTTCATGAATCCATCAACAATAGACTCCTTGAAATGATCAACTTGTGTAGTGAGTAGGGGTTTCATGTTACACAAAAATATTAATGTAAATGGAAGGGTGTTAGCATATTGGTGAACACCTAAGATTCTTTCCTTAGTATCTGATTAACCTTAAAGATTTTGTATTGAATTAACAAAACTAAATGCTATATAAATGTTCTGTGTTACAGATGCAAAACTAGAACACATGAATAACATGGAGACCAGGATGGGAAAAGTAGATGAAGTTGCTGGAATGTTCTTCTACTATCCATTTATTGGCATAATTTCATAGGAGTGCAATAAATCAAAGAAATAAGTGCTAAGGCAATCAGTATTAGAGAAAACCAAAAATCGGGAAATAATATGGAATTATAGTAGCCAAACAATTACTGACTGGTCTAGCTTGAGGTCCAAGCCAGGAGAAGGATATCACGCCCTACAGTGCCTTGGTGGCTAGGAACCAAAAGCTGAATGGTCCAGAGACCTAGAGTAGAATTGAACATGAATAGAAAAGAGAGAGAGAGAGAAAGAGAGAGAATCAATGAAATGATGCCTAATGATATTCTGCTATATTCATAGATCAATGCCTAGCCCTGTCTTCATCAAAGATGTTTTCTTCTGCAGCATATGGGAGCAATTGCAGAGACTCACACTCAAACATTAGGCAGAGCTCAGGGAACCCTGTAGAAGAGGCAGAGAAAGAATTATAGGAGCCAGAGGGGTTGAGGGCACCAGGAGAGCATGGGCCACAGAATTAAATAATCAGGGATCATAGGGACTCATAGAGACTGAAGCAGCAATCACAATCAGTGAGCTTCATGTGTCTTCACTGTGTCTTCTACAAATATGTTGTAGTTGTTTAGATAGCGATTCTAACAGTGGACATGGGGGTTGTCTCTGATCCTTTTCCTCCTGCTAGGTTGCCTCACCCAGCCTTGATGCTGAGGGTTTTGGGCTAATCTTTTTGCATCTTATTAGGCAGTGTTCAGTTGATATCTCTGGATGGCTGAAGAGGAATGAATCTGAGGAAGAGGGGATGTGAGGGAACCAGGAAAGAGGAGGACGCAGAATGTATTTTGTGGAAGAAGAATAAATTTATAAAAAATCCAAAAGAGTATCAGAAAGTATAAAAAGGAGAAAGAACAAAGAATGAAAGTGAGCAGGAAAGAATCAAATAACAAGGTGACTTTTTGACCCTAAATGTTGAGAAGACATACTTATTTTTTCACAAAGCTGTTGATTTGAAATTGTTTGCAATTGTAAGAATTATCTCAATCTGAATGAACAAAAATCTTTACTTTCCTTAAATTATTTTCCTTTCAACTACTTTAAAAAGTTAGAATTTAGTAATGTTGAATCTTTTGGACACACCACTTACTTCTCTGTCTGATGAGTAGAAGACAGTATAAATGCCAATAAGAAATAAATTACTGTGAAAGAAAATAAACACTTATGATAAAGCAATACTTAATGCTCTTTACACATTAAGAATTTTAGAAAGGAAAAAAATCTAAAGCAATTTCAATCTAAAAAAAAGGCAACACATAAAAGTGAACAAAAATGCCCCAAGAAAGGATGAAAAATATAAACTGCTCCCTATTTGTATGAATATAAATTAAAATAAGCTATGCTGCCTAGCAAATTGACATTATTATAAATTATACTATTTGGTTTCACCAAAAGTGGGAAAAGTCACCTTCATATAATCCTAATGAGATTATAATTATTTTGCAAATAAATAATTACTAAGAATCTATTATGAGGTTTCAGACACAGAGTGCAAATTATATTTTTACATCAAAATTTTTAAAATCATTCTTAATTCTACTCCTGGTACCTCTCATTGGAGATTGTGCTAATAAAGCCAAGAAACACCATCATAAAACTCAAAAAAGCTGTAATAAATAAGCAGAAAGTCTAGTGCTTATTGGGCTTGTTAGCAAACATAATACCCGTTCAATGAAATACAATAAAGTCCCTGAAATTACACTATAGAAAAATAATTTTCAAACTGTTTTACATTTTATTAGTTTGCCAAGAGAATAGTTTAAAAATAATAACCTACTTTAATGCAAAACAGATAAAATTATAGCTTCCATATTGCATATATAGCTTAAAATTGGTGTTATGTATAAATAATGAATACTAGAATTCTGTCATATATATATAATTATACACCTGCACATATTATGTTCAAAATTAGTTATTTGAAGTATAAAAAGAAGCTAGAATGAAAATTACAAGATACTCTTTGCATCAAACAGAAATTATCTAGAGTATTTATCCTCAGTATTTATGTTATTTTTGGTCTGTGTTGAGACAGGACATCATCATGCTATGGGCATGTGGTAGAATAAATAGCCAATTTCTTGGTTGTATGTAAGCAGAACACACATGAAGTAGCCTGCCTGGTGTAAAGATCAGCCCCAAAGAATACAGAGCCAGCATAGCCTGCATTTTCCAGTGAGACTCCAGTTCCTAAAGCTTCAACCACTTAATGAAGTCCCACAGTCAACTAGGGAAAAAGCCTTGAACATCTATTTCTGTGGGATTTCACACTCAATTATAATATTCTTGCCCTAGTCTCGCAAAATTCTCACAATTTAAGATGCACCTAAACCATTTTTAACTGACAGCCATCTTCTTGCCTTTGTATTTAAATAAGTTGCCCTCTCCACAAAAGGGGTAGAGAGTGGTGGTGGGGGTCAATGGAGGAATGTACAGTTCAGTGACTGATTTTCATAGTGAGGAAAGAATCTGTGTTATACAGAATGCCTGGAGAGAACAATGATTCCTCTTCAAACAGAGTGCTGCAGCTGCTTTTGATGCAGCTTGCCCCTCTAGAATGTGCATCGCTCAGAAATCAGAAGAGCAATATAAGATCTTAGGGATGTTGAAGAGCACCATTTTTCAATATGGAACTTTCACTAACAGGGGTGCAGATTTTAAGGCTATTCAGTTCACCTTTGTCATCCACATTGGCACGCCTAAACTTTTCTGTAGGTTTCACTTGGTCCCAAATTCATTTAACCACGAATTACAGACATCGTCAAGTGTTTAAGTCTTCATCTTTGGTAAGCAAGTCTGTTTTGGACTTTTCTGAGACAAGGTTTCTCCATAGTTTTGGAGCCCTGTCTTGGAACTAGCTCTTGTAGACCAGGCTGGCCTCGAAATCTGCCAGCCTCTGCCTCCCGAGTGCTGGGATTAAAGGTGTGTGCCACTACCACCCAGCTTGTAAGTCTTTTCTCTTTGGCTTAATGATCAGAATTTGTTCTGATCAAATGAAGTTTCTTGTTCCATTCCCTTCAGAAAGAGTCACCTCCCCAACCTTTAAGATTCCTGGAATTCCTTAAATATTTGGATCACTGGTACAGGAAACCATCAAAAGTGATGGGCTACTTTGTCTTATCAGCTGTTACATATACTTATTTAAGTATCAACATACTATGTTAATCTAAGAAGTCAAGTAGTGGGGTCAGCTTTCCCATGATAACATGTGGCAGGCAAACTCAATTAGTTCACTTAAACTCAGAGTAATCTAGAATTGCTACCTGTGAAACTGGTTACCTTTTCCTCCTAGAAGCTAACTGGGATCAATGCTCAATGTGAGGCAAGAAGCTAAGGGCTCTGTGACAACATGTCTGATATTGAAACGCAATGAAAACTAGTTGGAAAGAGAATAGACTTTCAAGGAGACAGACCAGGACTTAAAATGCAGCAACTCTATTTACTAGCCAAGAATGTATAAAATTCACTTCACCTCTCAGAGCCGACAAGTCAGTAGAGTTGGGGAAAAGATGCCTTCCGGTCAAGTATGTGGAGAAAAGGTAGCTATGGAAATTTCATATTAATGAAAGTATAGAATAAAGGAAGATAGTGGATGACTGTCTGTTATTTTATGGAGCGCTTCACCAACACAAACACTTTTGTGCTTAAAACAAGACTGCATGGCCACTAATGTCAGGAGCCAGAATCTGTGGTATCATATCCACACAGACTCTGAAAAGGATGCCTTCTACAACACATCATTACTCTGTAATTAAGAACTAAATGATTGATTTCTGAAGCCCCATAGTTACATAGTCCAATTTTTCCAGAAAAAAAAAAAAACCTCTCAACAGATCCAGATTATTCCATTCAATGACCTAGAAAGGTTTTAAGAGTGAAGATAAAAACTGGGCTCCTTCTAGAGCAGGGTATGGAAGTAAATTGTAAACAAGGGCAATACCTTTAAGAAACCTCTTTATTGCTCCTCCTATCAATATTTAGATCTAGTGCTCAACTCTTCTCGGAGGCATCCCATTCAATGACGAGGTTCATCTCACTTGATGACGCAGTTTCTACTGATAGAATGTCAGTGACAAATGACAGAGTGCCTCATGTTGAATGATCCTCAGGCCCCACTAAATGACAGCTGTGAGCAAGCACTTTCAAGTATTCCAAGCTATGGAATTAGAGAAAATATATTTATTGTCCTATCAGTTGACTCGGAAAATTTCAGAATTTCAAATCTGCTTGCCGTTTTGCACCTTCTCAGGAATATATTTTGACAAAGATTTTATCTAAACTGAGCCCACTGCCTTTTCCACCCCACTTGAAGGATACATGAGGCATCAGTGTTGCTGGGGGAAGTGGATGGAACTGAACAATTTCTTTCTTTGGTGTTATTGCCCTGCACAAGATATTTAGATGAGCCTGTGGTGTTTACAAAGGTAAAATACAGCTTGCTTTCTAAAGTATTTTTGAAAGGCTAATGAAGATCCCATTTGTCAATATGTGTGAAAATACAAACCTTAGTTTCTTGAAGGCCCTGCGAGCTTGGTAAATGTCTGTTCGAGAGAGCTATAAACAACCCTGTTTGGTACCATAAGCCGATATATCTGCTTCTCACTTCTCAAGGACTTGGCACTGGAATCAGTGAAGGGATTTCCCTCCACTCTATTCCTAGGACCCTCTCCAGGTGACCCAAAAAGGTAGTGTTTGCACACAGTTTTATTTGGGCAAGTTGTCTCTTTGTTTTTCTAGGTCCTTCAGAAAAGTAATAAATCTGTTTTTATTTACATTTCCAACCCATCATATATTTTGTCTATTGGGTATGGCTTAAGTCTGTCTGTCCCTCTAGGCCTCAGAAAATGTCCTTGGGCCTCACATGGTGACTGAGGGATTGTAACCATTTAAGAGGTGGTACTTCATGGCAGATCACTAAGGAGATAAACTAGGAAGGAATTCATAGAGTTAGCTGGAACTCTAAGCTCTCTCTGACTATAGTCAGGTCTTTTTTAGCTTCCTTTTGTGAAACAAAGTATCTTCCTCAGGAATATGTCTCCACCAGCACTTTGCAATCATTCCAGAAAGTTATCAGCAGTGGTGAGGTGAACCAGTGTTAAGCCACTGAAACACAAGACGGGAAGACTCTCTTCTTTATGAAGCGGCCCAGACAAAGAGAAGTCATATTAGTAAAAGAAGACAGATTACTGACCCTGCGAACCTAAGACAATACTTTGTATTCTTTAAAATAATACCACACATTACATTCTTGGGTGTGTATCCCCTCCCACCAAATGCATCCAGTCAAATGCATCAGCTATCAGCTCTGCGTGAGGGATGGTACCAGATGCTATTGAAATTACAAATATAAATTCACAAAAGGCATGTTTTCGGTTTCTTAAGTACAACCAATTAATCTGAGGAGTATAGAAACTTTAAAATCTTTATGATGTGCTTAAAAAGAACTATAAATAGAAAAAGTTCGGAGGACTAAGGACACTGAAGGGATCTAACCATGATGGAACCTGGAAGAGATAGTAAGGGAAGAAAATGCTTCTGAAAGTAAATCTTAAAAGAAAATCCCAATAAATGAGCAAACAGAAAAGATTCTGGTATACAAAGAGGGAATTATTTACAAAGACTTGTTACCCAGAGCTCAGTTTAGGCAACTACATACAATTGGAGGATTAGGGATACTTGCAGGCGACTGGGATGCTGACAGGCTGTAACAGTCAGAAGAGTGGATGATGGCAGTTCAGACTAATTTCCTGAATGTTATGATTGCTACATATATCAAAGGCAGCCTTGCAACTGTGCCCAGCTTCCAAGCCTCTGAAGCTCACCACATTCCTGTAAGCAATCCATGTGTTCTGAGCCCTTCAGTCTGTATGGAAGGCTTGGCGCTGTTAAAACAAATCCCGATTTTTCTTTCATAATTGGCCTATCTAGTGATCAACATTGCTGTTTTGTTTTTTTCCTCCCCAAACTTCACAGAAAATAAAATCTGAAGTATAGGGAAAATATACAAAAACTATATACATTCAAAGATTCTTTTTCCCCATCATCACTTGCTTCTTGTTTTTTAAGTACCGGAGTGTAATTCTTGCCTTATATCATTTGCCTCTGCACCTGAATGGAAAGTATAACTGAGTAAACCAGTTCCCAAGAGAGGGTGCATCACATTGTGTAAATGATCAACAATAAGAATAAGCCTTTAAAACAGACATTTTAGTTGAGAGAGAATGGCTGAGGATGGCATAATTTCCATAGAAACAATAGGCCACATCTGACAGACTTCAACAGTATTTCACTTATTTGTAAAGAAATTGTATAATACCCAAAAAGGATGGTATCAGAACAATGGGAAACAAGCTCAGACTGACAATAAAACTATAAAGACACCTACTCTCAAAGGAACCATATCCTCATATAGATTCAGTTGTTAAACACTCGTTGAAGAATGTACATCCAAGTGATTCAAATAGATCTACTTTCATTTGTGCTTTTTTTGTGTTTGGAGTATGTATGCAAATATGTTCATGTGTGTGCATATGGGTCCACTCAGGTGTGTGCACATGCATGTGGAGCTGGAAGTGAAGACCGGGTGGCTTCTGCTCACTCTCCCTCTTAGTTCTTTGGGACAGTCTTTCACTGAGCCTGAAGCTTATCTACTGAGATATTACTTAATGGATTAATTTTTCTCTTTCTCTCCAATTTCTCATCTTATCCTCTCATCAGCGTCTCTCTTTCATCTAGCTTTTAAAATCCACGAAGTCACAGTCTCATCCGCAAACACACTCATATCAAGATTATTATGAGACACTACCTGGGACATCAGTCCCACATAAGCTATAGCTATCATGCATGTGCTTATTAGACACTAATTAAAAATTAACAGGAAGGCCAATACTTGCTAAATTATGGTAGGATTTCATTTTTAAAATTGAGAAAATGTAAATCTTTCTCTTATGTTAAATTGAAGATTTTAAAAAATGTGGATAAGCAGTATTAAGCCACATTCCTATGCAAGAAGACTAGAGAGCAAACCTTTCGTGGAAATTCTATTGATTTCTCTTCTTAATTATTTCATCCTTATCACAGTTGTTATAACCCCAGCAAGATAAACTATAATTTTTCTGATAAGTAGGAATACTATTTTATAACTACTTATAACAAAGTATGTCCTTTTATTTTTTGCAAGAAGTATCATAAATTAAGAGAGAGATTACTTCACTGGGCTGCTGCTGTTCATCACCATTCCTATATGGTTCAATAGCTTGCAGTATCATGGGAATAACTTTATCTCTGTCCCCCACAACTCATTGATAATGAGGTTATATTCTTGTGTGTGCTTGTGTGTGTGTGTTTCCATTTACTGGAAGTATTGTTTTTCCTCATGTAATATAGCCTGATAACTATTTTCTATTCCCCCAATTTCTCCCCATCTTCTCACTCTTACAGATCCACCCCCTTTCTTTGTCTCATTAAAAACAAACAGGTGTCTAAGGAATAATAATAAAATAAAATAAGACAAAACAAAAGCTAACATATCAAAATAGGACAAAGCAAACAGAAGATAAAGGGCCCAAGAAAGGTCACAAGAAGCATAGATGCAGAGACCAACTCATTTGTACACTCAGGAATCTATATAAAAAAAAAAAAGGACCTGGAAGCCATAATGTATAAGCAAAGGAGTCTTTCCATATCCTCTTTTGCAGGGTTTCCTGAGCCCTGAGTGGAGGGTAGAGGGATTCAATTGTAATAGCTCATTAAAGGCTCTTATTGTCTGCATAATGTCTGGGTGCGGGTCTCTGTATTTCCTCTCATCTGCTGCTGGAGGAAGCTTCTCTGATGATGGATGAGCAAAGCATTCATCTGTGATTATAGCTGAATGTTATTAGGGATCAATTTATTATTAATCTTTTATTTTTATTTTTTGGAACCATGGTATTTTGGTTTACCTTAGGTCCCTGAGCTAAACACTTTCAGGTTTTTTCTTGTCCAAGGAGTGTCAACACTGCTTGGGTTATATTCCTAAAGCACATGAAAAGCTGTAGAAAGCTGAAAGACACATTTTCTGCCGTGTGCCTATACTTGGCATTCTGTCCTTCTGTCTAGACTCTTCTTATCCGTTCCTGACAATATTCAATATTTTATATGCTTTCAGGGTTAATTTATGAATAGCTACTATTTGAAAAATATATTTCCCACTATCAATGTGACCTTGATATTTACGATTTATAAGGGGAAAAAAGCAGAGAAAAGAGTTATTTTCTTTAACAAGTCAACAACCCATTTCTTTGGCTGATTTTGCATTACAGATAGAATGGTTTTCCTAGGAGATGAGCTATAGGTATTAAATAGCTTTTCATACTTTTAAATGATTTGATTAACAACAAAAGCAATATATTTTCTTCAATGCAAGGCAGCCATACTCAGCTCAAACTCGAGTTACAATGGGCCTTAAATTTTGACTTGCCATATTTCCAGACAATAAATGGCAAGAGGGGATCATGCTTACTCTTCTCCTTTGCAAACACAGTCTGCTTTAAAGGAGTTTAGCAATGTTCAACAGCACACCCAAAGGAATTCCCCAAACAAATGAGGAGAAAGTTGAACATCTTTCTTAAAGATCATTAAATCAACATCTTTGCTCTACACAGGGTATGACACTGGTGCAGCAACAAGTAGTTTAAAGAAAATTAAGGCATGGAAGTAAAATATATACGCTCTGCTGTTGCCATAGTGACCCCATGTATGAACTCCTTTGAAGTTCTGCATAGTTACTTCTTATGGTATATTAATGATAATTGATGTTTTCAACATACAGTTACTTAGATTGGAACTGCATTTTAATTATCTCACCTATATCATTAGCAACTGTTAAATAGTCAACAAACTCAGAAAGAAACCAGTACTCTTAAACATTTCACTCTGATAGCAACCCCATGGATCTCCTTCACAAATACTCAGGGGGGTAGACAGCATGTCTAATGTCTGAATGAGGAGAAATATACACTATGATCTCTTCCTCCGGGATGTCACTGGGTTGTTCTTCAGAGACCTACTTCTGAATGTTTTTGTTAAAATCATTATTAGGACATTTACATCACTGACTACAGTAATGTAAAGTTGTATTCATATTTATATCAGGAAATTTCACAAATATGGCAGCAGCATGAATGGGGGACTGCACCGACACTGGAGAGGGGAGGGGAGACTAGTATCAGTTTCCGTGTACTGGACGTTTTGCTATGATCTTCACGTAGGTGATATCGCCCAATCCCTCATCACTGAGAACCTGCACTCCAGCCTATGGTTTTCTGATCACAGAGTACAGGGTTCATGTCACTTAGACACTTAGCTCACCAGGAGCAGACTTGAGATTTGTGGCTTGACACTCCTAGACAGAGGGACACAGTGAACATTTTAGGAGAAAATGTGTTTCCAAACAATTTGTATAAAGATAAGGAGTTGATTTTATTCCCAGTTTGACTTTCAAGTGCTTTATTTCAAATTAATAGAAGACACCTTGAATACAGACCAGAGAAGGCAGCAAGTGGTGCCCATGCCTTCCAGAAGCCGAATGTCTGAGAGTCTAGAGCGTCAACCAGTGCAGCAGTTGGCTCATCTCTCTCTCTCTCTCTCTCTCTCTCTCTCTCTCTCTCTCTCTCTCTCTCTCAATGGACAACCACCAATGATCTGCAACTCAGAAAATATGACGTTTTATAGTAAAAAGAGTATACATAGGTACAGACCAGATGACTATGGCTTTCTGTCTCTTGTTTTCTGAACATTTCTACATTATTACATATTTTATATTGAGCTTTAACAGTTGCTATAATCAGGACAAATGTAAACAAAGGACTTAAATGAATGTATTTACACACACAATCAATTAAGTGGGTAGGGTGCTCATTTACTAATCAACATTATTTTAATTAAATGTAAGGGCAAATAATTTTAAAATGAACTCAAAGGCCGCCTTGTTCAATAAAGTATAGAATGTTGATCTACTAAACAACCCCTCTCTTACCCTGCCTTTGATTGCAGGCTTCAGTCAGCCACCACAAATAACATACCAAATTAGCAGGCATATGTTACCATTAAGCCATTCACTCATTATTGTGACATAATTGTAATTAGCGTTTGCACAGAGCCATATGAGAGCCAGTAAAGCCTGGTGCCCAAAGAACAATTATCATGGTGTTTCTTTATGTCTCTTTCATAATCATATTAAAGTACAGAACAGAGGAGAGGTTAATGATACTCCATTAATATAATAACCACCAAGACCCAAACTGCCACCTCGGTTCTCAGAGCATATCATGGTTATGTTGAAAAAGCAGACTAACAGAGGAAGTCAATCTGGTTTAAGCTGACAGTATCATGAGATTGTTATGAATGGAGTCTGATTTTATCTGACGCTCAAGTCTTCCAGGTCTACACTGGAAGTAACTTGTTGAACTTAGGAAGAACACACTCTGATAGGACAAACAAGTTTATGGCCATTCATTCTGTAGCTCCATGTTCTCCTATAAGGTAACAGATTCTTCTCTTATTTCTAATTTCATTCAGCTTCGTAAACATCAATGCAGGGAAGGATATAAAAAGAGCCAGCAAATGCATGAGAACAAGTCACTCAACTGGGAAAGGCAATACTGAAATAGTCTTATTTGCTAACAGTATGGTCTCAGAAAAATTAACTACTCTCAGAAAAAAGCTAAAAAATTAAATCTACAAAAAGTAACAACAATTTGTAATAAGTTGTATCATTTTCATATAATAAACACATTGCCAAAAATGATATAAATAAAACTATGCCACTTATTCTTCCTACAGGAAGTGTTTCACAGCAAATAGTACAAATTGCTGAGTAATAGTGTGCAAAATGCCATGGAAAATAGTTTGATGGTGACAAAAATGTTTAAAAAATAACATTCTCACTGATTAGGATTAACACTCTGAATATTCCGTATTACACAAATTGATTTACAGTTTCAGTGTTTCCATATAAAATTTCAGTGCCATTTATTTACAGAACTGGAAAGTAACCCTAAAACACAAATGTACCTATGGTAGTTTGAATGTAATTGGTCCCAATAATCTCACTGGGAATGGCACTATTAGAAGGTATAGTTTGTTGAAGTCGGTAAGCCCTTGTTGGGGGAAGTGTGTCATTGTAGGGGTGGCTATGTGATTTCATATGCTCAAGATAGTGCCCAGTGTGTCAGTCAACTTCCTATTGCCTGCAAAATGTCGGACTCTGAGCTATTCTTCCAGGACCATGTTTCCCAGCATTCCACTATACTTCCCCCCATAACAATAATGGAAAGAACCTTCGGAGCTGTAAGCAAGCCACCCCAACTAACGTTTTCTTCATAGAAGTTATCATGATTATGGTGTCTCTTCACAGCGATAAAAACCCTAACTAAGATAGTAACCAAAGAAGTCCCCTAATAGCCAGAATGACCCAGTAGAAACCAAAGGTGAAGGCCTCAGACTGACTAATTTCAAAACACCCAGCCAATGCAGAGAAGCTAAAAAAAAATGAAACTGATGTAATAAACAGACAGTTGGGCCAATAGACCAGGACAGAAGATCCAGACATAAACCATAAACAGATGTCCTGTCAGTGCTGCTGACAATTATTCCAAGAACAGATATTACAAATGATCTATTTCTCTGATAAGTGATAATGGGAAAACCAAATATCTGCTGCAAAACTAGCCTTGTAAGATGCGGCATGTACAAAAGTCACTTTAAACTGTATTATAAGTTTACATGTGTGCACACACACACAGACTGACAGATACAACGAGAGTGTAGTATCAAATTAGAAAAACAAAAGGGAATATAGATAAATGGAACCACATAAAGTATTTCTCACAGCAAAAAATACACTTAACAAAACAAATGAACAACCAATGTACTGACAGAAAATATTTGACAAGCATACATCTGATAATGGGATAAAATTGGTAAGACGTAAGGAATATAAAAATGAGGTAAAATTACAGAATTAGGATTGGGCAGAGGACTGGCATAGATATTTCTCAAAAGGAGTTGTAAATAAAAAAATGCATGATTGAAAATGCTCAGATATTGCTAATTATTATGGAACATTAACATAATAAGGTATTACTACCTATCTGTTTAGATGACTATAATCAAAAGGATAGAAGATAGTGGCAGGGGTCATGTGAGAAAAGACCTCTATCTAGTAACTGATGTCATAAGGTGACTTAGATAGCTTTGCTGGATATCAGAACCATTATTTGCCAAAAATGAAATGAAAAGTAGAACCTTTGTATGCAGCAGTAATCCTATCTTAGGCTGTATAGAAATGAAGTCCCATCTATGTGTTAGAAAATGTCTGTTCTCTCAGTTTTATTTTACCACTGTTAACAATCTCTAAAGTAGGGAAGTAACCAGTATCATTTAACTAATCAATAAAGAAGAAAAAATTTTAAATACATACTTATAGACATAACAGAATGTTATATAGTATTTAAAGGAAAGAAAATGGTTTCAACTGGGGATTCATAAAAAACCCTGGAGGATATTACACTATGTGAAATTAGCAAAGCACAAAATTACAAGAAGCACATGCTGTTGTTTATGTGTCAAACATAAAAGAACCTAGAAAAGCAACTTTCTCAGGTTCACATAGACAATGGTGACTATCCCCGGCTTGGGATTGGGGTAGACACAGAGGTAACACTGGGAAAAAAATGTGTACATGGTGGTTTGAATCCAAATGGCACCCATGGGCTCATGTATTTGAACACTTGGACCTCTGCTAGTGGAACTATTTGAGAAAGAGATTAGCAGGTGTCGCCTTGTTGGAGGAGGTGTGTACCTGGGGGTCAGCTTTGGTTTTGAAAATGCCATTTCTAGTGTGCCTTCTTTGAGTCTTGCTTGAAGATCAAGATTTCAGCACCCAGGTATTGTTCCATCACCATGCCTGACTCCCTGCTGCCATGTTTCCTGCCATGATGGTCATGGACTCTCACCCTCTGAAACTGTAAGTTCCTAATAAACTCTTTCTGAGGTGCCGTGATCATGGTGTCTTCTCACAGCACTAGAACAATAAGTAGGACAGTGTATCCTTACATGGCAGGGGGTATAGTGGGCAACTCTGTGATCACAGTTCACAATGTACTGTGAAGTTTAATACTATTGATTTTAAATGTTTTCATTGTCAACATTTTATGTAAATGAAGTGATTAATGTATTAATTAGTTCATTTTATTTTATCTTTCCACTACAAAGTCCAAATAATGTTTTTTACCCGATAAAAATGCACAAATAGTAGTTTTGATAAGTCTCTTCCACATACATTAGTTCCTTGACCTAACAATACTACATTGTCAAAGAGTCCATGATTTAATATGGAAAAAGCTAAGATGCAAAGGCTATTCAGGGCTCATCCAAGATCATCCATATTACTGGCTTTCGACTCCAGACCTGCACTTGATATCGCAAAGCAGCACCTACATAGGGAATGCAGTTAACTCCGAATAAGAGATGACTGCAGAGTGAGCCAATTCTGTAAATCTCTTCCTTGCATCTGCCAATCTCTTGCTGTTTGGTAAGTTGATTGAACTTCACTAAGCCTCATTTTTATTTGCCTTTAAAAATGAGACTAAAAAAGCTATCTTAAACTACAAGGAAAGGATATTTATATTTAATAGCAATCCATATTGAATGTGTTAGCCACTAATACTAAATGATATGGAGGAAAAACTTTGTTTAATATTTAGAATAAAAACTTTAAATGGTCATCAGAATATATTTGGTGTCTATTCTATAAAACAATCATCTGCATACATGCCCATGGATGCTTTCAAGGTTCTGTGGCAGAAATGAGTAGTTCAGATAAATATTTTATAGTTTACAAAGCCTAAAGTATTTATGACTTTATCTTTTAAGATGTTTTCTGCCCCCAATTTACAATGTACTTTTTTTTAAAAAAATATTTATTTTATGATATATGTGTGTACCTGAGTACATGTATGAGCATGAAATGTGTGCAGACGTATGTAGACATTTGCAGAAAGCATGACAGGGTATCAGTTACCTGGAACTAGTGTTTCAGGTGGTTACAAGCTGCTCTATATGTGCTGGGAATCAAAACCAGGTCCCCAGGAAGGCCAGTAGTTGCTCTTAACTGCTGAGTCCTTTCTACTCTCCACCAAGCCGGTCCAAATCTACCTATTCTTAATGGTTTCCAAAATGATTTTCTAGTAGACTCACCTCTTATAAATGAGAAAGGTCAACAGAGATTTGAACTGTTTCTTAAAACTCCCTCAGCTAGTGATTGAGGTTTGAGGTTGGGGGTTGAAGAAGGTTTGGGCTGGGATTGGGTTGAAAGGAAATTCTGAGATAAGATTGACAGTGAGTGCTTAGGAAAGAATCCATTTGCTGCAGCACATTACAGAGTTGTTTTCCTTCATATCCAGTGTCCACTATTAAGTCGGTTAATGCTATCCAGCACCCAGCACACCATTGTAGAAAAGGAAGCTAGAAAGAAAAAAAAGGTCAAGACTTTGCAAATTTTATGTATTAAAATTAGAGAGGGGGAAACTTGTACTAGGTAAACTTTATAAGTAATTTATATGTCAGTCACTTAATATTGCAAACCACCGTGAGGAGACAGCCCACAGAGGTGACATCAAGGGACAAGGGAGATGGAGATTGACTAAGAGACAAAGGTAAGAACCTAGAAAGTCAAGAGTTGAAGCTTGATTCCCAAGTCCTGGACATCTTCTTGTGTGCTCCTCTGAATAAGGTTTCTGCGGTGATAGCAACATCCTTTACTCCATTACGAGAAGAATAAAATATAAAGCATCATTTCTAGTCATTTCATCTAAAGCTCACCATGACTTTGGGGTGTGGGTCCCCCCAATGTCTGGTGCTGTAGAGGTTGAGGGGCATCTACCCATACAAGACAGCAGCACCCTGTACCTGATACAAACAACACTGTCTCTCTGTTGCTTTCCATGCCTTTCTGCCTCAGCCCCTTTGCTAAACTGAGTTTGTGCACTTGTTTCCTGAACACTTTGTACTTTTGATTCTTAGTATACATTTGTGTTGGGTTCTGCACAAAGAGACTGAAAATCCTATTCAGGCTTTCTGTAAGTGATTGCTTTGTCATTTTCCTTTTTTTTTTTATTCTAACAAGGCCCAGGTTTTGTCAAGATTCCCTTTTGAGAAACAAAATTACTGCAGAAACAAGTTGTTAGATTTCTCTTTCCGTTTTTCTATTTCTGTCATTATTTTGATGTACACAGTGTTTCAAAGAAACAGAAAAGGTCTTGGGCTTAGGATTTTTTAGTTTGTAAATTCTAGCATGTGTCTGTCCTAGTAAGGAGATGCTTACTTAAACAGTCACACGATGTTCCAGATTCCAACCATTTCTTTACAGATAGCAGAATGAGATATATCCATGGGGCCTTGATGGTGGGTTCTGGGTTTCAGACTGGGATAAACTGCTGGGTACTTTTCATTGTCCAACTTCTAAGAAGATGCACTAATCAGAATATTTGCCAGCCAGATGACTGTGGCTCCTTTGCTGGGTCATCAAAGCTGACACCTACCGGGAACATATCTAGAAGCAGAAGACTTTAGCCTATGTTAACACCATTAGTCACTGGACTGTAAATTAATCCAGGACTCCTGGCAAAGAGAATATGAACAGACAGGAGCAGCCTATAACCCTGAAAATAATCTTGTTTGTTCTCAGCCAAGGGGTCTTTGGTGAAGACTTCTGGTATATCTAACACAAAGTGAACTTTAATGAATTTAAAGGTGGAAGAAGAACCTCTCTAATCCCATTGCAAATTTATTATGAGACAATTCAAAATGTTAGAATTAAGGAGAGATTCGGAAGTAGACTGTAGAGCATGGCTTTTCACACCTTCATCAAGACACCATGCTAAACATATTAAAATATCATGTGGAAAAGGCGATCCTTTGATGAACTGATCTTTGATTAACCAGCTTAAAAAATCAGTTTAAAAACTGTTGAGCATATATGACATGTCTGTTTATGTTTTATGAATAAAATACTAATCTTCATTCCATACCACACATTTCTATGAGGAACTTCCCAGAAAAACAAAGGCAAAAATCTGGTTGGGTTTCAAAATATTAACATCATTATAATTGATTTTTCTACATCCAAGAAACATGAAAAGCTCAAATTACAAGCTCATAGAAACTGCTCATGGGCAATAAACCATATGATAAAATGCCTAAAACCAACATTGAAATTATAATGCAGCAATTAAAATTTAAATAATGCCAAAGTAAAGCTGGGGCATCTCATCTAATCAATTATATTAATGGTTTAATTTATATTCATCTCATTGGTTTATCAATATAATCAAAGCTAATAGGTGACTTCTTAATTATAAGATTATTATAATATATTTAAAGTTATTTTTAGAATTAGTTTTATGTGACAGAAAACCAACTAACTGTGAATGGTACTATGAGTACCACTCTTAGGTCTGGAGATGAATTTTAATTGTGCTTCAAGGAACCCTAATATATTTACTTGGGGGCTAAATTTCCATGGAAAGCAAATGTTATTAGATAACATCAGTGTTTGAAAATTTTTAACTAAGGTTGTATTCCCTCATTTTTGTAAGGTGAAGAAACAAAAAGAACCTAGGCAGTAAGACATTTGGGGAGCCATAATACACCAAAAAAAGAGTTATATGTCAAGAATTAAAGGCATGCTTTTATGATATTATGGGTTTCCTATGATGAAGACAGTCTCTAGACCAGTGAGAGCTTGCATCATCTAGTGATTTAAATACCTGAGTATATTATAGCTTAATATATGGAAATTGAAAGTGTTTAACCAAGGTCCTTGCTATTACAATTTTATTAGATACATAACTCACTCTCCTCCAGGCCTTAGAATAATTTGATACTCCTTATATTTTTGTATTCATGGACCTGTTTTCTTTATCACAACAAGGATTTATGTACTGCATGTAACTATTAGATATGCTTTTCTACTAGTTCAACTTTCTACATCGACTAAAATTTCATTTCACATTCACCCACCATTTTGACTTGGAAGGTATTTACTTGGAAGGTACTGATATTTTGTTGATATAGTATGGCTATTCTCATATGTTTCTATCCATTGTTGAAAATACTTTTTTCTTTAATACTGAATATAATTAATTAGCTCTAGCTAAACATAGAAGAAAACAGTGAATCTTTTATTACCTCAACTGTTAATACTTCCCTGAAGCCATTCCTCTTCCTATTGCAGTCTGGGTCTCCCAGTTACATCTATATTCAGGAAAAAAATACTCCATCCATTTTAATGTGGGTTTGACTTAATAGGCACAGCATGACTGTATCCATCATTTCTTCTTTCTTGTTGCCATCACATTGTTACTATCTTATCTATATGTTGGCTTTTTAGTAACCATCCTCTCCAGCAAATTATCTAACACTTACTCTCATTATAACACCTATACTAGTCTTCACTCTGGCCATAGAACTAATCTACAAATGAATGTAAAAGAGTCTTGTAGACATAAACACATGAACATGTATAAGAATCTGTTCAAAATACAGTTTCTGGTCTATCTCAGACCTGCCAAATCACAGGTTATAGGGTTATATGGGGTACAGTAATCTGCATTTTATGTTCCAGATGATTTTGACTTACACAGAGTTAAAGGAACATTGCCCAGGATTTAAGGAAATAAACAGGAAAAATTGGAGCAAATATGAGGCAAGATATTTTGGCTTAATGTAAAGAATATTTAGTAAATATATATTTGGTTTTTGAGTCAGGGTTTCTCTGTGTAACAGCCCTAGCTGTCCTGGAACTAGATTTTGTAGACCAGGCTGAGCTCGAACTCACAGAGGTCTGCCTGCCTCCACCTTTCAAGTGCTGGGTTCAAGGTGTGCACCACCACCACCCTGCTGTTTAGTCAACATTATTAGAACTCTCAGCTAATGGCAACCATACTAAAATGGACAGTAAGTTTCCTGACACTAAAGATATTAGTCAAGGTTAGAAATGATTCAAATATAAGTGATATATTTTTCTCTGACTATATTGTATGGGTTCCCAATAAAAATCATGAGTATAGTCAAAGCATCTTTGTATCACAGAGAGAAAGAAGTAGGAATGTAATTATGTGAAACAATTATGAAGGCTTTGTTAATGAGTCCTATAGCCATTCCATCACTGGGCAAAGACATTCTGGGGGCTCAGAGTATCCACTGAAAAGAATTGATAAAGCCTCTAAGCAGAAGTTGAAATTTTACTGTGTGCATCATTATAAAAAAGTGCCAAAATCTAAGAGGTGGGCAACCTCACTCAGAAGTTTTAGTCATATTCAAATAGGATTCATTGAAGATATATGATGCAGAGATATCCACCTACTCCAAAGTAGGCCAGGCCCTCCTTAGACCAGTTAAATTTGCAAGGAAGTTAGAGATCTCCTTTAATGTGCTTTTGGTTTTAGTATTTTTCATATTAAAGTTAGATAAGTAGCCAACTATGATCCCCATTCAAAGATTGGAATTGACTTACCTTGAGTTTATGAGCCAATATTTAACTAGGTAGCCCAGGGTAGCCCAGTACTCATGGTCTCCTTTCTCAGACCCCAAAGTGATGATATTACTGGAAGGAACTGTCACATCTTTCTCTCATTGTAAACATTTTTTTTTTTACCACATTTTAGTTTACACTAAAGAATTATACTGTTAATTTTAGAGGTACATAGAGATACCATGGTATATTGAATTACAACTTGGGATCAAGATTTTGGTATCAAGGGTTCAGCCTAAGCTAAGCTAACCATATGACTACTCTTCTAATGCCTTCTAGCTATCCTTGTTTACTGTATTTTCCTGAGGTACATCCAAGCTTCAATTGTACCCACTGGGTCCAAAGGAATTAAAATTTAACATAAAATTCCAGTTGGTCTCCTCACAGCCTCAGAAAAATACTCATATTATGTGTCATCAACCTGGGAATAAGAACATGTTTCCCATATGGTTTTTATGAGAAAATGTAAGAGATGTCAGTACCCAGTAGGTTTTAGTTATTTGTAAAAGGCTCTTGGTGTCTGGTTACTCCAATTTGACTGAAGAGAAATACCAAAGATCTTCCTCCTAGAGTGCTCTGACAATGCTTATAAATATAAGAATATCTAGGCCACGAGGTCTGAGCTGAACCCAGGTGACCATTCCTATAAGCAGCAGTAGTTTCTCTGTTTGCAATACAGTTGGCGAGAACCAGACGGTCTCTATTCACTTCTACTAGCTCTCACCACTAGGTCCCTGATGTGGGATTTCCCTCTATATGCTATGAATACCATTGGTTAATAAAGAAACTACTTTGAACCTATAGCAGGGTAGAACTTAGGTTGGCGAGGAAAACTGAACTGAATGCTGGGAGAAAGAAAGCTGGTATAAGCCTTGTAGCCCTGCCTGAGCCAGGCAGAACTTTAGCTGGTAAGCCACAGCCACATGGCTATACACAGATTAATAGAAATGGGTTAAATTAATATGTAAGAGTTAACCAATAAGAAGCTAGAGCCAACGGGACAAGCAATGATTTAAATAATATAACCCCTGCGTGATTATTTGAGTTCTGGACAGCAGGAACCAACAAGCGGCCCCCTCCTCCAACAGGTTCCAAGTTCCACCTGTAAGACTTTTACTTCCTTTGTCAACATTATCTCTGTATGGCCTCGGGGGAACTACATTGTGCACAAACTACAATCGTCTTCAGGAGGAGTCCTGGAGTTCCCAGTCAATCACATTGTGATATGCACAGGATAAAATTCCTGTTCTACCTTTTCTTATCTCCTCACCTTTTCCAAATGTCAAAACTATGCTAACTACTCTACACGCATTTGCATGCATTAGCAAGGCATATAGTAGGTGTTATTATGAGACTTCAGTGATATTTACCAAGGACTTAAAAGAAAGGTAAATAAGACTCTTCTTATATGTCTCCACAAAGCATGAGGGTAAATGGCCTTAGAGAATTCAAATGACAAATAACTAGTCTTAGTTCTATGTGGGAATGGCTACACAAGGAGGACACTGAACCTGAGTATCAGTAGTGTCCATTTCTCCAAAGAATAAACTGGGAAATCTCTTTAGTGGGACTTCTAGCACAACTCCTGGAGGTGGGAAGCCAGAACGCTGGAGATGAGACCAGTAGCACAGGGATCACTTGCAGTGGGCTTTTAGGATCAAATATTATACAACACAAATGACATCTGGAAGAAGATGGGTGCTCAAACGTCAACACATGTATTTAAAAAAAAAAAAGACCCTCAGACATTTAGGTGAATTTCCATCAAATCTCTGAATATTTGCAGTCTCTATCACTCTGCTTTATAATGTGCGTCTCTGCTTCCTTCGGACTGAAACAGACCTAGACTTTAAATATTTGCTTTATATGGTAAATGTTGAAGAAAAATACTTTTTTGAGAAGGTTATTTTCATATATAGCTTGTGAGTCTTGTGTCAAGAGCTGAGTAGCACTCACTCACCTGTGTTTTCTATCAGTCAGTTCAAGCAAATAAGATTCTAACATGCTTTCCATCTCAGTGGGCTCCGCAGTGGCAAGTGCATTTGAGCTCTTAATGGTTCACTGAGCACCAAAACAACCTAACTCCTTATTCACGTTTATGCTAACTGATGTCAGTGATCTATGGAGACAAGCATTTTGGCTAATGAGTAGAAAATGGCTTCTTCTGGATATGTGTCCAGAGATGTGAGGATGTGAGTGTGATTGGAACTATTCTAAGTTTACCTTAACTATTTCAACTTCATTGATGACAGAGTTACTATTCACATGAATTGGTGCTGTGTGAACAGAACAGTTAAGGTGCAGCAGTGAAGTACCAATGAAGAAATTACCAAATATCATGTAGCCAACTAACAATGTTTTTCAATACTTGCATAAACCAGCCATCTAAAAATCACATGTGATGAGAGATACATAGGCTTTGAAGTAAAGTCACTGGTGTATTTCACCTGAGAGTAAAGATATCATACAGCACCTATGGTTCATTCTTAGACACATAGAACTTTGATTTGAACAAGAATCTGGGTGAACATAAGAGCTTTGATACTCTTTATGGCCTAGTGCCATATGGATGCTCATAATTTAAAAGAAACACACATATGATATAAAAGTACTCTGAGACTTATTGTTTCTGATATTTAACATTTTGGACAGTAAAGAGTAGAATAATATATGATGTTTCATTTCTTTATGAAATAATGCAGCCTTTCCACTCAGAGCTAGCAAAGAAGGTATTTCTCTTCCCCAATTCCCTGTGGCCCCAGTTCTAAAAAAGTACCATGCTGTCCTTCAGTGCATGCATAGACCCAGCTACACCAAGGATGGCTTAATTCTAGTTGTTGGTTCCAGCATCAGTATTTAGCACTGGCAGGGTATTGCAAACAATTCAGAAAACTTTATCTTTTAAAACCATTTCCCTACATGAACTGTTGAGTGATTGCCCATAAACTCAAAAAAAGTTAGTTTAAAACAGAATAGAATGAGAAAAGAAAAAAAATGTTACATCCATAGAAGAAATGCACTTAATTCTCAAAAGGAAGCATGAACAAGTATGTGTGGTTGCCAGCTTAGTCTCAGCATTGCAATTACTATCGATCTCAGTTTTCTATACACAAGGTTTATAAATATTATTTTCATACACAAGAAAACAGAAGTTCAAAAGTAAATGTTTTCTTAATGTCTCTGATGAAGCAAGAATACTAAGAATATCTGAATCTAAAGTCAAAGTTTTGTTTCTAAAAAATATTCTTTTACCTTCTCTCTGTAGCATGTTCTGTGTCTAGGGGGAGAGAACACATATTAATCTCTAGATTCTAAGTACCAAAAAGCATCTAAAGAGTTGACATTATTTTCAAGAATTTATTATATATGTTTTTCAGATTTTTTGTTGCTGTTTACTTTCTAGTTCATGAGGTTCTTCTATTAAAATTATTCCAGAATTGGTGAAAATAGTTATAAGCACAAAGGAGTTCATCCCTCATCAAAGGAGATGCTGAGAACAAGGTACTTCCAGGTGTCCTGTGTTGTGTCACCCATTGCAATCCATAGGTCACAAACCCTGGAACATAAGAGCACAGAAGACATCAGGAGCTGGTACTTGTAGGTCCTAAGGGAACAATTCCCATTAGAGCTGCTTCAAAGATCACTTAATATGAGATAGATGTAGCCTCAGCTAGAAACGTGGTGTGGAAAAGCTGAATGCTTGTTTTACATACCTTAAACCAACCACAGAGTGGTTGACAAGATAATTAAATAAAAGTCCCATGTGAATATGAGCACAGAAGAAATAATGAGTCAGATTTGTGGAGGCAGAAAATTAATATTCACTGAACTCTTAAGAGCGTTCTAAATGCGGGACATATGTTCTCTCATTTCCACCTTACAGGAAACATGGTTATCCTATCCACAGAGATAATGAGCTAAATGTGGTGTAAAAGAGTCCTCAGGATGACCCAACCTTGGATTCCATGTCTCTCCTTTATGTCAATGGGCAAATACATGGCACAATGTTGATACAAAGTGATGCACCTTCTTGGAATAAATACATCAGTCAAGCAAAAATAGGGTGTTATTGTTCATTCCAGGTTCCAGTTTAATTAACCACACCAAACAATGAACTGAATTACATGTGCCTTAGCAGCCCACTGAAAAACAGAGTGCCCACTCATGATCATAAAGTGTAATGGCCTTGGCCAATCTTGAAACATGTAAACCGCACCTTAGGGTGTACTCCATGCCAAAGGAATCTATATGCTGTTAGCGATATACAGAATTCCCAGTAATTGACTTATCTCAGCCTTATTATTCTCATATCATGAGAGTTTAGTCCCTTCCCTATTCTCAGAATTTCTTGCCCAGTATCTTAATGCCAGTATGTCTTTGGCCTTCTAGTCTCTGGAAGCTTTGCATAATGCTTAGCATTCATGAACACATATCTGAACCTAAACTAAAATCATTCAGTATTCGTCTCTTTGCTTTGTTTGTGTATTTTATATGTTTATCTATTTAATTGTTCCTTTACTTATTCATTTATTTATTAGCCCCTTTGTTATTATCAACTTAAAAAGAGGAATCTCACTCATGCAGACAGTCCAAGTTATAGAACAGTCAGATATTTCTCCTTCCCCAGTGTTTTGTTCTCTGAGTGTGGTTAAACAATAGGTTCTCAGTAGGACCCTACATCAGGATAGCCTCCACACGCTAAGCTCTGTAGCAACATATAAACCACAGATTGAGTGGGAGGCAGAAATGCTGTTCCCATGGTGTTTCTATATGATTCTTTCTGTGTTTCTTAAAATATTCGGAGGCCATGAACTTTTCATTGCTTTTTGCTGTTCTTGAAATCACTGTCAAGAATGGCTCCTATTTCAATCTGTTTAATGCTCTGAGATATTAGAAACAAGTTGAATATTGCTATAACTACCACTTAATGAAGCATTCATCAGTGTCCACCACTGCTTCATATGGAGAACATGGAGCTTTGGGTGCATTCTATGAAAGCAGATTTCTCAGTATTATCCATGAAGATACCCTTGGATAAACTACATCAGAAATTAATTAAGTGCAATTTCTCAGACTTCAGTCTGTAATGGTAAATTTAGAGACTGTGATGGCAGTGTGTGGCAGGCTGCCCTTTACATGATCTTTGTTTTCTTTCTTTGCTTTCTCTTTCCGTTTCCCCATCTCTTTTTTAACTTTTTCCTTTCTTCCTTCATTTCTTAGCATCAGAGGTAAAACAAATCTGTAGCTGACAATAGAATGCTAACAAATCATTATGAGTTTGTAAATCTCCTAATAATAATAAACCATATGAGATTTTATTTACAATCACTGAATCTGAAAACAAGACCTAGTTCTCATTATAAGCTTTTGAGGAATAGGATATGATCAGTAGAGTTTTGCCATGTGAGGATTTTCTTTAACTTTTCTATCCACAGGCTACAGGTGCAGAAGGGCATTGCCTCTCTACCATACTGTCATTCTGCAGGCTCATGAAATGCCACACTTGTTAAGAAAGAGCTCTACTACTAAGCTACACCCCCAGATCTGAAATAGCATTTAAAAATAAATGTCTTCTCAACTGACACACACAATTACACACATTCACAGGAGATTATGCTATATTTTAAGTGAATACATTTGTGTCTTGTTAAAAATTTATCATCTATCCTAAAATACTTATCTCTTTAGGGTAAAAGTACTCTAATGATTTCTGATAATTATATAACTTCATTACATATAGTATTTCAATCACACTTTATATCGTTGTGACAATAAACTGAAGTACATAAAAGAAGGAAAGATTTAGTTCTTTTCACAGTTTTGTAGGGTTCAGCCGTCATAGAAGGGAGGGTGGAAAAAGGGTAGTTCATATAATGATGACTGGGAAGAAAAGAAAGGGAATACAGGATACAACTAAACCCAGGAAATGCTCAGGAGAGTGTGTCCCTGATGATGTAATTCATCTAATGATGTACCTACCTCGTACGTTTCAAAACCATCCAATAAAGTTGTCATATTGGAATCTGACAACATAATATTCTATTGATTAAGTGAGAGCATTAGCTACTTAACCACTTCCTAAAGGCTACTCTTTGAGAAGAAAGCCCCAGCATGTAAATTTATGGAAGATATTTGATATTTAAACCACAACAAAGAACCATTAAACTAAGCAGTAGTTTACCGAAAATTCTTACTGTTATCTGAATGTAATTTTATGTACTAACCAAATCACTCTCTGTCTCTGTTCTCACCCTTGTCTTCCCAGACTTGGCAAGTCACCATTATTTCTCAATTTACATAAAATAGGAAAAAAAAAGGTCAACTCAACAACACAAGTGAGGAAATGTAATTCTTGTCTTTTTAATGCCCAGCTTCTTTTACTAAATGCAACAGTATCACAATTCTGTCTATGTTGTACCAAGTGACAGGGCTTTGATATTTTTATGGCTGGATATTATAGTTTACATATATACTATGTTTTAATCCATTGGCCAATTAGTGAATTTTAGGAAGTTTCTGTTTCTCAACGTATATGAGTAGAGCAATAATCAGTATGGAATTGAAATGCATTAAAGATACGTTTTTTATTTCACATGCATGAATGTCCAGTAGTGGGATTGCTGAACCACAGGATAAGTGTGATTTGAAAAACCTGCATTGTTATTAATTTACAAGCCATCCATTTTTCTTCCTATTCTCAGTGTGCATTTCTATTCTGGCCGTATACAGACTATTTCTAGCCATATAGTATTAACCAAGAGCTAACGTTATACTGAAAGGGCAACATCCCAAAACTTTCCCTACAACAGCTAAAATATCCAAAATGATACCTACTTTAATTTGTTTTTGTTTTCACCATATAGTGGATTTTCTTGGATAAAGCAATCAAACAAAATAAAGAAAGAAATGGCATTCTAATTATAAAAGAGAAGTCAAATGGACACTATGCACAAATGATATTTTGTCATATATATATAATAAACTCCAGAAAACTACCTAATATAATCCACAGAATTAATGAAACCACTATAAATATACAAATATAAGTTACCAGGACAAGAAAAAATAATCTTAAAATCTGTTTGGAAATTCAAAACCACAAAATGTCACAAGCCTTTCTAGGTAAAATGATCAAAGTAAATGACATTGCAACTTTTGATTCCAGAATATACTACAAAAATACATATGGCAAAATGATGCCTACTTTCATTATTTTTTGTTTTCATCATAAAATTGAATTTTCTTAGATAAAGCAATCAATCAAAAGAAAGAAAGACATTGCAGTTACAAAAGAGAAGTAAAATTGTCACTGTATGCAAATGGTATTATGGTATATACAAACAATCCCAGAGTTATTAGAATTAATAGTTATTTTAAGTTACAGGATATATAATCCAAACACACACACACACACACACACACACACACACAATGTTACAAGAGGGCAGAGAGTTAGCTTAGCAGGTAAAGGCATGTACTATACAAGTCTCACAACCTGAAATTGATCATTCTAACCAATGTAAAATTAGAAGGAGAGAATTACTTCCATGAAGCTGTGCTCTAACTTCCATATGAACACCATGACATTTGTGTGCAACAAACATGTACGCACATAAAGATACACACACTAATACTAACATAAAGTTATAGGAAAAACAAATAAATCAATAACTACAAAAGAATAGACATCCTCAAAGTTAGGGTACGTTCTTCACGGTCAAGTGGTTTTCCACGAAGGTGATAAGAAATAGGCATTTGTGACAAGGTATTCAATAAGAGATGTTGACAAAACTCTGTATCTGTGTGCAAAAGCATGAAACTGAAATCCAATCTCATTGACAACGAATGTCCCAAACTAGACTGAACCTGAAACACCGATGCTTATAGATGGCAAAGGAAAAAATACTTTAGAACATTATAATGGTAAGAGAGTTTTTTTTTTAAATTATCCCAAAAGCAATAAAAACAAAATCAGAAACAAATAATGAATGTACTATAAAGTGATAAGAATCCACAAAGCAAAGCAAAAAAATCATCAGAGTGATTAGGACAACCTAGAGAATGAGACTCAGTATTAGAAGTGAATAACCATGCTATATATGGAACTTTGAATGCAATTTAATTTAAGCAACATGCAATGGTTGAGCAGTGGTGGTGCACACCTTTAAATCCCAGCACTTGGGAGGCAGAAGCAGGCAGATCTCTGTGTGTTTAAGGCCAGCCTGGTCTACAATAGCTAGTTCTAGAATAGACTCCAAAACCAACCAACCAACCAAACAAACAAACCAACAACAACCAAAAACCAAAACCAAAACAAACAAAAACAAAAAGGCAATGACGTGTGTGTGTGTGTGTGTGCGCATATGTGTGTGTATTCTAAAATACCAAAATACATACAAATGAAAGAACTTTTTCAACATGATCAATAATTGTATGTGATGGAACAAAGACAATGTAAGTGGTAATCAAATAGAAGAGGATAAATAATTAACTATGGAATCAAACTTGTACCCAAAATAAAGCATTAACAAGCAAAAGTTAAAAGACTAGTAGTCATTATCCCACTAAAAACACTGCTACTAATTTCACTTTACAAACATGTTGCTGGTTGGCTTATTCAAAAATCCTGACCTATTGTTCAAATCTTGCTGTTTTTGATTTAGTTGCTTTATGGTCAAATTAAGAGAGGAAGAAAGATCATTTTTGTTTTGGAAAATTGTTATTATAATGTAATAATGCAATGGCAGTTAAAAAATCTTGTTGGATATAAGGTTATTTGTGTATTAACTCAATTTCAGTCTTTATCTATACAGAAATATTTAATATATTACTCTGATAGTTATACAGTTTTAATGTTTGCATAAACCACATGAGAAGAATAAAGATGATTTGAATTTGTTGTTTGGCTTTTTATGAAACTGGTGCTTTTATCTTCTCTCTCCCCTGCCTTCTAATTAAAGGAGGTGTGCTGGTTGGCTTTTGCTGACTTGACACACACCTCAAAATACCTGGGAAGAGACTACTACTGAAAAAAATGGCTCCAGCAGATTTGCCTGGAAGTAAATCGGTTGGACTTTTCTTCATTATTAATTGATATAGGGGAGAGGCTGCCCAGAGTAGGTAGTGCCATCCCTGGGCAGGTCATCCTGAGCTCTATGAGAAATCAGGGTGAGTAAGCCATGGAGAACAAGCCAGTAAGCAGCATTCCTACATGGATTCTGTTTCATCTCCTGCCCTGACTTTCCTCAGTGTTGGAGTGTTACCTGCAAACTGTATAAAGAAATAAACTCATTCCTCCCCAAGCTGCTTTTGGTCATAGTGCTTCACGACAGAATATAACCCTAAATAAGAAAGGAATCTTCACGGAGAAGGAGAATGATAAAATTTCACAGCACCACACCAGTCGCTTGCCCAAAGCTACTCTCTTCCAATAAGTGCTTTAAGAATACTTTAAAGAGTATTTATTCTCATTTTAAGATTCCCACAATAGTAGTATTGTCATAACATTGAAAAGAGCTTGATGTTTTCTAAAGAAAAAATTAAACAATTCATAGCTGGAACAATGAGGATGGAGCAGGAAGAATTATTAATAATGTGCTTCTAACTAGTCAGTTCAGTACAATTAAAGCAACAAAAACAGACACAGCATTCTAATGTAACTAGCTACAGCAAGTACAAAGAAATTAGAATCTTCCATGTGGTCTGATGTCATTAAGCACAGATATATTGAAGCGTGACGCTGCCATTTATAAAGCTAATGTTGCACATTCTCCATGTTGGATCAGTAAATTAATGGCTCTGGTGCAAGTTAAATGCAAATTAATAACCAGAAACAAAAAGGTATTGCTGAGGCTGCAGTTGCGTGCGGAATGACCACTTTGCTCACCAGCAAGCCATATTTCAGGAGCTTGCTAATTAAAGACAGTGTCTGTGACACAGTGCATTGCTTCCAAGCAGAAAATACCTGGAGTTACCCAGGAAGTATATTTCCATTTTGCCCTGTGTTTTCCCGATGTCAAGTTCCTTTTGATTTGCAATGCAACTTCAGATGTATAATAAAGGACCACATTTTGTGTAGTGGCATTCAAGAACAGCAGGAGAGGAAGGCAAGATGACAGCAGCCAATGTCTTGTTGCTTTTATATGAGGGGGTATTTCTTTATAAGTAGAGCAGTATAATAAGCCACCATGGAAACCTGGTGTTTAAATTGGTTCACAGTTATTTCTTTCATACGGAATATGTTCTACCTTTGGGCATGTTGCACTTAAATGAAAATCATCTTCCCATAGAAAAAAATATTTTTAAATAAAGATGGGGGAGATATCAACAAAATGAAATACAACAAAATAAGACACACAGATTTTTCTTTAAGTAGACAAAAAGATTTCAAGATTTGAAATCTTTGATTTGAATAAGGGAAGTTTCCAATAATGGAATTTTGATTGTGACAATCTAGAGAATTGTTCATCCTTCGCTGCAGGGGCCAAAAATCTATTAAAATCTTAATAAAAGGTAGAAGGCTAATTACTCTATTTTTCAAATGTTGTCATGCATCTTAAGTGATGAGAAAAAATTAGTAGCTAGGAGCTGTATTGCACACTTTTAATCATAATTCATAGGAGGTAAATATTGGGAGAGCTGAGAGTTCAAAACCAGCACCAGCTACTGTCTGAACTATAGTAGATCATAGGAGAAGAGGGAGACATGGAGAGAGAGAAAGAGAGAGAGAGAGAGAGAGAGAGAGAGAGAGAGAGAGAGAGAGAGAGAGAATTAAGTAGTCTAAATTTGAAACGTTGTTCTTATCAAAGAATCATTCTGAGGTATATGTACAGCATCCCAAGGTTATGCTGGCAATCCAGTGTTAGGTAAAGAAGACTCCTCTGCTTCCAATTTAAAGGCCCTAACTGTGAATACTCATCAGTCAATCTGTCCTATACACCTGTGGCATGGTGTACCTTTACAGAAGTACTTGGCAGAGCTTAGTTGCAGAGCGCATGTAAAACGAATGCTCCCTACTACAATCTTGAGGGTCCTGTTTTAGTCAAATGAAACTGAGACAGGACATGAATTTCATTATTATTTCAGTCTCACTAATGGCAAATTTCATGGACCAATTAGCTTCATGGAATAATAGAAGCAAAAATATTAACCTATTATTATTGCATCTAAAGAATTGAACAGACCAGCCACCAAAGAGCTATGTTTCTGCCTCAAAAGCAGCTTGGAACTTCAGCATTTCCTGCAAAAACTGATCCCCCTGCCCTATGATATTTGCTTAAATCCAGGACATGTGCCTGCTTCGTTGAGTATGCATTTATGTTTAAGATCAGCTAAAATTATCCAATGTAGGAAGCATGTTAAATATCATGCGTTAGCTAATATTATGGAAACAGTTACTTAGCATGAATCTAAATATCAAACCATTATCTTTTTTTCTTCCTAGAGGCTCAAAGTCAGACATCAGCTGTGAGCACTCAGTCCTGAGCTAGAAAGACAAGTGTCTTTTCTCTCACTCCTTTTTTAACACATATCTTTACTCACCATTGGATCATGACCTCACAGGCTTGAAATTTAAAACCTATACAGGTCACTGATAAGCTGTCCACGAAAAAAGGTGTTCTAAGAGAAACTTAAGTGGCCATTCATTTACTTAAAATAATAATCAGATATATCTTTGGACACCTAAGGTGACTTGTGCTCTCAGAGGTCTTCTTTTTTTGTTGTTCTTTTTAAATTACTTTATAAATAATACCAATCAAAATTTCCACCTCATCCCCTCCTCCTACTTCCCTCCCGCTCTTCCCCTTCCCCTCTCCCCCCACCCCAGTCCTAAGAGAGGGCAGGGTATCCTTCCCTGTGGGAAGTTCATGGCCCTCCCCCCACCATCCAGGCTTAGGAAGGTGTGTTGCAGGAGTACTATGCATCTAAGCATTGTACATGCTTTTAGAAGTCTTAAGTCACCAGTAAATTAGGATGCCAGCATGTGCAAGGCGGGCTTTTATCATCAACATGCTTGTTAGTGAGGGAAATGTTCCAATGCCAATTGTCAACTCGAGGTGGAAAGGCTAATCCATTTATTCAGATTCCTTGCAGGAGTGTAGTAAAGAAACTGGAAATTTAAATCAGTGCTTACAGATGTTTCTGGGTTGAGTTCTTGGTGTGCATTGAGTTGGAAGCAAACGAGACATTTTTCAATCAACGATCCTTGACTCTAAGGTTATCAAAATGATGTGCATCAGAAATTACAAGGTAAAGGGTATTTAATGTTCCTGTAAAATTGTTCTACACAGAGCTCTAGATATAAATCCTTCATTCATTCTGCAATAAATGCAAAGACCATTTCCCTTTTCATCATCTAAGCCTGGAATGGAGTGGAGGAGGTACTAGCTAGGGCAGCAGAGTGGGAGTATTAATGCATGGAATTTATACATTATTTTGCAACAACGGTTCAAAGTACCTATTTGGTATTCATTTCATAAATTGAGGTTTTAAAAACATATTTTAATGTGAGATTTCTAAAACATGCACATGCACTTATGAAGTCTTTGGAAAAATGAAACAGCACTGAAATATTAATAATAATCAATAAAGGAAATAAATGCAATGCCATTACGTGCATACTCTTAAACGGTAGTGCATTATTAATAATGTTGATTATCTAGAACTGGATGTATCCCAGCACCCATGCAATCTTCCATTGGGTCTACTACAATGTGTTGAAAACCACTGCCTATCCAGTATTTCTAAGCATAAATCTTTTTCTGTCACTAATTACCATGGTGGTCTTCAGGATGGGACAGCATCTTCACATAGGCCAAATTTCTCTGTTTAAAAATTACCAATATACTGTTCATTGAGATTTTTTTCTCAACTATGCTATTTCACAGTATTCCAAGGAAATGGTTAAACTGCTTATGATAATGAAAACAGAGTGTCTTTTATCTCTGACAGCTGAGGTTCCCAGCATTTTAGTAGGTGGGAGAGCAGTACAGTGCTGGCTGGAAGTGGTTGGTGGAATCTCTGGAGAGCCTGCTTCTAGACTGTCAAAATCAATAGCTGTGTGAAGTTGCAAGTGAGCATGTCCATCCTAGTGCTAATTTGGGTGAGTTGGAGAGATCCACAGCTGCAATATGCCCTAGCACCAAGTAGGGGACAGAAAAAATAATTGCAGCCCTCTCCCCTTCTGCAAATCAGTGTGTGAAGATGAAGTGAGTTTTGACACCATTCTCCTGGCCATGATCCGAGTGGTGATGAGGGTGTGTTTCCTGGGATGTGTGGGTAAGAGGTTACAAACATCTCAGGTGAATTAGAGACTGGAGACTGCACTGGAACACAGGAAAGTGGTCCAGTGCTATATGGAACGTGAGTCATGGCTTTGTTTTATTGTTTTGTTTTGTTTTGCTTTCCATATTCTAAAGTATGTCTACTGTTCATCCAGCTAGCAACACTAGCCACTGAGCATGGAAGTAAATAAACTACTTGTGCCTTCAGAAGATCTCTTTCTAGAGCTGGCTTCTGATATCTGGGAATTGCTGCTTTGAACCCTTTCCCTTAGACCTACCACACTGCTTTAATTTAATACCCAAATCTTACATATGTCTTTAAACACAGAGCCTCATGAAGTTGTCTGAACAGGACCTGTGACCTTCCTAAAGTAGAAAGACACACGAGTCTTCTTTAAGCGGCACTGAGATATATGCAAACACTTATTTTTGGTTAGGGATAGAACCACAACTCAAAACAAACTCCCCGGTATAAAAGTGTGGCAAGGACAGACGCGGAAGGTCAGAGGACTATTGATAAAGCTATGAGAGAAGCAAACTGAGGGGCAAACTTTGCTGGGCTTCCAGGACCCAGTACCTCTGACACATCCAGGTGTGGATTCCTATCTAGGTTTACATGAGTCAACATAGCAGCGTGCTCCTGGCTGTGCCAGCATCCCGAGGCTCACAGGAACACCAAAAAGTGCATGGAGAACGAGGTTACAGAGGACCTACTCATGTGTTACCCAGCTAAAGAATCCTGAGGTCTTATGAAATGAGCAGCGTGAGTATCAGCCCCTAATTCAAGCAGAAGAAACATGAAGCTATAGAGAGATTGAAACATGACATCAGAGATGCAGATGAGGTAGACATGGACACCTTTCCGACTCCTGAGTGTTTCGGCCAATTGCTACAAGGGGTCAAATAGTAAAGAGCACTAGTCAGAGGAAACGGATAATTTACACAAAGTTTTGGCATATTGTCTGGGTCTGGAGTTCCATTCTAGGCTGTTTATTGGGCCATAAGGTCTCCTATAGCAACTGGGCTCAGTTGTAACTACTAGGCTCCCATTCCCCACCTTCCAGTTTGCCTCTGTGAAATGCAGTAGCTGACCTCAGTCTCAAGATTGGAGTTTGACTCCCAGAGGAAACTTTGTTCACTATCCCTGCACTGGTCACAGGGAAAAGCATTTGTTAGGAGGTTTTGCTAAAGGAATCTCTGAGTATGTTTCCTGAGTGAGCATTATGTGATAACATTGTCATGCTTAGCTCACTCGCTGAAGCAACACCATTTTAATTTGTTTATCAATGGCATATATTGACTTTTAGTGAAAAAATACTGAGATTTGGGCGATTAGCATGCCAGCTTTCCTGGAAAGCACCTATTTTATATTTATCATCAGGGAATCATTATTATTCACTACAACATCTTTTTCCTGTCATTGTTGTTTATATTTCAAGTTGTAACATTGATACAATTGAAATATTTAATTTTCTCTTTTTCTCTACAGGCCTTGTGAGAAAAATAATACTGTTATCTAGTAGATTAAAAAATTATAGTGCTAGGATAGAACTCAGGCCCTTGTATATGTTGGACAAATGTTTTATCATGATATTGCTTAGTAATTCCCTAACAGATTGACTTATGAGGGATGGATAAGGGTCTTCATCAAAGGGTCTATATATACTGAAGTTCAGAAAGATATGACAGTGGCTTAATTTGAGTTCAAAGCAGAAAAAAACAAACAAACAAAAAACCAAGTTAAACCATACCAATATGGACACTACTATATATACTCCTGGGAAAGTGTTTTTAAAGAGAAATAATAAAAATTGTATTTATGAATAATCAAGTGAGTTGGAGACATTGGAACCACTTGGAGAGAGTATTCCTAGGTTTATTTCTTTTTTTTAACATTTATTTATTTATTGTGTATACAATATTCTGTCTGCGTGTATGCCTGCAGGCCAGAAGAGGGCACCAGACCTCATTACAGATGGCTGTGAGCCACCATGTTGTTGCTGGGAATCGAACTCAGGACCTTTGGAAGGGCAGGCAATGCGCTTAACTACTGAGCCATCTCTCCAGCCCTCCTAGGTTTATTTCTAAAAATAGCTAATATGTGCTTAATATTGTGAAGAAAGCAGAGGCTACATTCGTATATGGATATATGCTATATGTTTCTTAGAAAATAAATCTAGAAAAATATGCACAAAAGTTAATGGATCACTATTAGAAGCATGTAGCTTATTAATTGGAAGTGGGAGGAACACAGCAACAAAAGAATCATAACAGGCTGAGGTCTCTGAGAGCTAGAGGAATTACCAAAAATGTTAGCATGGGTTTGTCAGTGTGGTAGGAGATAATGTCAGAGCTGCAAGGGAAGAAACCATCTGAGGGAATAGAGAATGTTTTGGTCAAGATACGAAATAAAATGGAGAAACCAAAAAGGAAAACAGTATACACTTCTAAATAAAACATGGCACTTTGGATGTGCAATGAAACAAACAAAAGGAAAAGGACATTAATGGGGTACTTAGTAAGTTCCAAATAATGGTTAGCTAGTGTGATAAAATAATATCAATGGAATTATTCTGGTTGGTAAGTTAGTCAAGGTCAAGACATGAGATGAGGAGAAACTAGGGTTCACTTTTACCTTTACAAATTTGTAAACTTTGTTTTTTATTTAAAATAGAACAAAGCAAAGAGGGATGAATATCAACATATTTTTCATAAAATGATGCAAAGACCTACGACTTTGAGAATTTGCTTGAGTAGTTTTGTTGATATTCAATTTATTCCAGTGCTAATGATGGAATCAAGACCTCACACACACTATGAAAGCACCCTCAACTATATCACCAGACTTAGAAAATAATATAAAGAGCTGGGGATATAGCTCAGAGACAGTGTGGCATATGTGAGACCTTGTGTTCTGTTGGGGGAAGAGGGAACAATACTGATCTTAAGAAAATAACAATCTCAAGAATTTGTAAAATTGCATTTTCGGGTTTTGACAAAGTTGTGGAAGTTTAGACCACGAGGACGATGGGGTGATCAGGCCGTGAGGAAGGAACAGCAGCTGGAGCATGAGCAGGTTTGGTCTGGTATCAGTTTCTTGTTTACACCCAAAAAGATAAAGCATGCAGTTGACAGTAAACTTGATATTTCTGAGGAAGAAAAAGAGGTTCTTTACTTTGTGTGATAACAAGGATGAAAACAAAGAGCCACATTGGGGAGATATAAAACATTCATTAGAAAAAAATTGAGAAAAGACAGCAGCAGTTACAGAGATATGCTGTGGGACAATGGTCTTGTACTCTGTAAAGATTTGTCACATGTACTGGTTTAATAAAATGTTGATTGGCCAGTAGGCAGGGAGGAAGTATAGGTGGGGCGACCAGAACAGGAGAATTCTGGGAAGAGGAAAGGCTCAGTCTGTAGCCATCACCCAGATGTAGAAGATGCATTGTCTCACTGATAAAAGGTATCAAGCCACGTGATTAATATAGACAAGAATTATGGGTTAAGATGTATGAGTTAAAAGAAGCCTGAGCTAATAGGCCAACCAGTTCATAATAAATGTAGGCCTCTGTGTGTTTTTTGGGACAGAATGACTGTGGGACTGAGCAGGACAGAAACCTCTGTCAACAGGGATGGGTGAATGTTTTATAGGTCAGATAGTGGAAGAGCACCAAAGAGCATCTTGAAACAGTGGTAACTACAGTTAGTCATCATACTCTCACATAATTTTAATATGCAATATAGTAGTACTGTCAAACATGAAGTCATTTAATTACATCTATATAAAATTAGGTTACATTTTATTTCAGATTTTATTTTGATTGTTTTAAACAAGGATCCTTGGGGGTACAACAAAAGGTAGGATTGTGGGAGATCACTTAATAACAGAATTGTGAATAATATCTATTTCAGGATGTTAATATTGGAAACACACACACACATACATCATGGAACATGAAGGTGTTGTTTGCATTCAGTGGGAAGGGGACGCCTATCATTTAGATGAAGATGTGACAGTAAGGACATTTAAGTTGTCTCATAAGCCCATAGTAATACATCTTTCATCTTTGTCAGATTATTAAATAAAGTAAGACAATTTGACGGGGAGAGGGTGAGAGCAAGTGAAAGGGTAGTGAATACTCAGAAGATGCAGGAGTCAGTAAGCATGACATAGTTCAGCCTGACTAGAAAAATACTGCAGTTTTATGTCATTTCTGAATAAATGTGCTTGTCAGATGAGGGTGATGATTGGTCTATTGAAGAACTGAAACCCAGCCATTATTGGCTGATAAAATGTTTCCTTGTGTCAAAGAAACTATCTGTGATGAATGACACAGGACTGAGACAAGTCACAGACATCACTGTCTTCTTCCTCTTCTTTGGAAATATGTATTTAGTGTCCAAAGTTGTTGAACATTTTATTTATACTAATTGCTTTTGGAAGTATATATTTAAGGGGTACTTTTTATGGTTCAGACAAAGGTTATGGGTTTTTAAAAAATAGATACTATAGAATTAAATTAAACAACACATTAATGATATTAATCTATTTATAGATAGCAACACAGAAGCCCAAACGACCTTTCCCCAGGATGTTCGGGACTAAACTTAGGGTTTATCTATTCAAAAGACAATTCCTTGTATTTCTACACAGTGCAGGACATTCATATTATATGCTCCTTAGAGATTGACTACAATGACCTTAAAACTCTCAAAAATCTCTAAGACTCAAATAATTCATGTGAGGTCACTAAACAGAATCGAAGGGTGCAACAGGACCTGAAATAATTCAAGTTGCAGGAGTGAAGACCTAATCATATTTGACTTTGAGTTAGTATGTAAACTTGAAGGTATGAAATCTGGGCACGGAGGGCAGGGGAGTCCTGAATACCAGGTCTCAAAACATGTAGTTTTCTCAAATGATAGGTAACCTTGAGATGAACATAAAGAAAAATTTCATATTTATTGTTATTGCCCAGTCCATCAAAACCTGGATTCTGAACAAATACCCCAACATTATTAAAGGAGAAGTTCTGCTGGAGCTCAGATGTCTACTTTAAGGCTTCCCAGATCATTTCATTGCTCTGTCAATTAAAATATACTGTTTGACATGATGCTACTTGTATGTATGCTTTCAGGGCTATTTGGTAATGGATAACCAACTGATGTGCTCTTTCTGAGTGGACTATTATTTTCCAGGCCCTCATCATTCCTTAGTCACCAGTAATTGACCTCCTCGGCCATTAGCACCCAAAACACATTAGCACATCTATTATTGCCATTGTTCAGTTCACAGGCTGAACTTGTATTTCTTATATATTAAGGGGGAAATAATACATAAGGGGGCTAGAGAGAAGTCTTCATGGTTAAGAGAACTTTATTGCTCTTCCAGAGGTCTTGAGTTCAGTTCCCACCAATCACATTGTGGGTCAAAACCATATAAAATAAGATCTGATTGTCTCTTATTTTGTGTATGAAGACAGAGCACACACATACATGAATAAATAAATCAAAGAACAAGAAATATATGCATCCTCATACATATATTATTTATTATACTTGATAACATTGCACATTATATATGTGTGTATTGTATATATATTTCCATATATCCTATGCATATATAAACACATATATTTCTATATATGTATATATATGCATATGCATATATTTATCTAACAACAATTAATGAATAAAGAGTCTATGAGTCTGAAAGAGAACAACTACGGTGTGGAGGCAGAAACAATAAGGGGGAAATAATAAATTATAATCTCAAAAAGATTGAAAGAAATGATTATTTCAAAGCCATTTTAAAATACTGCAGCCTACATTTGTTTGATTTAAACTTACCTCTGAAATGAATGGAACTAGTGGAAGAAATAATAGAATGTTAGATAGATGAATTAAAAATACCTAAAGTCCTAGTTTCATGATCCACCTCATTCCCTGAGAGGTCTTGAAAGATGAAGCTTTACCTTGATGCTCGGGACAAAACTATCATGAGCAGGGTGGTAGATCAGACACAAAAATGTTCACTGTGGTTTATCACACAACGAATGAGTAGAGACTCAAAATATGATAAACTGAGAACAAAAAAATGAACTCCATAGTACATGCTTCACCACCTTGACCTTAATGTGAAAAACTCAAGGCTGGAGCTTGCTACCTGTAACAGGAAGGGTGACAAGGATTAGAAAATGCAAATGAGAAATTGGGTAAGGCATCGGTTTCTGGTAGTGAAATGGTACTTTTGGAGCTCAGAAAGGTAATGTAATTTATCTTTCCATTGTTGATATTCTAAATTTTATAATAAACTCAAGAGGCTGAGAATACTACTTCAATGCATTATTTGACAGGTGGGGCAGACAGACAACAAACAAGGTCTAGTAGAAGGATCTTATAGTTCCAGACACTACAGTATATCAGAGAAACTTAAAGTTGGAAAAATTCATGAAAAGAGGGGATTTGACATTTTTCCTGCATAGTCAGCTCCATTTCAGTGGAGTAATAAAGAATGCCAGCATCTGTCTTGCTTCTTCTTATCTCCTCCAGGGCAATAAGGTCAGGGTCTAAAGACAGATGTTCAGGCAGACTGTGTCCAGGAGTTACAATCATGTAATTGGCTGGATAAGCAATGGGCTTTACTGCCTCTGTTCAGCTCAGAAAACCCGAGCTGGAGAAAGGGAGAAAAACTCATCCTCATTATGGAGAGAAAGGTAATAGAGAGGAACATCCACCTGTCTAAAGTCTAAGCTTGACCACACATCTGCAAATGGGTAATAATGAGGAAAAGACACTAACAAACTAGTCCTGGAGTTCTGTGAACTCCTGCATCTTCACCACAAGCAAATGACAGGGAAACAAACACTATGTCAGAACCAAACTCCAAACGCCAGGGAGAGAAGTCTGGGCTGAGGATCTGACTGCTATGAAGAAAAGCAAAGACACCCAGCTACATAAACATTATGAGTAAGAAACCAACGAAGACTGAGATTAGCAGTAATGACTGGGTAGTTGTTCCTAAGCATAGCAGAAACAATAAAGTAATCACGACTGTCACACCTACCCAGACACTATTCTCAATGCATGAGCCTTTGTCCTCTTAACTAGAACATCCTGATATCACTTCCTCTTCCTTGTTTTCTGTCCAACTCTCTCATGTCCCCTCCCTCCAACCTATTCCATGTGCCCTCACTGCCTCTCAATTAATGACCATTGCTTTATCGCTATTGTTACACATACAGACACGCTTACACAGACACACATACTCACATAAATATTTAAATACATCATGATGAATCTGTTTACTGTGAGTTGTGCACGCATACGTGACTTCATTGCTGGTCACTTTCTGTTGGATAACCAATGAGAAGGTTCATCACTGGAAGACACTAGTTCTTCCTCTCTCAATAGTTGACAGGAGAAGAAAGAATTTGATCAACTGTAACTGGCAGTTTCTCTCCCACCCGCCAGTTCCCGGCTATCCACTCTGAGGCTTAGTATTAATTACAATCTGGCCAATGGCTCAGGCTTATTACTAACTTGTACATGTCAAATTAATCCATTTCTATTAATTTATGTACTGTTGAGTGGCTGTGGTGTTACCTCACATCTTGCTTCTCTAGTGCTGCTGATGTCTCTCTGACTACACTTTTTTTCTCCCTGTCTCTTTCCTTGGATTTCCCACCTGGCCCTATCATGCCTGGTTATGACCAAATCAGGTTCTTTATTAACCAATGGTGATAAAAACATGTCCACAGCACACAGAAGAGAATCCCACAACAATAGTGATAAGTGTATGAATGACAGGCAGGTAACAATAGCCTCCCAGTAAAGAGGAAGAACTCTGGGAAGCACATAGACTGAGTCTGAACCCAGAGCTTGTGGGAACAGACCCCATAGCACTCCATATGCACCCATGGAAATTCTAAGGAACCTGCTAGTACTTTTATAATTAGCTAGGCTCTTGTCCTACCTTTAAATCAATTCAATTCCTTAAATAGTTAATTCTGACAGCTAGGGCTGGTATTTGTACACAGTACCTATGACACATCCCTTAACATCTTCAGTAAATATGGATGCAAACAAGCAAACATGCATCAAAGCCACTCCACGAAATTCTCCCAGTGAAGAAGGAAATGTGAGACTTCACATAGCCTATGATGTGATAGCATATGATGCAGACAGTTGATTCCAGAGTTCTCTTACAGGCCCCATAAGAAGAAGTTTATTGACCACTTGTGAAAAAGCCCTAATGCTATTTCTTTTCTTTCTATAAGTTCAGGTAAAATATTGACTTTTAAACAATTTAAAACTTCTAAAGAACTTCAGAAATTTAGATCAAATCCAGAAAAGAAATGCTTCCACGGGTTTCCTAAGGCTCTGAGGCTGAGTCACCACTTTCTATTGGGGCCTATACAGTGGGAGCAGACCTGGGTATATATTTAGTGTTTTTACTAGGTCACTCTCTGGGAGAAGAAACAGCTCGGACATTCTGTGGAGGAGCTGTTCCATATTTATCACTGCTTCTTGAACAGGCTGGTTAATTTTAGACAAAGAGTTCTTGTCTTGAATTTTCCAACACAACCATCATGATCTATCTCTGTTAAAAATAATACTTTCATTTACAGCAAAGTTTTTCATTTATTTTAGGAAGAGGGAGGTCATCTTTCCTTTCAACATGACTCTTGCATTTCGAGGTAGAGATGGCAGAAGGAGACTTCCTGAGGAAATGTCCAGGGTTCTTTCTCCCTCAGCCTGTACTCACATTTCTATTCCAGGACTGCAGAAAGAAGGAGGAAAAATGTTCATGTTTTCAGAAATGTCAGCCAGAATTTTGGAAATACAGATCACCCATTTAGCTTTATTTTCACCCTGTCTCGGTAAGGTGTCATTTCATCAGTAGAATCTATAAGTTGTTAATGAGAAGCAATGAGAAAAGGAGCCTCCCTATCCACACGAACGAATCTGTCATTTTTAAAGGGCTGCGACATTAGTTTGTTTCCTCACTTCTGTGACAAAATACCTGACAAATGAAACTTACGGGAGGGGGAGCACAGTCCAAGGAGAACAGGAGAAGGATGCTGTTGGTAACACGTCATCAACATTTAGGAAGCATGGAGAGATGAACTTAGGCTTCAGTTTGTTCCCTTTTTATCTCCCTGAGGACCTGGGGCCAGGGAATGGCACCATTTACATTCACAGAGAATTGTCTCCACTCAGTTAAACTTTTCTAGCAAGCTCTCATAGACCTATCCAGAAGAATATTTCCATGCTGATGCAAAATCCAGATCGAGTCAAGTTGATAGGAAATGTTAAACATCACAGCAATGTTTGTTGTTCTTGTTGTATGTAACCATGTCTCATTTGGAAAATTCTCATAAATTGAGGGCTTAGTTGACACAGTGGCTCTTGGGGAATGCACAGTGAAGAACAGGCACTCTCTGGGATCAGAAAGTCCCAGGTTCTTCTCATTTTGAGACTCTCTTCCCCCCAAAATGGGGTAAGTTGTTTATCTTCCCTAATGCTTCACTTTCTTTTGTAAAATGAGAGTAATGATGTTCACCTAATGCAATTGCTGTAAAGATCACATGAGCAAATAGAAATCTTCCCATGTATTTATGACATGTGCACAATTGTATAAAATCAGATAGATAGAGAGATGCTTGGTTGTATTAAACTGTATATCAAACAGGAGAAATACATGTGCTGTTAATTCATTATTGCTATATTTTGCTTTCCCCCCCCTTGTATCTCTTACATAAAATGGTGAGTAGCATTTACCATCATGTATTTTGCAAAGCAAAACTGTAAAGAGTAATATTAACTATTCTCACAGCAAATGCACAGCTTTAAACTAATGGAAACATCAACTTTAATTATTCCACATGGTACTCATCAGTCATAACATTTCTAATACATGCATGTAGATAAAGTATCCATTTGTAAAATTCTAGAAAAATTTCTAGCTATGGTCCTTTCAGCAACATGGCTAAATTTAGAGATGTTATTAGACAGTGTGCAACTTCAAGTGAGGCCCACATACAGCACACAGATCACTGAAAGGGAGGAGTGTGGAAAAAACAGAAATGGACATTATAGTCCATGAGATTCCAGGATGACAGAGAAGCTCATTATTGCTCTATTTCTATTCTCGAACTTAGTTGCAGAAACTACAGTGCTCTTTTGTCTTAATTTTCATTCTTACTGCAAAGAAAGATCACCTGCTATTTTCACTATTAAAAACATATATACCCTCTCACTGAAAATAAAAGAGAGAGAGAGAGACGGAGAGAGGAGAGAGAGAGACAGAGAGAGAGAGAGAGAGAGAGAGAGAGAGAGAGAGAGAGAGAACAAGCAGAGAAAACAGGTCATACAGTCTCTCACTTGGCATCCCAAAGAGAAGTGTTCATGTCTAAGGGGAGGCCAGCCCCCTCTTTTCTTGATTGGGTTAAGTGTTGAAATAGTTCTTTTTCAAACTTGTGGTCGTATTTCTCACAGGATTAAAAAAGAGAAAAAAAATAATTCACAGTCATTTTCAGCCCAAACCTTATTCTAAATAAAGCTTTTCATCTTTTCTCATCTCTGATTCTTAATTTAACACGATCTCACCTCTCTCAGTTATCCCAAATCAGTTTTCTGGCAACTTCAACTATTCTTAAGAGAGGCGTGAGTCAAAAAGGGAAGAAGAAGGACCCAGGATAGCTAAGCCTTTGCCTAAAAATATGCATTCAGCTATACAGAATATTTTAGTTTTTTTTTTATAAAGAGTCCTGAATAAAAGCTTTGTCACTCCAGCTATGCATATTGCAATAAATCAGGCTGATCTGCTGTTACAACTAGAAAAGGGTGGGCACAGCAAATCACGGGATGGTGACAGTATGCCTGGCAACAAGGATGGGAATTTGACAGAGATCCTGACATTAATAACAGCGAGCTTGCCTCTGGCTGCCATACTTCCAGTTCTCCTCTGAATGTTTTGTAATCTTTGGCCTACTTAGTCTCCACAACCTCAGTTTTGCTAGAAAGGAAATAAAGGAACCGAACCACTGAGTTATCAAGAAATGATGCTGAAGTTGAAGCACAAGCAGTGTGACCCTAGGATGGCAGCGAGGAAAACGGTGGTACACGTGTAACATACAGTTACATGTCTGACATGCCATCAGACATGCTGAAGGTGTGTCACTAGGGGTGACCCAGGGGAGGGCAGGCATAAGGCACTGGCTCAAACCTCTATTAGGTCCCAAGCCTCCTGCTAGTTGGGATATTCATCCCAAAGTTTCCCGAGGTTCCTGTGCCACACCCCCTGGTTACTAACTCCCGAGGTGAAAAGGCAGCTCTCCCCTACAAGTCTACCCTAGGAAGACCAGAGGAAAAGGGATGCTGGATGCAGGTTTGGCTATGTAAAAGCGATGAGGTGCAGTTTGGAGCCTGGGGCATCGGCCAGAAAGGGGGTCCTGGAGGCAGATTTTCAAAAGGAAGTAGGCTGATGCTAGGGGATGCTAGAAAGCACTTTAACCAACAACAGGTATAATGTAAAACAGACATCCAGGGTCTCAGTTTTCATTAGGGGAAAGGCAATGAAGAAATCTCAGCTAATTGGGTTGGGGCAACTGTGCATCTTACAGGAAGCCAGAGCCCCAGGCATACTCTTCTGCAAAATGGTGTCAATGGCAAGGGGAGGTTACTGGGTGAGCAGGAATTCTTTCCTAGCCAGCTTCCTCAGATTAGATGCCAAGATTTATGTGGGAACCATGCCATGGATCATTAAGGAGAGTTATGTGCATAAATAACATTTTCATTTCCAATAGAAATGATTATACAATTGAGTGTAGAAAGAGTTGCTTCTTAATTGTTTCATGTAGGACATGCAAGATCTGAACGGGAAGCTTCTCTTGTTTGAAAATGCACTAATCACATCTCAGTATTTTGGCTAAGGAAATGAAAATGCATATATATGTCATATCTCCACCCAATGTAAATGTCAATGAAGTAGCTCTTACTCCAAGTAAAATGTTTCAAGCAGTATATCTGAAAGCATCTATAGTTTCTAAATTAAATGTTGATGTATAGTGTTTCCTATTCCTGTAAAGTCTAAAAAAGGTATTTAAGAGCTAAATAATGCTTTGCAAGCTACTCAGGAAACATAAAAGTCTGTTTAAGTATTAATATCCCAGATACTTTTAATTTTAAACTTGCTATTAAAGAATGCTACCTTTCCCTCTTCTTAAGGTCTTCTTCTTGTGGTAAATAAATAAAAGGAAGCTGCACGTCAAAACATAGGAGACAAAATCAGGACATTGTATCTGTCTGCTTCCAATCTGTGAACAAAGGTTTTCAATAATGGTGTAGCCATTCTTGCTTTATTTATAGATAGAAAGTATCTTAGTTATAGACTTTAAATTGTGATGACATTATATTTACATAGATCCATAACTACAGTCTAGTTGAAGGTTATCATATGTACTCACACATGAGTGGTTTTTAAACATAAAGTAAAGAAAATCAGCCTACAAATCACAATCCCAGAGAACCTAGACAACAAAGAGGACCCTAAGAGATACATACATGGATCTAATCTATATGGGAAATAGTAAAAGACAAGAACTCCTGAGTAAATTGGGAGCATGGGTACCATAAGAGAGGGCTGAAAGGGAGGGGATAGGCAGGGAGGGGAGCAGAGAAAAATGTAGATCTCAATAAAAATCAATAAAAGAAGATGGTGTGAGTCAATAGCCTTTATGGTCTTAAGTAAATAAGTAAAATCAATTTAAGAGAGATATGATGAGATTTCAGTCAGTAATGTATTTGCAACCATAACAACCCCAGTTCAATCTCCTGATTCTGAGGCATGGGGAGAGGGGGAGGGGAAAAGAGGGGAGGGAAAGAGACTAGATGAGAGAAAACAAGATAAGGAAAATGAAAGAAAATAAAATCTCAGCATGATGCTGGGTTTCACAGTATCTACCTAAGATCTGTACTATACCAGGCTAAATTTTACTAAGAAATTTTACTTGTAAACATTGGATTCTAGTATATAGGTACATTTTCTCTATTATTGCCTTGAGTACCCTTTTTTGAATCTGATGGTATTTTGAGATAGTCTTGGCTTTCTGTTTCTATAAATTTATAGTATTATGCAAAAATGAACACCCAAGTCTAGGTGACCTGAAATAAATAGGAGAACTAAAATGCTTCAGTGCCAAGGAAGCTAGATATGGCTGAGAGGGCCGTATTTGGTTTTAGCTTTTGTTTTTGTTTGTTTTTTTGTTTATTTTTTATTTTTTATTTTTATTAAGAACCAGAAACGTACAACTGTCAGAATGGCTAAGATAAAAAACACTAATGATAGCTTATGCTGGAGAGGATGTGGAGTAAGGGGAACACTCATCCATTGCTGGTGGGAATGCAAACTTGTACAACCAGTATGGAAATTAGTATGGTGGTTTCTCAGAAAATTGGGTATTAACCTACCTCGGATCCAGCAATACCACTCTTGGGCATATACCCAAAAGATGCTCAATCATACAAAAAAAGCAATTGTTCGACTATGTTTATAGCAGCATTATATGTAATAGCCAGAACCTGGAAACAACCTAGATGCCCCTCAACCAAAGAACAGATAAGAAAAATGTGGCACATTTACAAATTAGAGTACTACTAAGCAGTAAAAAACAATGACATCTTAAATTTTGCATGCAAATGGATAGAATTAGAAAACACTATCCTGAGTGAGGTAACCCACACCCAAAAAGATGAATATGGTACGTACTCACTCATAAGTAGATACTACCTATAAACAAAAGACATTGAGCCTATAGTTCATGATCCTAGAGAAGCTAAGTAATAAGGTGAACCCAAAGAAAAAAAAATATATATAGACCCACCTGGAAATTGGAAATAGACAGGATTGACTGGCAGGGTTGGGAGCATGGGGGCAGGAGGAGAGTGGAGGGTAGGAGGAGAAAAGGGGGGGAGAGGGAAGGGAAGAGGAGAACTTGAGGAAATGTGATGGTTGAGATTGAGGAAGGACAGAGATGAAAGCAAGGAGAGAGATATCTTGATTGAGAGAGCCATTATAGGTTTAGCTGAAACCTGGCTCTAGAGAAAATCCCAGGAATACAAAAGGATGACCCCACCTAGGACCCTAGACAATAGAGGAGAGGGGGTCAGATCTTGACTTGTCCTGTAGTCAGACTGATGATTATCTTAAATATCACCTTAGAGCCTTCATCCAGCAAATGATGGAGGCAAAGGCAGAGACCCACATTGGAGCACTGGAGTGAGCTCCCAAAGTCTAGTGGAAGGGTGGAAGGAATGAGAATATGATCAAGGAGGTCAAGACCATAATGGGTTCACCCACTGAAACAATTTGCCTACGCTAATGGGAGCTCACTAACTCCAGCTGGACAGGGAAGGAACAAGCATAGGACTAAACTAGTCCCTCTGAATGTGGTTGACAGTTGCATGGCTGGCGCAGACTGAGGGGCCACTGGCAGTGGCACTAGGATTTATCCCTACTGCAAGTACTGGCTTTTTGGAATCCTATTCCCTTTGGATGTCTACCTTGCTCAGCCTAGATATAGTTGGGAGGGCCTTGGATCTTCCACAAGGTAATATGCCTTACCCTCTCTGAGAATTATATGGGGGAGGGGTGGGAGGATGGGAGTAAGGGAGGGAATAGGAACTCGGATTGTTATTTTTTTAAAAATCTGAAAAAAAAAAAAACCAGAAACTCGGCTCTAGCAAACCAGTCACATTCAAAATAACACAAATGTCAAATTCAGAATTATTGGATTTCATTGAAATTATTTTTATTGTGTGTAAATGAATGGCATGAGTGTGTGTTTGCATATATACTTGTGAATGCACATGCTTAGGTATGCATGTGCACGTGGAAACCCAAGGCTGACACTGAACGACTACCTTGTTCTGTATCCATTTCATTCACATGAATAGTTCTTTGACTCCATAGCCCACTTTTTAGGTGCTCTGGTAGCTAGCCTGCTGTGAGGATTTCCTGTCTCTGCCTTCCCCATGTGGGATGACAGACAGGCATGCTTATATCAATAAGTGCATCCTAGAAATCCAAACTTTAGTCCTTTTGCTCCTGTGGTAAGAGCCTTAACTGCTAAGCCAAACCTCCCTACTTCTTGTGCTTTATGGATTAAGTTTCAATTATTATTGATGTTCTCAAATGATTATATAATTTGAGTCTTCTCCATTATCAAAATTTCAGAAAGGCTTCTTCATTTACCTGAAATTGTACGGTGTTTACAAAAGGGATGGAAATTTAAGGCAAACTGGAGTGGTGTGGTTTGGGAAGTGAGCATCAATTTGAAACACCACCTGAATGGAAAGATCTCCCTAGAGGGTCATGAAGAACTGGGGTGCAGGATGCAATGATTTAAAGCAGATCCAATTGGAAGCCTGCTTAGAACCTCTTCTGCCTTACTGAATGACACAAGTGATGAGTGAAGGGTATCATGTCTTTAACAATTGCGAAGACACACAGTCTTCCACAAAGGCGCTGTTCTCCAGTGATATTAATTTATGCCAGTCTTGCAAGCACACTGATAACATGCACCATGTAAACAATTTTTTGGGAGGGGAACTGGGCTTTGGTGTCTGTGCATCTGCCCTTCTCACTGTAGCCAGTATTGTGACAATGCATCATGGAGGGAATGCTCCCAGTAAAAACATCTGATTTTTAGAAACCGCCAGAAGTGATTTTATTTCAACAGGACCTCACACTGAAGGCAAAGGTTATGACAAATAGTCAATTTTGCTACTGCAATTCATAAAACACCAGTCAGAAGATGTTTCTAAAGAGGAGTTGGGAATCTACTGAGTAAATTCAATAAAGACTTCTTTGAAGGAAACACAGTTGATCATGCTCTTGCATAGAAGGTTGTGCTGCACATTTAAAAAACCTCTATTTTGTAGACATATGTCATCTACAGATTATATGTATAGAGTGTCAAAATGCACTGGGCATTAAAAATAATTATAATTTTCAACCTCTTGAGGTTCTCTGATTCATTCTCTCTGAAAGAACTACCTCAGAATTTGAAGTAGAAATAATTGGACTAAACCAATAATATGGCCAAGAAAAATGAAAGCATTGGTTAATACTGTTATCCCACTAACTATGGTAGCATTAGCCATAACTGCAATGAAATTGGAAAACTCCTATACCTAGCAACTTCTACATAAACAAAAAATGGCAGAACTGAACAATGTCATACCATTTGTCTGTAAAATAAAGTGTTGATAGATGAATGAAACTTAAAAGGATTATGCTAAAGAAAGAAGGCTTTGACAATGATTGTATACTATATGAATATATCCATGAGAAACATGCAGAATAGGACATCCCAGATACACAGAGCAAGGATTAACAGTAGTATAAAGCTGTAAAGTGATGTAATCTGGTGGTATGGAATGAGGGCTACAGTCTTCAATTTTAGAGGATAAAGACATGCTCTAAAATTGACTGTAATTTGTTAATTATATACAAATAAATATACCCATTAGGGCAGGCACTATGTCAAGGTAAACCCAAAGTGCCTTGCGAGAAGAGATAGAAAAAGACCAATGTTTCTAGAGTTAACAGAATAACAGGCTGTGTATATAAAACCCTGTAGACAAGTAACTTTACTTTTCAACTAGATTAAATCACAGTTTAAAATGCAATTTAAATTAATGTAGCAATTATAATTCTACAGATTAAGGGCAAATACAGGACACCGAAATCTTCCATTTCACTTAGTGTTAACGTTTTAACAAGCAATCAATAACCAGAGCTAAGCACCTGAAAATGACCTAATATGACCTAAGCATCTTATCCAGTGCTCTCCAGCCTTTTCACTACTGCTCATTTCTTCTGCAGTATTGGAGGTGAGAAATTGTCATACTAAGTCGGGCTATATCAGTTTCCTCAACCAGTATTATTTTCTCATTCTTTTTAATGTAAAATATACATATATCCAAGTTATCACATGGTGCCTCGTCATGCCACCAAGGCCACAATTAATGCTTGCCCAATTAACCCTTTCCATGATGGCAAAATCTGTAGCTACATAGCAAAGCTGTCAGCTCAGCATCATCACTAAATGGTTCTTTAACGTTGGAGGATCAATTTAGTATCTATGCCCTTCATTCTCTTCTATGTAAAGCAGTGTCCCCTCCCAGGATTGCTGTGAGATAAAATTAGGATAATACATGAAAAGCACTTAGGAGATTGCTGGCACATGAAAGCCAGTGCTTTCTGTTTCATCGCCCAGGATCTTACATTCATCTTAATGGGGTACGTGCTGATAAACCTTATAAGAGATTAAAAAAAGTACTCCAAGTGTAAAATGAATTGAATTCAACTATCCCTTAGGGTGTTACACTTTAGCAACATGATAAGCTGTAGAGTAGTGATTGTCCACTTTGTGATGGAGTGGCTGGCTGAAGACTTGGGCTCACTTCCAACTTCCAGTATTATGAAAATCTCCTATTGCATATTACCATCCCAGAGAACATAAAAATCTTAATGATAGTTTCTACTAAACATGTGCTTCTTTGCATCATCATAAAGTAGAAGTTTATAAGTCATGATTCAGTTATCTTCTTTGTCAGTAAAATCCGAAGTTCCTCTAATTCTCATTTAATCCATGAAGAGTCTTAGCAAATATCATAAATTAAGAACTGATTTGTTTGGGAGTCAGTACACTAGCTCATATGCAGGAAGATGAGGATTAGCATGAGACAAGGTTGATGAGTCAGACATAGTGTTTATTTTGCAACCATGGGCACATCCTGTTCTAGGTACCACAAGCATTAAAGCACACAGAATAATCATTAAAACTCGTCTCAGAAATGCCGCTCAAAGAGGTATCAAAGAGCACTAAAAAGCATCTCCATAGCAAACAGAACACAGGTCATGGATGGGCAAGTACCAGACTTCTAGAGCTACATTTGGTGACACTGTATAGCTACTCAACAATCTCAGTTGAGATTTAAAACCATGGGGTGACCTTCACAATGTCATTTAAAATGGTAAGTTCCATAAATAATGAATGCATCATAATTAATTAACAGTTTGCAACAAGCTCTAGTCTTCACTAGTGAAGAAACACAATTTACCAAGAAAATGTGCAAATTCACAACGATTTAAGAAAATTCTTGAGGCACATCTTTACTGAATTACATTTAATTTTGCCATTTAGGCTGCTTCCTGTGGAGTTTAAGTACACCATCAAAAGCAACTACTGCCTATAAAATCTGAAACAAAGACAATACTAGTGTCTATAGGAGTTGTTCTTTTTCTTTTTTTAAATTGTTATTTGTAGTGGAGAGCAGAGAAAGGGGATTTACTCTATGTGACCACATCAGCAAAGAGGAAAATAGGAGCCAGTTGTTCTCATCAGGTCTGTCTTTAGGATACTAACCTGAGACTTAGTTTTAATGGGAAGATAAGAGTTATTTATACCTCAGTAGTCCCAGTCAAGAATTGTTTCTATTCATTATTTAGCCATCATCATCAAAGCTCTGGTCTGTCCTACAAGGTATTTCATAAAGTTATCATTAGTGTATGGAATTTCCTCCTGGGAGGTAAGTTCTTCATCTGGGTAGGACCAGGGTTTCAGCCTTACTCTGCCTTGTATCAATCAGCTTCCTGAAAAAAAATTTGGTGTCTATTGTTACTGTGGACTGATAGACAAAGGGAGGGGCACGAGTGTCTCTATTTAAAATGTCTTGTCTCCTGCTAGGACCATTATAGCAGAAGGACAGAATACCTCTACATAGGATGGGCTCAGAGGAGATATTCTCTCTGATTTATAAGGAGCATTTTACTAAGAAAGGGATGGTTTCACAGTGTTCACTTCTCCATCTACAAATTACCTTCTTTAGTTAGTTCCTCTGTGCTGACCTTGGTCTGTAATCGTACAGTGTGGCCCCAACTTAAGCCTGTGATTCCATATTGATGAACTTGGGACTGTAGAACTACAGCATTGACCTTGTGTCTGCAGTTCCATAAGGATAACTTTGGGTCTGTAATTGCACAACGTTAACTATGGGTCTGCAGTGTTACAGTATTAATCATGGATCTATAATAGCATAGTGTTGACCTTGGGTCCACAGTTCCACAGGGCTGATCTTGTGCCTTCAAACACCATAGTCTTTACCTTGGGACTATAGTTCTAGTGTTGACTTTGAATGTGCTCTTCTACAATTTAGTTATATTACATATAAATAATATGTTTATTAGGAAATATGTATAACCTGCCTTTAAAATGATCAAAAAATAAATTTATTTTGCAGGGTACAATGGGGACATTTGTTTTATGAGCAGATAGTCTAAAGATGCCTAAGAAGTGGGTTTATATACTCTGTGAGCTGATCACCTAGGAAAATGTTCATGCCAGAGGCGAAAGTACAGACTTTGGAGTCACGTTGCTCATACCAGACAATTAAATGTCACTTTCCTCCTCTTAAAGAGGTCAGACCTCATTTAATCTTTTGTCTATATGTGGAAACGTGTTTTTAAAATTATCTACTCAACAAATTTTAGACATTCAGAAATGCTGAAAAGTAGTACAAAAAATCAGATAATTCCTTTATCTAGTTTGTCCTTATGTTAAAATCTTAGACCTAGACTGATGATTAAAAATAAGCCTTTAATTTGATATGTATCAGTGACTATCACTGAAAACATGCTTTGTATATTTCACTCTAACTTCTACAAGTGTCCTCCTCCTCAAGAATGTCATTTTAATATCAATGCTAATAAATCATGAAGAGGGCTACCAGGAAGGCATGTAAGTTAATACTGACAGAGCATTTTTTCTTTCTCTTTTTCTAGAATAACCTGGACAGACCTTTGAACATCTCCATGAGAGTGCTATAGATGCGAATATGTCTGAAAGAAAACCATTCTCCATTTTGTTTTTCCTGCAGCCTGTCATCTTTATATTTGCTCTTAGACTTTCATTCTTCCTTCTTCCATACTCAATTTTAGTCTTTAGAAATACACAGCCTCTGATTACTTAATGTTTGAATTTATTCTTCTCTCATACAAGTACATCCCAACCAGAGCCAACTCTCCATTCCCCCTCCCAACACTCCACACCTCCACTCTTCCTAAGATCCACTGTTCCTCCATTTGCCTTCAGAAAACAACAGTGATATCAACAAACTCGACATAACAAGATGTAATAAAACTAGGCATAGACCCTCATATAAGCTCAGTAGGAGGAAATAGGTACCATGAGCAGGTAAAAGAGTCAGAGACAACTCCACCCTCATTGGTATGAGTCTGAAAAGAATCTCAAGCTAAAGAACCACAGGATGTATACAGAGGGTCTGGTACAGTTCCATTCAGCCTCAATGATACCTGCTTTAGTCTCTATGAGCCCAAATAGGTCTTGCCTAGTTGTTCTACTAGTGTCCTCAACTGTTCTGGCTGTTGCAATTCTTCCTCCCCATCTTCTGTACAGTTCTCTGAGCTCTGTCTACATGTTTGGCTGTGGTTTTCTGTATTTCCTCCATGAAGCACTAAAGAAAGCCTCTCTGACAATGATTGGGCTAGGCACTGATTCACGAGTATAGGAGAATATAATCCAGAATAATTTCATTGGCTTTTTTTTGGGGGGGAGGGGGTGCGTCGTGTTTTATTCTATTGTAGGTCTCTGAGCCATCTGTCTTCTGTAACCTGGCCATCCAGACAGTGTGAGGCATCGGTTTCCTCTCATGGTGTGGGCATCAGGTTAGATGATCAGGTTGGTTGAACACTCCCACAAACTCTGAACCACCATTGCCCAAGCACATATTGTAAACAGAGTAGGCGGTAGGTCATAGATTTTGTGCTGCAGAAGATAGTTGGTTCAGGTTCCATATTCTCCATTACGAGGAGTCTTCACTAGAGCCAACCTCATAGGATTTGGTTTCCACTGCAATAGATTTCCATGTCAACCTCTAAAAGTTTACCTATTTTAGCTATTTCTCCCCATACTCTCTCTCTCTGCCCCTCCCTTTACCACCTGATCTCTCCTGTACCCATCCCCATTAACTCACAAAATTTATCCTATTTCCCTTTCCCAGTAAGATTCATATGTCCCCCCTAGACCTCTCATCAAAATTCTCTAGATCTGTAAGTTGTAGCATGATTATCCTTCATTTAATATCTAACATCCACTTGTAAGTGGGTAAATATCATGTTTGTTTTTCTGGGTCTGGGTTGCATCTCTCAGGATGGTATTTCTAGTTTCCTCCATTTGCCTGCAAATTTCATGATATCATTTATTTCTAACAACTGAGTAAAACTCTATTATGTAAATATACCATTTTCAAATATTTACTTACTTTTAATTTATTTATTTACTTTATGTATATTAGTACTCTACCTGCCTTATGACTTTATGCCAGCAAAGGGCATCAGACCATATGATTGTGTGCCACCATGTGACTGCTGATCATGGAACTCGGGACCTGGAAGAGCACTCAGTGCTCTCTTAACTGCTGAGCCATCTTTCTTCTACCATATTTTCATATGGATATTCTTTGGTTGAGTGACATCTAGATTGTTTCTAGTATCTCATTATTGTGAATAAAGCTGTGATGAGCATAGTTGAGTAAGTGTCTTGTTGTAAGATGAAGTGACCTTTGGGTATAAATCCAACAGTGGTCTAGCTGGATATTGAGGTAGATCAATTCAATTGTCAATTTTCTGGGGAAACACCATATTCATTTCCATAGTGGCTGTATGAGTTTGAACTCCCAGTAGAAATGGAGGAGTATTCCCCTTGTTCACATCCTTGCCAGCATGAGTTGTCATTTATGTTGTTGATTTAAGCCTTCTGGCAGATAGAAGATAGAATCTCAAAACCAATTTGATTTGTATTTCCCTGGTGGCTAAGGATGTTGAACATTTCTTTAAGTGTTTCTCAGGCATTTTAGATTCCTCTAATGAGAATTACCTGATTAGATCTGTACCCCATTTTTTGATAGAATTGGTTTATTGATGTCTAGATTTTTGAGTTCCTTATGTATTTTAGATATTATCTCCCTATCTGATGTGGAGTTAGTGAAAATCTTTTCTCATTCTGAGGTTGTCATTTTGTCCTGTTGACTTGTACTTTGCCTTACAGAAGCTTTGCAGTTTCATGAGATCCCATTTATTACTTGTTGATCGTAGTGAGTGCTCTAGTGTTGTTCTGTTTAGGAAGTTGTCTCTGGTGTCAATGAGTTCAAGGCTAATCCTTAATTTCTCTTCTAACAGATTCGGTGTGTCTGGTTTTATGTTGAGGGCTTTAATTCACGTGGACTTGAGTTTTGTGCAGGTTGGTAAATATGGATCTATTTGCCTTTTCCCAAATGCAGATATCCAGTTAGACCAGGATCATTTGTTGAAGATGCTGGTTTCTTTATCAAAAATAAGTTGTTCATAGGTGTGTGGATTTATATCTGGGTCTCCTTTTTAATTACATTGATTAACGTGTCTATTTTTATACCAATACCATGTGATTTTATTACTGTAGTTCTGGGGTATGGCTTGATATCAGGGATAGTGATACCTCAAGAAATTTTTTTACATCATTTTTTTAAACTTTATTTAACTTTATTTCATGCGCATTGGTATAATGATGTCAGATTCTCTTGAACTGGAGTTACAGACAGCTGTGAGCAGCCATGTGGGTGCTGGGAATTGAACCTGGGTCCTCCGGAGGAGCAGTCAGTGCTCTTAACCACTGAGCCATCTCTCCAGCCCCTCAAGAAATTTTTTTATTGTTCAATATTGTTTTAGTTATCCTGGGTTGTTGTTTTTCCATATGAAATTGAGTATTATCTTTTTGAGGTCTGTTAAGAATTGAGCCAGAATTTTAATTGGGATTGGGTTGAATTTTCAGACTGCTTTTTATAGGATAGCCATTTTTACTATGTTAATTCTCCAATCCATGAGCATGGGAGACCTTTCTGTCTTCTAATATCTTCTTCAATTCTTGCTTTACAAGCCTTTCACTTGGTTGGTTAGGATTACGCCAAGGTGTGAGGTACTGATTGTTTTGAGTTTGTCTTGTAGCCAGACACATTGATGACGTTGTTTATCAACTCTAGGAGTTCCCTGGTAGAAATTTTGGAGTCTGTTATGTATACTCTCATATTGTCTGCAAATAAGGATACTTTGACTTCTGTTTCATTGATCTCCTTCAGTTATCTTATTGCTCTAGGTAGCCCTTAATTAAATAGATATGGAGAGAGAGGACAGCAATTTCTTGTACCTAATCTTAGTGGAATTGTTTTGAGTTTCTCTCCATTTAATTTGAGGTTGGCTATAGGCTTGCTGCAAATTTCCTTTATTATGATTATATATGTCACTTGTACCCCTATTCTCTCCAAGACTTTTATCATGAAGGGGTGGTGAATTTTTCAAAGGCTTTTTTTCCAGCATCTAATGAGATGATCATATTTGTCTTTTTTCACTTTACTTACATAGTGAATTACATTGACTAAGCCATCCTTTTGTCTCTGGGATATCAAAGAAACAGCACCCTTCACAATATCCACAAACAATATTTTTAAAAATTGATCATTTTTTACCTTTATATACTTAGCACTTTGTTCCAAGCATCATCTCTCAGTCACCACATACAATGGCATCATTTGCTCACTGTTATTTATTAGATACCCTCCAATTTCAGGAAGCTTTTTATTTTATTTCCTCTGTGCCTGATAAATACTCAACCCAGACAACTGTATGTATAGCTTACTTTCTCCTAACCTTCTGATAAAGGTAAATAAAGGTTGTATTTGGCCCAAGTCCTTAAATGAATGTCTCCCTTTTCTCTTTCCCAACTTTGTATCAGAAACAGCTACAACAATCAAACAGATAACATATTGCAATCTTGGTGATTTTGAAAAATTTATCATGCAATGAGAGTACTGGGTTGCAAATGTCAACTCAATTACTTGCAAAGCTGTATTATCACCATTAAAATGGTTCGATTTTATTCCTCGGTCTCTGCACCTGGTATAAAGAGATGATTAAAACCTAACGTGCAGGACTGTTTTGAGAATTAAGTATGATAGCTCATGAAAATTCTATAAGGCTATTTGAAAATATTAAATGTTCATGTAACATCATTAAGTATTGGGAAAACCAGAAGCAAAAGGGACCACACCCATAAAAATCATGTTAATAAGTCAATACAACCTGGAGCTCAAGATCAAGAGATTGAAATCACTGCGGCACAGCAATAAATCTTGATTTTGTTATCTAGTTTTGTTTCCTTAAGCAATACAACTAACCTTTATAAATCTTAAAACCATGAATTTGGAGCAACTATCCCCTTCATTTATTAATTAGCATGGAAAGACAATATAGAATACTTTGTTAACAAGATTGAGGACTTCTGTTATTATTTCATCTTTCATTTAGTCTTCTTTAGTGATGTGCCATATCTCTGAAGGTGAATGTACTTTCGTTGTTGAAATGAACATCTTCTATGTAGTCCTTAGTTACTAGAAAATAAGCATTATAGGGAACTGCATTACAATTCCCCTGTTATGAGATACCAATGTAACTGGTTCACTTACTGAAAAAAATGTATAGTGCCCTATCTGTTGACCCTTCCCTAAATATACTTTAGTGACAAAATCTTGTATTTTCATACAAATGGTTTCCCTTCTAATTGGGGAGTTTAGTGGGTTAACTCCTTCAGAGCTTATCATTAAAGGAGAGGATCCAGGGTTGGGAGTTGGCTCAGAGGGTAAAGGCCTTACAGTAGAAGTATGATTACCAGAGTCTGGACCCCCAGAACCCACAGAATGCTGTGTATAGTATGGAGCATGGGCAATTTTGGTGTTTTAACTGTGAATGGGAGGATGAGATAGGAAAATTTCCAGTCTGTCACACATGGTAGGGGACACGAAAGACAGACCTTGTCTCAGACAAAGTGAAAGGCAATGACTGACATCCCAGTTGTTATCTTACTCCATACACTTCCCATTCTTGAGCGTATACTCATGTGTGTGTGCACAAACACACACACATACATGCATAATATATAATATATATATATATATATATATATATATACATACAGACATACAGTGATTTTTAAAAGTAGGTAATCTATATATACCATTAGCACTATAGGGATTAACTAACACCCATTTAATTTGGATAAGAGATCTCTCAGGACAAAAGTAACTTTAGTAGTCCACTGCAGGTGCCTGGCATTCTTCTGTCCCTACATAAGTCACATAGCCATCACACCATAAGAAAAATCTGGGATTTTCTTTTCCTACTCACCAATTAGACCTGTGTAGTGCTGACACTCAATCTTGCTACTATTGTACTCACATTTTGATGACTGCTAAATACTCATTATCTTTTGATTCATTATTTTGCTGAATTTTCTGAAATAATAATAAAAGTAGAATCTAAACCTTTCTAATTTCGAAATGCCCCTAACAATGTTGATACAGGGCATATCTTCAATATCATATTTTTCCAAAATTTTCAATATAGAAAGGTGTTTTTTGTGAACAAATAACCATGGCTAAGGAGAATGACTGAAATGGTACTAGACAGGCAAGCATCCATACATTATGATGAATCTGCAGTTTATCCTCAGCTTCTCATAGACTTCTAGCACAACAACACAAAGTCAGGATTCACCTGCTCTATCTGGGATATTGTGGATCTGAGCACAGCATTGTTAATGCATTTTGCATGCTACAATCGTACCAAAGAGCACCACAAGAAAATAGTTGACATATTAGACAAGATATTATCAACATCTTGTGAAATATCTGTGAATGTCCCTGAAATATCAGTAGACAAAGATTGATATTAACACTAGAGACTCATCTAAATAATCTCTATGATTCAGACATTTTCTTACTGTTCACTGAGTTTCCAGATTCACTTGGTTCTTTTGCTGTTCTCTGGCAAGGCAGATAAAGTGGCATGACAATGCTTTCAAGTGGAAAAGTACAGGAAACAGTTCCAGCCGCAGGCAAGCAGTATGGGTACAAACAGAGTCTCTACAGAGCTAATCAACAGAGTAGAGCTCACAGGTGCCTTGGGTCCTCCACTGCAGCTGGTAAGCTGGCTACTACCTTAACCTAATGTCCTTGATTTTCAGTGTTTCTTACTCTCTTCCCTGATGTATAAATTTTCAGAGTTTAGGAGAAATTTAGAAACTATGGGGCCCTCGATGGTCTATTTTTTGGCCTATGGGTTTGTCTTTTTTTTTTTTTAAATCTGTCCCTGATTACCCACAGCAAATGATATTGTTATTCAGCAAAGGAAGGAAAATAAAGATTTATTAAGACCCACTAACTGGCTAGCTTTGGGGATTGTGTAAAGAGCTCTGAGCTTAATTTCTTTAAGTAAATATTATGCTTCCTGGGGCTTTCTCAAACTCAGCCTCAAAGACTGGTTGTACTCTGTCCTTGAGAATTATAGTGAAATTTTTCCTCAGTATTCTCTTCTACGTATTTTAAAGTTCAGCATCGTCTATGCAGAACATTTAAATTGGCATAAGATGTAGGTTAACCAGATGAAATGAAGTTCAGGTTTAAGTTGGTTCTATAAACTTTTCTGGTTTTTATGAAAACTACCCAGTTTTCCTTTTCATGAAAACTGTCCATTTTTTGTCTTCATGGCTACTTTCATTAGTCATTTAAGAGCTCCCAAGCACGCTTGATGCATATTCTATGACTTTGGCATTCTCATTCCATATAACTGCAAATATCATGCCCATATTGGGTTAAACTCAGCATGCTCAATACTATGCTATATTTGCCTGGCATGCAGGGATCCCTGGAACAGATGAGGAAATGGATTCATCCTTAAATCGGGACTGCAGTAGTTCTAAATATGCAACTCTTCACAAAAAGTTGATTTTCTGTCCTTCCTTCCTTTCTTTCTAGATCTTGCATAAAAGAGTCCATATTCTCAGACGTAACTTAGATCCCTGAAACTAAAAGTCTACTTGTTAATTTTCAGAATAACAATCTTGAACAAGTGGGCTCAATAATCAGACAAACCATAGGTAACCTGAGTTCTGAAAGGAACCCTTGATTGTAAAAGTAAATTATATGAAAGTGTGCATCTGAAATAGACTGTGGGTCTAATTAATAATCTTGCATATAACTCTGAGGATCTGTACCCTTGTTTTACTGACATCTGTGGAACTGTGGCTTCACAGGGAGCTTTATGTATCCAGAAAAGTCAGGCTTCTTACTGACTTTATTTTGTCCAAATTTCACTAAAAGATCATCACTTTGTTTAATGCCCAGATGAGTGATGAAAACACTGATGTTCATGCAGAAGAGTTTACCTACACAAGCAAGCAGCAGCCTAAATATTCCTAATACGAACAGCAACGTGAAATCAGTAGACAGAAACGGACATATATGTGCTTACTAAATTACTTGCCCTGATATAAAGACCCCAGCAGAGTTGAACAAATATTCCCCTGATTCTGTTTACATGCAGTTAGTCAGAGCCTTCAAGCAAAAAGCCGTTTAAAAGGGCAGGAGTTTGTTCACTGTGCAATGTATCACAGGTTTGACTGTGTTATAGTTGAAATGCTTACAGAAGTTCTGGTTGATTTTATTCCTTCCTAAATCAGAATGTTATTAAGGGTCTATCCTCCCTATAATCTCAATTGCCTTGAATTGTCTTGACTTGTTTTCTATTATGCCTAGTATTATGTTGACATCAATTTTGTTGACAATTTATCAAACTATTTAGAGCATGGAAGTGCTGCAGTAAGAAAGTTATAATATATATTGCACATATATATATATTGCATATATATATATATATATATATGCAAGCTTATAGATGTCTCAAGTCCATAGAATGATAGTGGACTGTTAATTAATGAACAAAATGAAAGCAAACACTAAATCTGTCAAGTGAACACCAGGTACCTTCAGTGCATATTTCTACTCTAATGTACTTGAATCTTCCAGTTCCAGAAGAAGTGAATTGTACAGTAACACTAAATAGCTTCCAGATAATTTTGTAAATATAAAAGTCTACTTGTACTAAATTCAGACATTTTCTAGAGAAATATATATATATATACTCTGACAGAAATTACACATTTTATGTTATTATATATTTCTGTTACCTATAATACAAACTGCTTATTTTTCAATCTTATGTAAAATTTAGTATAACTGTTTTCTAGAAAAAGTAAGATATAAAACCACAAGTATGACTATAAATTGTGGGCTAGAGAGATGACTCAGTGGTTAAAAGAACTTTCTACTCTTAAGAAAGATCCCAGCTTGATTCCCAGGATCCACATGGGAATTCATAACCACATGTAACTCCAGCTCCAGGATATCCAACTCTCTCTTCTTGCCTATATGAGCACCAGGCACAGAGCTGGTATGTACACACATAGGGACAGAATATCATACACTTTACAAAACATAAAATTACATGTAACCATAGACTGGATAATAATAGTCCTTAGTTCTAAATAGCAGTTCATACTGATTTCAATTAAGTGTTTTCAATTAATAGTTTTGTTCTTCAGATATCATCTTCATTGGCCACCCCTCCTTTCATGTGTGCAGCATATATGAACATGTATGAGAACCTATACGTGGTATAGTAGTGGGTCTATTAACTGATAAGTTGATAACCATTTTGTATAAATCCACAACAGATTATATGCTATACTTCAAGATCAATGATATTTCTGTTTTGTAACAATAAAAGGTATACTTGTATAGTCTTTATTTCTTTAACTTATCAGGGTTTGAAGCTTTTTTGGTATGGTATATTTCTCTACCATTTTATTAACATCTCTAATAATGCTTCATATTATCTCAGTCTAAGTTTACTCAGGGATAAGGAAATATATTCCATAGTTTTTAGTATTCTGAATGCTATTTGCTTCCAAGTAATGTCATTGCCAAATCCAAATTATTTTGTATCATACTGCTTGCATATAATTCTAATTTTAAGAGAGATAAAATGAAATAGAAGTATGTGAGGCCAGTTAATTTTTTTTCTTTATTGGTTAGCCAGCATCTCATTCCTAGATACTGCCACTATATTTAATCTATAAGTTGAATACACTGTTTCTAGACTTCTGTTGCTGAGCAACATGCCACAAAACCACTATTGCCAATCTCTCTCATGGGTAACAACTAGAATATCTGGCCAGTAATAGAAAAAGCAAATGGTTCCTTAAAGGTAAATGTTGGCAGGCATTATAGGGAAAAATACTAAAAAAGAAAGGAAACCCTAAAGCACAAAGATTGTGGGGGAGCTTATGGTAATTTCTTTTCCTTCTTCTAATCTTAGCTTTGACATGAGGAGAGCTGTACTGTGACATGATGTAGTGAAAATAAAAAGTAGAAAGTGAAATAATCTCCTTTCTGGTGATATGAATAGGACCTAGGACTACTGGGAGGATGTTGAAAATCCCTGTGTGTGTATGGATGCACAAATGCATGCATGCAAATATGCACACTTTATCTTTCCTTTCCCTCATCTGGACACATCTTGTGGTAAAATACACTGGTACAGAAGTAGGGATAGCACCGAGTAAGCTCACTCCTCTGGTCTCAAACATGAGAAGGTGCCTTCAGAGTGTGACATGAATTTGGAGGAGAGTGAGACAAGGTTTCCTGATTCTGTCGATGAGACGCAGAACCTTCTAGACTCACTGTTTTGTAGAACATGCAGGTATCATTCTCAAAAAAGTATAATGCATTTAAAAACAGAACCATCTGAGAGAGAGCATCATCCAAGAGCCAAAATCCCCCACGCAGTGTAATTTTAGGATAGACATTAATAGGATGACAAAGTTAATAGTGTAACTTTTTTGCATTTCTTTCATTTTGTTTTATGAAACAAGGCTTTCTTATTTTCCCGGTGTAAATCAGCAGGGCTTTACATTTGTTGTAATCTGTCTCAACATCCTGAGAAGTGGAAATTCTATGTATGAATCACTATGTCTAGTATAAAAATGGTTTTTGGCTTTTTTCCCCTCTTGTTTTTAATATAATGAGGCAAAACACAGAGTGAACCTAGAAAAGTTTATTTCCCTCCTATCCTTATTATACTCCTTTTTCTTCCCTTCCTCACTGACTTCCCTCCTTAGGATAGGAATAAAACCAGAGCTGTGAACACACAAGTGCCCTAACACCACTAACCTACAAGTTTTATTTGATCCTGTTACTCGAGAGTGCACATTGTGTGTGCATGGAAAGGACAGAGAACAACCTCAGGTATTAACATTGGAAATGTCAGCTACCCATTTGGAATTGACAAAATCATTGGTAAATGTACCAATATTTCAATATTAACATACTCTAAGTAATCCATATGCCATATAAGGAAACCACAAAACATTTTTGCCAAAATAAAAATAAAAAGAGAGTGTATAAAAACATGTGGGTTATAACTTTCAAAGCATATTTAGAATATTATGTCCTATAATAGACAAGAAAACCCAAATTCAACAATGAAAATTACCACCATAAATAATTATAAATGAAAAACAAGTTCAAAGCAAGTAGAAGAAAAGATATAATAAATATACTAATATGTCGATAATAATTCATTAATGAAATAGAAAACTAGAAAACAAAATACAAATCAAGTGAATTAAAAGATAGTCTAATTGAAAAATATGATTAAATTGTTGAAATTCTATCCAAAGTCACCAAATAATAAAATAAAGAGATAGTTGCATGTACTAATACTGAAGATATAAAAGTTACAGCACTGGCGACTCTACAAGCATTAAAAGAACAGTTAAAAAAGTACTGCAGGTGCCTGTCGGGAAAATAGAGCTTTTCCTTGGAAGAGGTAAATTGGCTTATCTCACTAAAGAATTAACTGACAACTCAAAGCGAATGACTCTGTCTGCCATGACGCCTGCATCTATGTAGAAATCTCTTCAACAACAACAAAATCTTGATTGTTTTCACAGGGAATTGCAAACACAATCTACAGAAAAACAATTCTGTATGCTCTCATTACCACAACACTTCTCAATGAAGTGTATGGTTCCAGAAATACCTTGACAAATATCTTCAGATATCAGTAAGTTTATCGAAAAACTCGGACGGAAGTAAAACAAATAAATGAGGTGTGCTTTCCTGCCTGTAATACCAGCACCAGGCAGGTCTAGGCTGAGCAAGAGACTCTGTCTTAAAACCCAAGGTGCACAGTGGCTAAGAAACATGCCTGTACACACACACACACACACACACACACACACACACACACACACACACACACCAACCTGTACACAGGAACACACATCTACACATACACACAGAATAAAAAGGAAAAAGACACATGAACAGAAACTTTAGGGGAATGAGAATATGCAAAAAAAGAAAAAAAAAGAGAAAACAAGCATGTTATATTCACAATGCTTATTTTAAGACTACTAAAATATCATTACATGAAACTGAAGTGGTATCAATAAAAACATATATATCAAGTGATATTTACTGATGTGTATATAGAGAACCTGAAAATAAAACAGCTTATCTAAGTGTAAGAACTTTTCATGCACAAGCATATCAACAAATTGAGACAATGAGCTGCCAACATCATTTTGAGTGAGGTAACGCAGACCTAGAAAGTAATTATCACATGTACTCACTCATAAGTGGTTTTTAAACACAAAGCAAAGAAAACCAGCCCACAAATCACAATCCCAGAGAACCTAGACAACAATGAGGACCCTAAGAGTGACATACATAGATCTAATCTACATGGGAAGTAGAAAAGGACAAGATCTCCTGAGTAAATTGGGAACATGGGGACCTTGGGAGAGGGTTGAAGGGTAAGGGGGAGGCAGGGAAGGGAGCAGAGAAAAATGAAGAGCTTTGAGCTCCAAATCTGTGTTGCTTTTCCCTGTTGGAACTATTGTGAACTCCAGATAAAAGACATTTGAACTTGAGTTCCTCCCAGAACAATAACTATTATTTTTTTAGGTAAATATGAGGTTTACATTTAATGTGTAATTTATAACTCTTCTGTACAAAGTATAATGAATGTTTACAGTAAAATTTCAAACACTAAATTAAATGAATAAAAAAACATAAAGTAGAAAAAAGAAGATAAATAAACACAGAGAGAATATGAATGAGTTAAAAGTAAAAGCTGTGCTATGCTTCAGTTCAGAGCTAAACTTGAACCCTTACAACATACAAAGATTCCCCTAGGAAGGGGAAATAAACAAGATCTCCAGAGAAAATTGAAAGATTGAAAGTGTGTGGGTAGGGGAAGAAGGGAAGAAGGAAGGGTAGGAGGAGCGGAGAAGGGGAGAGTGGAGAAGAACATGAGCGGACCAGAAAGTCAAGATGGGGGAAAGACAGACAGGGAAGCAAGGAAAGATATTTTGATTGAAGTAGTCATTACTGGTCTAGAGAAAAACTTGGCACTATGGAAATTCCCAGGAATCCACATGGATGCCCCCAGCTAAGACCCTAAGCATTATCGGAGACGGTGCCTGAACTGGCTTTCCCCTATAATCAGATTGATGACTGCTTTAATTGTCATCATAAACCTTTATCCAGCAACTTTTGAAAGCAGATACAGAAATCCACAGTGAAGCACTGAGCTGAGTTCCCAAAGTCCAGTTCAAGAGAGGGGGGAGCAATGACATGAGCAAAGGGGTTAAGATCATGATGGGGATACCCACTGAAAGAGCTTACTTTAGCTAATGGGAGTTCGGACTGACAGTTTGGGAACCAACAGAGGTCCAAACTAGTCCTCTGAATGTGGGTGACAGTTGTATGGCTGGGGCTGTCGGGGGGGGGCACTGGCAGTGGCACCAGGATTTATCCCTACTGCTTAAACTGTCATTTTGGAGCCTATTCTCTTTTGATGGATACCTGGCTCAGCCTAGATATAGTGGGGAGAGCCTAGGTCCTACCTCAAAATAATGTGCTAGACTTTGTTGATTCCAGGTGGGAACCTTAGTTTCTCTGAGGTGTGGAAAAGGGTGGGGTGGGAGGGAAGATGAAGGAACCGGGACAAGGCAGGGAGTGGGAACTGGGACTGATATGCGAAATGATAAGATTGATTTTTAAGAAATAAATTAATTATTTAAAAAAGATGAAGAAAAATAGCTGTGAGCCATAAATATACCAAAAGACTTGTTTGTATAAGGAAACATATTGAGAAACGTCTTAAATTTCCTTCACATGTCTGTACAATATAGCTTTTCAGAGCTATCACAGCATTTGACTAGGATGATCATTATAAATAGGGCGTGGTGTGTCCCTCATTCGGTAAAGACTTGGACACAACATACCAGCCTTGCTCTTCATTTCTTGTCCATTCATTTTTTTTCTGCAGTGACCATAACCCTTCTACACAGTGCAGAAGTGCAGAGTAACATCTGATGGCTGTATCATCTCAGGGGTGCTCAAAGGTTAGGTGCATGGATATTGGTTGTTTTTCTCCAGAGCAACCAGTTGTCTGCTTTTTGGACTTATGACTCTTGTCAGACTAGATTTATTCTATAGCTAAGTAACTCATTATCTTATAAGTAGGGTAAGATCTGAGGCATTTCACATTTCCCTACCTAACCGCAAAATCTTTGGAAAATGAATTGACAAGGAAACAAATGGGGATAGGAATCAAAAAACTTTACCAAATAAGTTCAGATAGTAAATTAGCACAAAAAATATTTCCAGCATCTAAGTCAATGAAAACTAAGAACACACGAAAACACAAAAAGCAAAACTTGACGCATTAGACTGGCTAATATTAAACACATGAAAATGCCATACTACCAAATGCTTTCATGAAATAAGGACTTTTGCTAATGGTCCTTGGTGAACACTGCATCTAAAACTCTGGACAGCAAGTGGAGGTTTCTCATCATTTTAAGCACACATGTAGGGCATGACCTAGTCATCCCACCATTATGAATGATCATAAGGCAAAACTGTATGTTAAAAATATTTCAGTAAGTCCAAGGAGCTGTGTATATAATAATCTGAATATAAAAGTCAAATATCTTTTAAATATAAAATAAATAAGCAAATGATAAAATAAATATGCCATTGAATACATTGTGATAACCAAAGTAACTATTAATAAATTCAAAGGTGATTCACAGCCACATTGTGCTAATAAATGGAATGCAGACTCCAGGGATTATATACAGTATATTTTTACTTATGTGAATATTAAAATCATAGTGACAAGTAAGAAAATTATAGGAACAAACTCACCAGAGGGTGAATGAATATAGAGAAGGAGAGAAACTGACTGAAAATATCAGGGGTATCCTGAGCACAGTCTGGAGCAAGCAAAGGTTTCTGCCTTTTGGGGCATTGGTTGTTACATGAAAATACATTTGTCAAGCTCAGACATGACATGTCAATCATCTGAATTTTATTAGATATAAAAGGATGTCCTTTCAAAAAGGCTCATTATGAATTCCCTTGGTTCATATCTGACCTTATTTACTGTGCTTTTAATCCATTTTTAATTTCATGTGTGAACTTCTTTTCTCACAGATAACACATCCTTGGCTCATTCTTTTATGGCTGGAAGTTCTAGCATCTTCTCTCTGTCCTTTATTTCTGGCTTTTCATTGCTGTGACATACATCCCTGTCCACTGTAGAGTAGGTCAGTATTTAGTTATCTTTTACTTGTTTACCTGATATTTTGGTTCAACTTCTTTGATTTTTAGATCATGGTGTCTTGTTTTTGTTATAACTTTTCTCTCACTTTCTTTTCATTTTTTTCTTCTGTTATATTTTCCTTTTGTTGGGTGCCCTCGTTTCCTTATGGGATCTGCAATAAAATATTCTAACAAAAAGCAACCTACAGGAGAAAAGGTTTATTTTAGCCCACAGTCTCATGTTATAGTTCATCACTGCAATGAAATCAGGACAGTAGGAGCTTTAGAGATGGTCACATCACAACTGTAGTTAGGAAGAAGGATGAAAAAAATACATGTTTGCTCAATTGCTTTTCTGTTTCTGCTCAGCTAGAATTCTTTATTCTTATCTAGTTCTGGACTCCCTGCATAAGGAATGGTGCCTACCATAGTGGTCAGGATCTCCTATGTCAATTAACTTGATTAAGATAAACACCTACTGATATGCTGCTCATAGGACAATCCAATGTAAGCTGTCATCCCAATGAGTGTCTAAGTTAGGTTAAGAATCACAGTATTTGAGAAAAGCATTTGTTTAATTTCCATAAGCATATCTACTTTTTTTGTATAAAGCAGTAAGATGTTGTCCTCTTTTGTGGATGACAGTGGCTCCTAAAGTCCATGTTATACTTTGTGTCCCAATACACTCACCTTCTGGCTTGAGTTACGATGAGTTTATGTTGTGTTCTTTCCACACTATCGCCTTTCTACTCGATGGCATGAGGCAAGCCAGCATCTGTGTCTCTCTACCTATGTGCCCATGCGTTCCATTTATTATCTGTCCCCTACCAGCTAGAATGTGAGGAGTCAACATTCCTTGCGGAGTCTCCATGATCAAGTGCATAGTTCAAAGCAGCAGCATGTATGGCTGAGAATATGCAGTCTGCTCCTTTATTTGGATTTGTCTCCTGGGCTGGGTTGGTCCATTTGGTGATTGATGAGAGACCGTTCCTTCCAAAAGCCATGGAGTTCAGGCCATATCTTTACAGATTCCTATAAACACTGGCAAAAAAAAATAATAATAAAAATAAAAAAAAAGATTTCTTGCATTTGTGAGCTTTGGATCTCCTTCACCATTTTAATGATTTGCTTGTTTGTTTGGTTTTGGAGTATCTTATTAAAATCATCTTTGGATACCTGAGTTTCTTCACCTGCATTATGGTGTCAGGATACTGCTGAGAGTTTGAAGGCAGTAGTGAGCCTCAGCAGTCTGTAGGGGAGAAAGAAAACTGATGCCGCCGCCTTGCTCTGCTGCACTGACCAGCAATTTCGGGAGTTCATAGTACTGGTTGTTGCCTCTCCCTTTTTATTTAGCTGGTGCTTACAATATTTGACCGGGATTTTAATTCTGATGCAGTTATTCTGTTACAGTGATTTGGGAAGAAGCATTTTGGAATCTGGCTTTGTCATACCACCTTGACAAATAAAATGCTGCTTATAAAGATCCAACGTCAGTTCAACATTTGCAATTCGATGTAAAACCTTCAAAAACAATACATAAATCTTGCAGAAACCAACTTCTTCCTAATTCTGTGATTTTATTTTACAGACATATCCATCCTTATGAAGTTTATTTAATCTACATTAATAGCTCTCAAAGTATTTCAATATGATCAACAAAACCCCAGCAAAATGCTTCATTGTCAACAGAACCGAGTAATAATAATTTAGATTTCTGGAGCAATTTACATGAAGTTTCCAAAGTAGATTAGTGTCTCTTTGTTAACTGTGGAAAAGCTTTCCATTCTAGGCAATATTCAATCTTCTAGAATTTTAAAACCATTTAAGATATTTTTGTATACTTACATACTCTCTCAAATGGTGACCAGTTAAGGCTGAGGCCTGTCTGTAATGGATTGAATGTTGATTAATATTGTTTGCCAATTGAACAGAATCTAGATTCTTCTAGAAGACAGGGCCCCTGGGACACCTGTGAGAATGATTTATGAAAGTCTAATTAGGGGAGGAAGATATACCTGAATTGCTTGGGCACCATTCCATGCATAGGGGTCCTACACTGAATAAAACATGGATAACAAGTCAAGAGCCAGTCTTCATCCTCCTCAGCTTCCAGTCTACGACCCAGTATGATCAGTCACATTCACTTCCTTCTGTCAGTACGTGCACATCATGATGGACTGTACCTTCAATATGTAAAGCAAAGTAAGTCCTCTCTGCTTGAAATGGCATTTGTCATAATATTTTGTCATAGAGAAAAAGCAACTAAGACAAGTGCTAAGAAATTTTGGTTTTTCACTTTTAAAATATCTCTCTGATACATTCTCTCACTTGGATATTATTGTGGAATATTTGTTTGACTATCTGAAACCGGGTTAAAGTGTTCTAACAAAGGTTACATGGAAGCATATGCCTAGAACCATAGCACTGGGAGGTTGAGCCATTGGTCCGTGAATTGTTACATAGTGTATTCCTGTCCTGCTAGGGTTCTGTATTAAGATCCCATTTCAAAGCCAAAATAAGAAAGAAAGAAAGAAAGAAAGAAAGAAAGAAAGAAAGAAAGAAAGAAAGAAAGAAAGAAAGAGAGAGAGAAAGAAATAGAAAAGATTCTTTCAACTGTCTCCACACCCAGAAGATAGTATAAAGGTAACACACATTGGAGTCAATGAGTTATTAAATTAAATATGAAAAAGAAACCATAAAGCTGAAAGTGGATCAGAGAAAAATTATGGGGAGAAATTGGAGTGAATATAGTCAAAACATATTTTATTAAATTCTCAAGGAATTAAGAAAAATATTAAAAAATAAAAATACTCTGTTTAGAAAGATTCTGTTTATGTTTTTGTACCCTAAAACCTAGTGCAGATGGCTTGGACATCAATAATCAAAATTTTGGATTTCTATCATAGAAAATTTTTGATACAAGCTGTGAACAATAGCAAGATACCATACATAGCACAAAACCACTGAGAATAATGATTAATGAATCATTAAATATATATGGGTGCTGCTGTCAAGGATAAACACTACCATATAAGTTGACAGACTTTTATGGTATTTTAGCTACAATGTACCCATATACGTGTGTAGTTAAATGGGAATAACTTTAAATGTATTAAGTTAATTACTTGCCTAAACTGTAAATCCAATTTCTTTCTCTTCTTTGACATGGTTGATGATCAAACCCAGTCTTTGCATTTAACTCTAATTGATAACTAAAACAAATTAAAGCGACCGGCTGCTTGGGTACAAGGCTCACAACAGTAGGACACTGGGTGAAGACTCTGCCCTAAGGCACAGATTCTCATACACTATGCAAAATAACATAAATACATAGAAATTACACATATGACCAAAGTCACTGAGTTAAATTTGTAGACATTTTATCTCATCACCCTTAACATAGGAAGCAAACACTGTGTCAGGGAGCATACTCAAATAATTGTATAAGACTTGCAAACTTTTCAGGTCAGTAGTGATCATACTAGAAAATACTTGCTATTGCATCGATGAAATAATATAAGAGCTACATGCTGCATCTTAAGCATAAAAACTGGTAAATTTTGGACCTTTTCATAATCAGCCAGAATCTATGACTGAAAGTTAATGGGTTAGCATGCTAAAGGTCCACAGACCTAAAATTTCTGGAAATTTTTGCTACACAAAGTACCAGGAACATGAGTTTCCACTACACATGTTCCCTCACTGTCTATGTCTGGTGGTGCTAAGCTCAAATCACAAAGGCAGATGCTACATGTAGTAATAAGTTGAGTTAAAACTATGGCACTTCATTCTTGAAGAATGTCAGCCTTCTAAACTAAGTTCATGATCTGCCTGTCATGTCTCCTCAGTGGAGACCACGCCTTTAATGTTATGGATAGTGAGTGAAGCTGACACCCTACTCTGAAAAGAGGTATTGTTTCTTCCTAAGTGTTCTTTGCTTTAAACAGGAATCTGGATATTGGGCAAGGAATTAGAGGAAGGTAAAAGAGGGTAGTTGAGTCTGAGAAGAGGGACCAAGATTGATATGGACACAGGGATGTAGATATTCATAGAGAAATGCACATATACAATGAGATACAAAGAGATAGAGGTGAGGAGGATCGAGACACAGAAGGAGAAATGGAGACATAATGTACCCTTGATAATATGGTCCAGGACAAAGGTCATTGTTGCTTCTGCTGTCTAGACACAGTCACACAAAAGGCCTATCTAAAGTTGTTTCCCAATAGCGCTAATGTTTCTAGGTGGAAAAAGAAAGGTAAAGACATTTTCTCAAAAGTATACTATGAATGACTGGGTGATGAATGACTGCCTGCTGGGAATTCTGGGTGAATTCATTTTTGACATTTTATGCTAGAATGGAGCAGATGATGACTGAAACCTTAGGTGTGGGAGCATTGGGGTGAGTGGGAGAAGAGGGAGGGCTGACTGTGTATGTGTTTGATTGAGGAGAGAATGAGTTATTAATATATACAAGAGACTACTAAGTAATAGGCTATATTGCATAATAGTTAAGAATCAATGGCTTTGAGTTCAAGGGAACCTACTTTACATCAAACTTCTGCTACTCATGAGCTCTGTAACAAAGGGGAAAGACATGGTGACTGAGATACTACATATTCAAGTGAACAATAGAATTAATAATAACACCGCCTTCATACTAGTCACGTAGATGGAGCAGGTACTGAATGAGCTCATACACTGGGAACACTCTCACAGCCTGGGACAGAGTACATGCTAAATGACTGTTGATGATTGTAGTAACTTACTTTCCTTCACCAAAACAAGGTGATAATTATACCTGTTTTTCCTGAACACCTGATACCACTTCAGACCATTCCTCCAGAGAAAATGTTTACATGATAAAAGGCATGTGAGGAGATATTCAACATCTTTGGTTAATGGAGAAAGGTGATCTTATATATTACTTCCCACATCCTAAAATCTGACTACCTTACAAACTGCAAAACAACTGTTGGCAAATGTATACTGAGGACAAAGTCATTGTGAATTATTATCAAGAAAGTAAAGTGGTTCCATTAGTATGGAAATAATAAAAAAAATTAAATGCAAGCAATCCAATGATGAGCATCTTTTCATTTGGTTGTACACGCACAGAAATGAAAGCAAGGACTTGAGGCTTTTGTACACTCATATTTCTGATGCAATATGCCCAATAGCCAGAAGATAAAAGCCACTCAGTCAATTGTTCTGTGGATGAATTGATTAGCAAAAGATGGCATATGTTTACAATGGAGTATGACTCAGTCTTTTAAAGAAGTGAAATCTGCAATACAGATAGACCTTGAAGATATGCCGAATGAAATAAGCCATGCTTTGAGAGATAAATTTTCCATGGTGTCACTTGTCTGAGATATCTAGAATAAGCCAATTCAGATGCAGAATGGGGAAGAGATATTGCCAGTGACTGTGGGAGCTGAGAAGGAGGGAGGAAGGAAAAAAAATGTTTAATGGGCAGAGAAGTTTCATTGAAGGTTTTGACAAAGTTCCGAGTATTCTATATATACATGAAATAGGGATTACACAAAAACTGTGGATGGGTATAATGGTACTGCATAACAGTTAAAGCACATGGAAGTCTGCTTAAAATGACAAATATACATTATATGTACTTTACTATAATAGGTAAAGGTTAAAATGAAAAGAAAAATATATAGAGAGAAACAAAGAAAGAAAAAAGAAAAGAATATAAGAAGGGGAAAACAAGCAAACCGTGTCTGATGAAGTATCAAAGCTGAATGCTAGGTTACAATGCTCCACATAACAATCTCATATTTCACCTATGGCTGATTCTAAAACCTCTTACTATGGGGCTGGAGGGATGGGATGGTTCCGTAGGTAAGAATACACACAACTTTCCCAAATCTCAGGATCCACGCTGGGCAGCTCACAACCTTGTATAACTTGAGTTCAAGGAGATTCATGCATCATTCTGCCCTGTTTGGGAATCTACACATTGACAGACAGACACATTATGCAGTCTAAGTTCAAATCTATACAGGGGTCAGATGGTAATGAGCCTTGTTGTGTTACAATTTAACATTATTAGTTATTCAACTCAACTCTGCTTTACACTTGGCTATGGGCATGGCCTAAAGCCCCTTTCAGGAAATCTATTGGTTCTCTCCTTTTCAAAATAAGACAGTGTATTTCTGTGAATACTTCACTAGTACACTGGATTCTAATCCCTAATGGAAACCACTGAGGCTTCATTAAAAGAAATGAACTTGACCTGCGTTTTGCCTTCAGTTGTTGGCATCTATGTTTACCCCTTAGCTTGGGGAAAACAAATCTGTTAAAGCTTGGTCCTTCATTACTAATCAAAAATTCTGTATCCCAACAAATTAAAACACACAACATCGTGTAGCATAGATTTTATTCTATTACTGTCTTTACATGGAAAATTTATAATAGCCACAAATAATGAATACCAATCCAAGATAACTTTTTGTATTAGTAAACTAATCGTACTATGCCTGTGTACTTTTTCATAGCTTATATGTTTTTATTATTCTCAAGTGAAAATACTGTAGTCTTGAAGGACTCAGGAGAATCAGTGGGCACACTGTGTATCTGGTTGGTTACATCAATCTGGAAGATGCCTGTCTTAAGACCATGCTGCACTGCATGCTACAGAATGTCTAAAGGGCAACCCACTTAGATTTTGTGTGTTTAGAGTTAGAGAGCTCGAAAGTCAGAAGGGAAATGTAGCACTGTCAATTTCAACTCACCATGCACTGGAAGACAGCAAAGAGACACATAGAAGGAAAGAGAACTGACGATGATCATAGAGAGAGGAGGACTCATTCAAGAGAGGACTACAAACTCGGGTCAGTCCTATAGACGTGATTCCTGCAATAGGTATAGCCTAAAAGTAATGGTCCACATACTTCCTATTATGAAGAAAATTCTTTGAAAAGGAAGATGAAAGTGGTTAAATTTACATCTTTAACTTTTTAGAATAACTATTACTTTGTCTGTATCTATAAGCAATGGAGTTAATATGCATAATTAACTAAATAGATTAAATATTGGAAACAAATTAAAAACAAACAAAAACTACTCAACAGATTCATTTGAGACTCAAGAGATCTGTGGCTTGAGAGATGCCATTCTCGAGAGGCGAAGAGCAGAGTTGAGTCCTGGCAATCTCATGTCTAAGAGCCCTGAACTTGGACACTAGTCTGCTTAGTCCTTTCTGTTCTTCCTTCCTTCACATCAGTAAAAGTTCATGCAGAGCAATCTTAGAAGCATGCAATCAAATCACGTAAGGGAGTAAGCTCTGTGAGGCAGAAAGTAAGGAAACCAAAGGCTGTAATATGCCAAGAATTATTTATAATCATTATGAATACTCAGTGAAAAAGTTGTCACTGTATTTTTTCTCTCTGTCTTAATGTGGGTGAGGCCCGTACCCCAAACTCCATTGTAAGTTGTCAGAAAGTCACTAGCTGCTGGAAACTGCGTCTGTCTTTAACACTAAAATGCTACTAATAATTACCATTCTTTATATAACAGTGAACTAATTTGAATTTCTTTTCACAACCTTAACTCAGTTGACCATTGTTCACTCTGTGTTATAAAGCATTAACTTTGTGCTTGTACTTGGATTTAGAATGAACCTCTAGAAATAAAAATTCATCATCACAACTATGAGTTTTATAATTCCAAACTTTTGACATTTATTTTCTGGCTTTATTGATCCTTCAAAAACATTTTCTGCAGACTTTTCAATTACTCTCCCACTGGCAAGGGAAAATGAGCTGTGACTCTGCCTGATTGTGGGAAAGGTGAAGATTGTAAGGGCGTTTGATAAAGCAAAATGCTGACACTGTGATTTAAGCCCATTTCAAGTAAAGGTAAACCTTGTTTATGACTAAAATTGAAACGAATCTCTCAGGACACCATACACAGAAACTGGATAAGGCACTGGGGAAGTTGAGTATAGCCAGTCTCAATGTCTCACAATACCTCTTTGATCACTATTCAGCAGCAAATTGAGGGAGATACACTTTCCCAACTTCGAATGTTCACATAAGAAGGAACTTCGTTCTTCTCTAGCCTGCCGCTCATCTTCTTTGCCTATTGACACAGCCTATGAATTCAAAATCACCAGGGATGCTTGCTACTTGAGAAGAAATGCTAAATTATTTCCATAAATAGATCACTCACTTTAGGCATGAATTGAGTTTCCATTCTCACAGTAGGCCAACCTATCTCTATAAATCTAAACATATATCTAGGAAAACTGAAGATAATGCACCTATATCAATAGTTTGCCATTGGATTGTTGAAACATTAACTTATCAAAATATTAACATAAATAAGAGGAGCAGAAGGAGGAGAAGGAGGAGGAGGGGAATATACCGCCTCAACTACACTAGTAAGTAGGAAGTGAAAAGCAGTATAAACTTAAAACTAACCATAAGTGCCAAGAAATTGGGAATCAGTTTGATTGATTCTTTTGTTTCAACCACAGACATTGCACAAGAACTAAACATAGACAGTCTTTTCATACTCCATCTATTCTGAGGTTTTGAATAGCATTTTGGGATGTGAATATTGTTTATCATTGTTTCTCACTGGGTTTTCTATCAAGTTCTGAACCAAGCAAACATAGCCAAATGGATATGACATGTTAGCTATCATAGACTTGGAGTGATAGAGAATTTTAGAGTGGTTGTGATTCCAGATGACGTCCAGGACATGAAGAAGAATTATGGTTTAGAAAGAAACATTTCCTGTTATAATTATTCCTTATTATTTCCTATCCCATTTCATGATTTTCCTGGTGAATATTATATTCCTAAATTAGTTCTTTAAACCTCATCTGTAATGTGCTGATCACAACTCCAGGTCCTAAACAACACTACAGGCGAAATGCACAGGATGCCATAAAGCACATGCTACAGCAGAAGATGAAGGAATCAGATACAAACGCATTGTGCCTTTGCATCGATAGGTGGAAAATAAGAAGTGCAAAATACACTTCGCAGATGATATGGACATCCAAGAGAGGGTGGTTTTCATTTACAGGCTTTTCTTAGGGCTTAAAGAATGACCCCTTAGTAATTACACTGTTATGTCTGGGATTATAGATGATAAACCATCGGAAACTGGTGCTCAGGGAAGGCTCCACAGAAGCAGCAGGACTCTGCAGAGCAGGCAGGTACCTCTCTTGAAAAAACAGCTGATAAGACTATGTATAAGCCTAAATAGAATCTCTTGGAACCATTTTTAAGTTTAATTTTGTGTACTTGTGCTTGAATGTCTTCCCAAAAACAGTCAGAGGGATTCATTACTTTCCCTTCAAACCAGCAACATGTCTTGTTGCTTTAAAGATTAAGTCTATCAGAATTTTCCTTCATAAAGTCATGATAATTATTACCTGAAAAAAAAAAAACCTTTGTTTGGATGGGGTCCCTGTGTTCACTGAAGGATCAGACCCATCTATCTGCATAGAGGACTCAGTAGCCCTGCCTCTCCTGAATTATAGATACTTTCCCCTGTGTTAAGCCATATCCTTCTCTTACAAATGCCACTATCAACACTAATGTAGCATTGAATATGGATGTTAGAAGATAATAAAACTATTAGGCATTTCTACATAAATTTACCATGCTCAAATGGACTGACCAGATACCTCAGTGATAGGTAAACCACTCCCAATGTCTTCCTCTGAATGTACACAGCCATAGATGGAGATGGCTATATCTTTTCCTGAAGCACCCAATGCATAATTCAAAGACCTAGGAAGCAACCACAACCTCTGAAATGCATTAAGTCTGCAGAGTTTCCTTACACTCTCTAGATTCACTATAATGACTGTTCTTTCAGTTGTGTTAATCAGAGATTATGCTGGTTCAAGACCCAGATCAATACAAAGTGCATCTGATTTCAACAGCATGAAAATTCAAGTATGACTGAAAGGGCCAAAAGAAACTAAAAATCAATTTTTGTATCCCTGGTTTTGTGTGAGCTTATGCAGAAGAAAGGAATGGATTTTTTCCTTTAAAAACTGATTTATGATCTCATTTTTGTCATTTCAGACTGCGATAAGGCATAATGTGATAGTTAGGTGATTATTATTTCTTTCACCTGCTGTTTGATTTTTTGGGGTAAATATAAATATATTCCTTTAGGATCTATCTTAAGGAAAGAAAAGCATAAACTATCTACACATAAGCCAATTTAGATGCTCTATCATCTTAGATTACAGTTCTATTACTTTGATTATCACAACCATCTTACTCCAGACTGTTCCAGGCCCAGTTTATTTTTATGGCCCTGCATCACATTATAGATCTCTGCTTGGTTTCATTGTGTGTTGTGAATGGAAACTGTTTATAGTTCTACCTACCTTGAAAAGTTCAGACACATCTTCCCTAAATTTTGACGTTAGTCTTTAGGCTCTGTGGAGAAAAGTTGCATGCTGTTATGACCTGAATATTTCAAAAGACTCTGCCCACTGACATTTTGAATTAGTCTAGTCTCTCCTAGGCTAGAGAGTAAAGAAAAGCACAAGTGTGCTTTATAGTAGATTTGTGCCCACCAAGATCATTCCTAGTAGGAAAAACTTTTGTAAGAAACCCATTGAAATATCTGTCCCCTGAGGTAAATTTTTCCTGTTGATACAAGCTGCCCAAAACAATCAGATGAGATTTTCATCAGGGAAGTGGTATGAGGAACTCTCCATATGCATGCTTCCAAATGACCTCTTGACATGGTAAAATCATCCATTCTATAGAGGTGACATGGTGGTGACTTCCACTGATCTGAATGAACAGAGACACTGAGTGGATCTAATAGTGTTAAAGAAAAGCAAGTTTATTCTGTCATGGTTGTTATTTGGTTGAGAATGTCTTCTATATGCTCATGAGTTTGAACACTGGTTCCTAGTTACTGTAGCTATTTTGGGAGCCTTAAGAAATGTGGCCTTGTTGGGTGAAGTATGTCACTGCATGCAGGGCTCAAGAGCTTAATATGTCATCCTATTCCCACTTTGGCCTCTGCTTGCTATTCAAAATGTAATCCCTTCAGTCTCCTTGCTGCCATGTCTGTCTCTTGTTTTCAAGCATCCCCTCCAAGATAGATATCTATCCCTCTGGAGCCACAAGACGAAGAAACCCTTCCTTGTATAAGTTGCTTTTGGCCATGGTGTTTTATCATAGCAGTGTAGTAAGTAACTAACTCCCACTGGAAATGGAAAGGAAAAAAAAAAGATGACTTTGAACATGCAGTTTAGGACTGACAGTGATTTGACATGAATATATAAGGATTGCAAAGATTCAGGGAGGTGCAGAGAATTATAATGAAAAAGATAATTCTACATCTTCACTAAGGCATCACACCAAGGAAATGATGCTAGAGTAGCTTTATGGAAAAAAAGGTAAAAGTGTGGCTCACACACATTTATGCCTATAATGCTGAAAACAAACCAGAGGAAAAATTTGCAAGATTCTTTCCAAGACTAGGAGGCAAGATAATTAAATTATATTCACAACGCCCCCAAGATTATTATAAAGATACTGAAAACAAGGATTATAATAACAACGCCAATTTCAAATGATTCCATTATGAACTCAAAGAGCACATTGCAAAACTATATGTTTTATATTTCAATGAATGAATCCAAAATGGAATGTGCAAAAGAGAAAACTCTGTGAGATGTTTAGTATTAAGCAATTAGTATCTTTACACATGTGAACTCAAATAACACAAATGTTATAAAATTCGGTTACAAGAGAAAAAAAAACTTGACTGAAAATTATATACATCAATCAGGTGCTAGGATTCCCTATAGTTGGTACCCCAACAAATGGAAGCTTTTAGCTCTCTGAAAGAGAGATTCATCTTTCTCTCTCCAAGTATGGACACTAATTTATAAGGATGTGTATGGTGACTTGCAAGCAAATAACTCAGGTGGAGACAAGAAATAACATACTCCCGAAATTAGTTCATAGACCCTGTATATAAAATGAGATGTTTACATGTCAATAATGTTGTCTAGGAATGACCATAAGGCCTCTGTAGACTGTGTCCATCAAGTGTACAAGCTTTACTTAAGAGTATCATAATATGGCAAATTATCATATTAATACTTACATAATTTTCAAATATCTTTAATATAGAATAGTAGTTCTTATTTATACTCAGAAGAAGAACAGTTTTGACAATCTGGGCCTCTACATTTAGGGGACCCATTTGGCTTTATTTCTCAGAGATTATCCAACCTGTGTAAGATGCAGCCAATATCAAATAATCAGAGCCTGAAAGGTGTTTTTTTGTTTGTTTTTTAAATGAGGGTGGTCACCTAGACCTGCCTCATTCTGTGTGTCTGTTTCTACATCAGACCTAGGTTTGTATAGATTAGTCCAGCTCCAATTTAGCAGCCATGTATCCCCAACTCTGAACCTTGTCTGGTCTGACCACTTCCAGAGATGCCCCTTTCATGATGCCTCAAATTTCTATTCTCTCTATACACAAGAGTGTGAGCCTGAACATTTCTTTGGTTTACTGAATGAATAACCAACTAAACACCAGAGGGATTTAATTTCTTTTTTTTTGTGAACTAATGGTTTTTCAACTGAAAAGCACAGTGGACTTTGAAATATTTGCAAGGATATACTATTATCACAATTCCTAAAACTTGAGATGTTTCAAATTCTATATGGTCAAAAACCAATAATTTAAAGGGATAAGATAGTTTTCTTATAACAACAAAAAGGAAATCACAACTAATCTGTTAATTTCTCTGGCATGAGTAAACAAATTCTATGATGAATGTTTTAATTTTTGTTATCATCAGTAGTTTTGAGACCTTAAGAGGCTTAATATTTTCTATTTTTATGTTGATACTTTTAAATACAAGAGGCAAAGTTATGTTTAATAACTGATACAAGAAATAATATTTATAATAAAGGAGAATTTTCATTAAGTTTTACTTAAGAAATCAAGTCTAAATGCGATTTTGTTGCTGAAGTTTTAATTAGTCAACTAGGCTATATCACAGTAATACAACAACATGGGAGGATAAATGTGAATGATGTCTGCGGTGTTTACACCAACAAGGAGACCAAACCTAGTTACATGAATGTCTGTCCCAGAACCTCCAGGTCCTGTTCTTACTTTGTTTAATGAGGAGAAGCATGTATGACAGAACTTTCAAGAGAACCCATAATATATATATATATATATATATATATATATATATATATATATATATATATATATATATATATTATCCTGTGGTTTGTGAGACTGGACCCTTCATCATCTTTTGGAGTCACAAACTCTGTATGTCATGGGTGGGTGTTATGGGTGGGAAAGAGACAGATGAAAGAAAGCCAGTAATGAGGATGTTGCTCTTATTATTATGGGGTTGGATATGGAAAGTTTCTGTACTTCCCCTTGACCTGATACAGCAGACACACAAAGAGGAAGACTTGGAGGCACATGAAAATGTCAATTCCAAGGAGAGGTGAACTTCCATTGAGGACTACATCCCACACCACTCAACACATCTTATTTACTAAAGACACAAAGTAGGAGAAGGTGACTTGGATCAGGCTGGAAGAAGGGGCCAAGGAAGAACTATTGGTTAACAGGTATACAGCCTTTGTTGGTGGTTATGACACTGAAAGTCTTCTGAGTATTGAATTACAGAAGTAAATCACCACATGCTACTTAAATGGTTGTCATTAAATATAAGAATGGAACCTAAAACAATACCATATCCTATACAATTTTAATCACACACTCTTCTGGAGAAGGGAAAGCAAATTACTAGCAAGACACAAGAGTGAATATAGTGCAGCATACTATAGTGTTTGGCAACACATGCCTTTGTGTATTGTTCAAGCCCATAAAATGCACACCACTACAAGGAAAGCAAATTGCAAGCTATGCAATCTGGATGACAGTGATGTGTCAATATAGATTCATTAATTGAAATGTTCCATCTTATTAGGAAGTGTTGATGATAGAGAAGGCAGTACATGCATGAGTGAAGGTAACCATGAGTATTCCAGTATCTGCACTTCAATTTTGCTACATATCTAAAACAATATATTATTAGACATAGTACATTCACATGATATTACATATCAAACACATGCACACATGTTTATATTAAAAACTTGGCATTTCATCCACCTATTTCTAAACCTAAACAATGCAAAGAAAATCAAGAACCAAAGCCTTTGCTATAGATCATTTATCCTGCTAAGCTAATTATACATGTCTGTGGGAAGTACAGGAAATGGAAATAGTTGGGATGTTCAGAGCAAACTAATTCCTACAAAAGACCATGAAATCAAAAACTACTGGATAACATTTGCTTTCTTTTACAGTCCTACTCTGGCTTAAAATTTTTACCACTTAAAGATGCATTATGCTTTCAGAGAAAATAATTGTCACGGCCTTGGTGACAGACCTTAGGCTCTTTCTCATTTTCTGAGGCATTAGATATGGCTTAGAGCATGTCCCTAGAGGCAGTCAGGGAGTAGTTACCTTCATCTCCTGGTATTTTTCATTTTTCCTCTACAAATAATCTCCCCAACTGGAGATTATTCCTGGAAGACCAACCCCACATGCATATGTGTGTGGTGTGTGTGTGTGTGTGTGTGTGTGTGTGTGTGTGTGTGTGTGTGGGTGTGTGTGTGGGGGGGTGTCTGTATGTCTGACTTTGTCTGTATCTGTCTCCTTTCCTCTCTTCCCCTCCTCTCCTCTCTTCTCTATTCCTCTTCCCCTCCCTCCATTTTCAATTCTCATTCTCCACATAACGTATTAGCATGATTGAGTTCTCACAGGAACTATTCTCAGGTGGGCTTGTGAAATTGGTCAGATTATTTTATTAATAAATCTGGATAAAGAATGTTTGTGTGGATGAACACACAGAGCTGCAAGTCCAGAAAATTAAGAAAATGAAGGATTCCTGGTGAAGACAATGGAACACTTAAAGATAGGTGCTCTTTTCCTTGGGAGTATTAATTCAAGGTATGTTTTCTTTTCAGACAATAAAACTCATGTAATGAGAATGAAGCCTGCCACTTGCTTGTTGGTTTTCAAGGAGGTGTACACCACTTTTGTCTCTGGGTAAGAAGTGGGAACAAAGAACAGAACACATATCCTGAAGCCACAAAAGAAACTTGCAAAACTTATAAGTGATATAAGTGAAAATAGCTAAGAAATAAGATTCTTTTTTTTTTTTTTTTTTTTTGCTTTTTGAGAAAGGGTTTTTCTGTAGCTTTGGAGCCTGTCCTGGAACTAGCTCTTGTAGACCAGAGTAGCCTTGAACTCACAGAGATCCACCTGTCTCTGCCTCACGAGTGCTGGGATTAAAGGCGTGCTCCACCACTGCCTGCTGAAATAAGATTCTTGTGGAGAAAGAGACAGATACATAGATCATTTTTAAAGTATATTTATTACAAAAACTTATTTCAAGGGCCAAATTGAGAATTGTTGACCTACTCTAAAGGCAGACAAAGGCAGGGAAAGTGTCTTGAGGAGTCTCAAATTGATGCAGATCTCTCAACAATTACAAGTTGTGCTTGATGGACTGGAGGAAGACAGACCACAAGACGCCAAAATTCTAAGATGTTGCAGGCCCATTTTACCATTGAATGATTCCTTCTTATTCTTCCAATACACTCCTCCATTCCTGCAAATATGATCCTATAATGAACGGCAATATAATGAAGGGTTTTTTATTTAGGGGATACTAGAAGATCATAGTCCTCTGTACAAGCAGTCAACAGGAACCAAATCCAACAGCCAGGCAAGAGAGGAAAGAGCAGACCCTCTAGCATGCATGGTTTTTGATACACAAGGCCATGCCTAACATGGTTCGGCATGTCAAAGGCCATTGGCTGAAGGAGATTCCCCAAAACACACACACACACACACACACACACACACACACACATACATACATATACATATATATATACATATATGAATATTTTTAACATTAGTGTTTCTATTTGTTCAGGAGCTAGAGAGATATCTTAGTGGTTAAGAACATTTATTCCTGTTTTAGAAGAGCCAGTTTCAGTTCCTCAAACTCATACAGTGTCTCATAACCACCTGTAATTCCAGTTCCAGAGCATCCAATGATTATTTTCTCACTCCCATGGGTATCAGGTAATGCATGTAGTGCAATACATACAGGCACAGACAATACCCATACACATAGAAAATTATACACACACACACACACACACACACACACACACACACACACACACACACACTTGGTTATCCTTAGGAATTAGTTAAATTCTTTACCACATTCAATTCTCTTAGGAAAAAAATCCAAATCCAAATACTGGAGGCACATGCTTTTAATCCCAGCACTCAGAAGGCAAAGGCAGGTGAATCTCCGTGAGTTCAAAGCCAGCCTGATCTTAAGATTTCCAGGACAGCCAAGGCTACAAATAAAAACCCTATATTGATAAAAACCAAACAAGACACCTAAAGTTAAAACAGCAGTCATAGTAATGAGATAGACATATTTAATGTCTTCCAAAGTATCTGAGATCAGAAATTATTTAAAACACCAAAAGCTAGATCTTATAAAAATAACCTTAACAAATATTTGTTGAATTGAGCAGAATTTATACTCATTCAGGAATTATGAAATAAGCAGTTAGAAATGGAAATTATATCAATTCAATGAGTTTAATTAAGGGTAATTAATAACTAAATTCAAAGGTATGGTGACTGAAGATGGATTAAATGTCATAGGAAGCTGAGATTTTTTTTAGCCTGAATTTCAAAACCTAATGTATGATGAGAAGTATTTTCTATTGAATCTATTAAGTTAGAAATGAAAATTACAGAGGAGTAAACTGGTGATGTGTTATTCTGTTTCTAGAATCACACTCTTAAACTGATGCATGGTCATCTTTCTGGTTTTCCCATTCTAAACCGCCCTGCTATTTGATAATACTCCAGCAAAGCTGTATGATTCTTGGCTTCTTATATATCATAAGCATCACAGATTCATACATCAAAAAGACAATGGAAGCCAATCTTATCAGCACCCTCACAATAAATTACATATCAATACACTTGCCTATACGTGAGAAAGTAAAGCATACCAAAAGCCAGTGCTCCCTAAGGACACAGCAGCTCAGGTTTATTCTTGAATCATCCTATAAATGTGCCGCCTAAAGTTCCAGAATGTAACCATTCACATGGATAATGGGAGCCCCAACAATCAGTGTAGCATACACCATACACTTATTATCATGAATTAAGCATAGGAAAGCTGGATACTTCAAGTCAGATCTTCTTCTATTGAGTTTATCATTCACATAAAAGATGGGGATATAATTATGTTGTGTGTAGTTCAAATGTTGGCATCAAACTGAGTATTCGAAAGAATGGCTATAAAGACTCAAAGAGGAGGTACATGAACATTTAAGAAGTCAGCTCTGGCATGCATTACCACTGTGATTCAATGACCTCAAATATACTCTATTTAGTGTTCTCTGGACCAATAAGGAAACAGCATGGCATGGATACATGTGACATATGCTCCTGCTCTTGTAGGCTTTCCTCTTTCCATTAGTCCTGCTACCTCACTCCTTTTCTGGGAATGCTCCAGTTTCAGCATTTTGGGTCCCTTCCCCTCCCATTCAGTTTTGACTTTGGGGATTTCAGCCTTCTGTATTCCTACTGAAGAGCGCTTTATTCTACTTTTCTGCCTAGATCAGGGCATCCTGCATTTCAAAATCTGTTAGGGTACATTCTCATACCGCAGCATTCTAGATGTCTGTTGTTTTCTGCTGGACTGCAGGTTTTTAAATGTCTTGTCAAACACAACCACATACACACACACCATACTGACAGAGGACAATAGAAAATACAAAAATTATACAGAAAAAAATCATCCATACATCTAACTATGTGACAATATTTTTAAGATTTCTTTTTTAATGCTATTGATATGTGTGTATATGAGTGGGAGTTTGTGCAGTGAATGAGATGCCAACAGAGGTGAAAGGAATCAGATTCCCTGAAGCTGAAGTAACTGGAATTTGAGAGTCGCCCAAGAAGGATGCTGGGAACTAAACTTGAGTCCATTGCAAAAGTAGGATAAGATACTTTCTGTGATAGATTTTTAACCTTAAATAAAATTATGACAATGCTTTGTATAGAATCTTAGCAATACCTTTTTTTTCTCATATGTGTATAGTCTAACACTCTTGTGGTAAGAGTTAACCAATGAAATTGAGAGAACTAGATTCTCCCTAGTTACATACCTTGTCTTAATTTTTTCTCTCTGAATATTTTGTATAATTTAAAATAGGAAGACATAGTGGGTATGAAAGACTTTTTGGTTTCCCTAAAATGAATACAAAGTCAACCTAAAGTTTACAAAAATTATGAATCATAATAGAATTTAAAAATGAAAACAAAATAAAAACAATAAAAGAGCATATCAAAGCTGGGTAAAATAGTGCATGACTGTAATTGTAGCACAGGCTGAAGCAATCAATAGAACTACATGTTTCAAGCCAACATAGGCAAATAGCAACAGCTCATCTCCAAAAACTAAAAAAACATTTTAAATACATAAAAGAGAACACAGTGTTACAGATATGCCCAAATGCATATCCCAAAACTATAAAGAACTCACCCAAGCCATAAAACAGGAACAAAATCCAACAAGAAAAAGAATAAACATCAAGAACAGGCACCTTATAAAAATGAAATACAAATTTCTAACAAATATTTGGAAGTTCTTAAAGTTCAGACAATGCAAATCAAAACAACAAAGGTGTTGTGGCTAGGCACATCACACACCTGCTAAGATAACATCACAAATTCAATTGTTGATTCAAAAGACAGTTATCAAATACCAGCTGCATATGAGGGATGAAACCAAGCACAGAAGCTGACCAAAAGTCAATGCTTTTGAGAATTTTAAAGAGAATTAGATAAACAACTAACAAAAGGGGGAAACTGAAAACTGTTCTGAAGAACAACATGGCTTCATCGAAGACACTGGATCCAGGAATCCAGCAAATTCTCAGTTCTCTATATTTTCAAATGTCTCTCTAATCTTACTCTTTCTCCTAATGAGGTTTCTACAATGGTGACATTTTCAGTGAGTCCTGCCTGATATTATTGTCTATAGTCCAAATGATGATATATGCCAATTTAAGACACAGGTCATAGATAAAACCTGGTAAGACCCAAACCAGCAATCAGGATTATTAAAAAGAAGGGTGTCAAATGAGGACACCATTCAGTAGTAACTAAGGACCATCTTAAGAACCCTGAGATAGCACCTCTTGTTTTTTTGTGGTGGTTTGCTTATTTCTTCTGCACATCTGTATTCCCCAGACATGTTCTTTTCCAGCTGCTCTGCTAATGAGCCCAAATTTCTGGATATTGACTGTGCAATTGAATCTGACTAATGTGTCTATATGACAGTCAGCAGCATCAGCCATCTAGAGCAGTGGTTCTCAAACTGCCTAATGCTGCAACCCTTTAATATTGTTTCTCGTGTTGTGGTGACCCTAATCATAGAGCTATTTTCATTGCTACTTCATAACTATAATCTAGATACTGTTATGTATCATAATGTAAATATTTTTTAGGTAGAGGTTTGCCAAAAAGGTCATGACTCCACTGGCTTAGAACCACTTATATAGACTAATAATTTGGAGCCATACTTTGTGGTTTGGACAGTAGCATGGAGGAAAAACTTGGACCACAAATAGTTTGAAGCAATTGGTATTTCTACTTATAATATTCAAAACCTCAATGCAATTAGAGCTTTGTTTGGACACAATGATACTCCAGTAGCCTTGCTTGGTTGGTTGACATATTTAAAATAACCATATGATTCTATTGTGACTTTGTGAAAGCAGCATTCAATCTTACTGTATATTTATAGCATAAAGATTGATTTTTAAAGACATAAATCTGCTGCACTCAATACACTTAGGTCTGAGGACAAAGACAAAAATCTGTTGATTGACTTAAGGGACCAGCATGACTCAGCATAATCTTCAGACAGCCTCTTGCTCCTTTGGAATTCCTGGGATAGGTTCTTGGTTCCCTGACGGTTTGATGCTAACCACTCGCCAAACAAATCGAATTCCATCCTATCAATGTCTGAGCTACTCCATTTTCCTAGTAGGCTGGATAGTGTTAACCATCATCATGAGAGTCTAAGGTCACCTGGGAAGAGAGTCAGAATGAGGAATTAACTGGATCAGATTAGTCTGTGGATGTGTATAGACAGTACTGCACTAACTGTTAATTGGCATAGAAAGACCTATGCCAAATGGCATAGGAATTTGGCATAGGAAGACCTATGACATTTGGCATAGGAATTTGGCATAGGAAGACCTATGCCATTTCTTGGGAAGGGGTTACTGAACAGTTTAAGAGAGGAGAAAGTTGGATAAAAGCAAGATAACAAGGATTCAAACTAATATGCTATCGCTCCTTTCCATGGCTTTGTGATGTAACAAGGTAGCTGGAGCCTTAGAGTTCTTGTTTGAGAGTTTGAACCAGAGTTCCTGCCTTGACTTCCTCATAATGAGGCACTGTAACCTGGAACTGTAAGCCAAATAAAATCTTTCCTCCCCTCATTTGCTTTTTCTCTGTGCATTTTGTCATAGTGACATAAATGAAACTAGGACCCCTTAGAAATGTTTTATTGACACCCACTTGATGTTTTCTCCCCCAAAGTCTCATGGGCTTCCTCAGGGCAGTAGCTTGTGGCAGATCACTGAGCACACGTCTTTGAATTCGTGTGGTAAGCAAGTTTCTTAACTCAGCTATGAGCTTCAGGAGGGCAGGAAACACTATATTTATACATTGCTGCCTGATACAGTCTATCATGGCTGTGCTTAACAACTTTTGCTGAATTAATCTAATATGCTTCTGTCACAGGTAGTATTTATAGCTTTACTATATACATCTCAGAAGAGCATTCGTTCTGTTTTTACCATGTTTCGTGTATGGTAAAAGAACTGTGGAAAACAAATGAAATACTAACCACGTGTTGCTAAGAGGATTTTTAAAAGTTACTTTCTAGGACAACATTAAGTGCTGTTGTCAGCTCCTCCAGGTCCTAATGCAGAGGTTCTCAACCTCTAGACTATGACAAACTTTTCACAGGGGTTGTCTAAGACCATTAGATAACACACAGATTTACATTAGAATTCATAACAGTAGTAAAATTACAGTTATGAAGTAGCAACAAAAATAATTGTATGGTTGGGAGTCACCATAGCAGGAGTTTGTAACATGGGTCTCAGCATTAGGAAGGTTGAGGACCACTGCCATAAATGAATGCTTTCTCCCATTTAAAGAAAATCTATGAGTTCCCAACTTTAGGAACTACAGAGTGACTATTCTGTACTCAGCCATTCACCTGCTCTTCCACTCTTGGAAGGCATATCAGTTGCACATTGTTCTAAGGTTATTGCTGATGGAAGTTCAGGAGAGAGAGGTAATTCAAAACAGAGAAAGCATACGCTGATTTTCTTGGAGTAAATATTTACCAAGTTTATTAAAAAAGAAAAAAATTATCGTTATTTCCTTTTAGATTTCATCTCACAGTCTTATATCCAAAGGGCCTGCATTATAGGAACTCAAAATGTCAACTGCAGTCAAAAGGAACTGAAGAGGATCGTTTGGGCAATGTAAAGATTAACGAGCAAGTTCTCTTGAAGAGTTTCCTTTTACCACTCGGTATTATAAACAACTGTGCAGAATCTTCTAGTTCAGATCTGTTGTTGCCCACTGGAAGGCAGGGACAACAGGCAGTCCACAGATGCCATTTGTCAGAGTGTAGCAATTCTGGGAATGAGAGGAGGGGAAAGAAACAGAAATGTGACAGAAATGGTAGGTAGAGACTAGTCTTAAAATGAAAAAAAGATTGAATGTGTGAATGTGTGTATATATATACACATATATATACACACATACACATACATATATACACATATGTATATATATATACACATACATATACATATATGCATATATGCATATATATATATACCTTGACTAAAAGATTAAGGAATTTGACAATTAAGTGAGTCCTAGAATTTCAATGTTAAATTGTATATATATTTCATATATATACTATATATGAAATTCATGCACCTATGTACTTTAAAGAATACCTTTTACATAAATAGCAGCTGTAAAATGAAAATATATGCACATATGTAATGATCTATTTCCATTTAAAATGAGTAAATCATACAGATATTTCTAAGTCAAGTATATTTCCAACTAGAAAAATGTTCATTTAATATGACAGTTTATCTTAGATATTTAGATAAATATATAAAATTCAAAATTATATCTCAATAATGAATACCCATATTATCTTTGGGAAGATATGATAAAGAAGCAAAGTGCATGCCTTTTTAGAATATTGTTTTTATTTCCATACAATGTAATCTCATCATATTGAACCCATACCCTCTACTGCTGTTTCCACTCTCTCCTCTCTACCCACCCAACTTTGAGATTTCTTCTGCTCCTTTCCCCATGGTCCAGTTTGTGTTGCTCAATTATTCTTGGGAGTGGTGCCTACCCTAGAATGGGATAACACACTAGAGGTCAACATCATTAAAGAAAAGTGACTCCTTTTCCTAAAAAATATGAAATTCCAATGACTCCTCAGTTGGGGGTGAGATTTTGTGCCCACCCTTTCCAGGCTGAAATCTTGTCTGACTGAGCTTGTCGTCCAAACAGAACTAGTGGGTGTATTTTTTTCTTACATACTCTCTCCATAGAGAAATATTCCACATGGTGATATGTAGAGCCTGTTGCCAAAAAGTCATTATCAGAGACCCATACTTCACCCTTCAGTGAATTCATACACATGAGAAGAAAAGTTTTAATAGCTGAGCAGTGGCAGGAAGAGGACGGAGATTGTCCACATGCACCCCTTGCAGCAATTTCCTGCTTGTGCTTTCCAAATGGATTTCTCATTACTCCATCCATCACCTCCACCACAGTAACAAGTAACTACACTTCCTAAGGAAGTATAAATTCCTTTGAAGAAAGTCAGCATATCTAATAGTGCTTGAAAATCCAATATTTTAGAAGAAAGATTGGAATGATAATGTATATTGAGATAGGAGATTATTTTGAAGTGAAAATTTAATTTGTCTCTGAAACTGCTCTGCTTCTGCACACAAAAAGATTTCCAGGGATGAGTTCATTATGTGTTAAATAATGGGGCAGTTGATGTACTAAATTCTTTACACAAATCCCTGCGGCATTGTTATGGAGTTGTTTAAGAGTGTTTTAATCATATTGAGGATCTGGATTGGGGTCTATGAATGAAGTGGGAACACATGATTGCATTTTCTCGGAAACAGCAAGGATATAGATTCTCGCTCTACCCAAATTCACTACTCATTATGCTTTTGTGGGAGAACATCCAGCTAATGGAGATGTATAGATTGCAGGTGGAGCTGCAGTCAACGTGCCCCAGAGCTTTGGGAACCTTAAGGTTTTTTCTTGACTCAGATTTATCTTGCCATACGGGGATAGTTCTCACTGTCCACTCTAGACTGCCTCCGTCCCCCAATGTTGTGTACTGCTTCACTGAATCTGGGTCAAAAACTTCATACACATCAAAGACTACAGCCTTCTTCTCTTCTAACTTTCATTTTCATAAACTATGAAGGGTCTTATTCGGCATTAACACTCTAGTTTTGTTCATATTTCCACACACATAAAAACCACAATTTTAAAGTATTCAACAATAGTGATTGATTGTATGCCTTGATATGTATAATTATCTATGTATTTGATATTTCTCAGAAATTGTAGTGAAGACTACAAATATTTTGATGACTGTACATACTTTTTGAAAAATAATTTATTATAGCATGCCCTCAGCCCTGAGTACTACGAGGTGGACTATATTAACTCACCCTTTCTAAAGTGACTTGATTAGGTGAAAATCCTGTGGTCATAGAACAATAAAGTATGTATTTGATAGAAACTATAAAATTATTCTGATTCCTTTCCTTTGAAACACCTTTCATTTACTGACAGAATTTTAACCAGAATATGCCCATTTTGTTCACCATCCATAAAGCCTGAATGAGGAAGATTATGTTTTAGTTGGCAAGATACATTATTTTTCAATCAACTGGATAGAAATACAACCTGAACCAGAAGAAGAAGCAAAATTTTGATTCCAGAAATCCAAAATCACCATTCATCAGACAAACACTGCTCTTAAGAGCTACTGCAAAGTAGGAGTCTGTCTTTCATTTCTTCAGCTTTTTCACCAGAAAAGAGAGATGAAATCTTCATAATATAAGCTAGAAAGATAGTCACAGCTCATAGGTCTTCATTTAATTCCCAAATATATGTAGCTCTCCATAGCTCTAAGTTCCACTTCTGATCCATAGGATCTTAGATCAGACCTATTCATGGCAAATATCTGTCTAGGTGCTTAACATTTGCTGACTTGTTCTTCCTGTCATCACTTCCAAAACAATAATGCAGAACTTTTTGCATAGCATGCACATTGCAATAAATAAGTAGGAACCATAACATATCCATAGATGTTTGCTGGTTGTTGGTTGTTTGTTGGTTGGTTGGTTTGAACAAGGTCTCTCTATGTAGCTCTGGATGTCCTAGAACTCACTATGTAGACAAGGGTAGACTCAAACTTAGCAATCCACATTCCTCTGCCTCTGCAGTGCTGAAATTAAAGGCATGTGCCACTATGTTCAGCTTAGTGTGTTTCAAATATTCACATGGGCTTACTCTGGCTATATGGAAATACTATATTATTGTTCTGGGAAATTTGAATTGTCTACTCGACAAAGCCTAGATGCTATGGGATAATGCTCTTGTAAACTGAAAAGATTTATCACTCATATTGGTTTAATAAAACACTGATTGTCCAGGCAGGAAGTATAGGCAGGGCTACTAGGCTAAGAAAATTCCAGGTATAGGAAATACAGAGATACAGTCTTCATCCAAGAAGCAGAGGAAGCAAGATGAGAATGTCTTATTGAGAAAAGGTACCAAGCCACACAGGTAAACACAGACAAGAATTATGGATTAATTTAAGTAGTAAGAGATAGTTAGTAATAAGGCTGAACAATAAGCCAACAGTTTATAATTAATATAAGGCTCTGTGTGTTTCTTTGAGACTGAACAACTACGAAACTGGGTGGGACAGAAACTTCTGTCTAGACCTAGTAACATCTACTGAAAGTACAGATTGAGGAATAGCGTAAATCAGATTGCCATGGTGTGTGTGTCTAAAGGACTAAGGTGAGGGTGAGAAGGCCTTGATAGCTGCACTCAGCCCACTGTGGGCAGCACAATATCTAGGCAGGTATTTCCTGTACTATATAAGAAAGCATGTTAAGCACGAAAATGAGAGTAAGCCAGCAAGCAGCATTTCTCCATGGTTTCTGCTTCAAGTTTTTGCTTGAGTTCCTGCCTGAATTTCCTTTATTGATGGACTCTACTGTGTATTGGGAAAGAAACCCCCTCTTTTCCTGGTGATTCTTTTTGTCAGAATGTATTACCACAGCAACAAGAAGGTCATCAGAACACTTGATGGAGTATTGCTGGCTTGGTTATGCACATGAATCTTAGAACAATGCCCTTACACTCAGAGGGAGAGCTATATACAATCTGAAAATTATCTCTACCAAGGATCCTACTGAGGCACACATTGATGGATTTATAAAGGTTTATTGAGTGTAACTTTACAAATACCAACTAATAAATAAAATCTTAAGAAACTTATTCCTCAACCCCATGGAAGATATATTGCCTGAGTGTTTACCTTTTGCGTAGCAGTAGAGTAGAAGAGCAGTATCAGTTTCCTTAGAAATATATGTAAACTTTCTTGCCATGTTTATTCCAGTTACTTTCTTCTGTCATTCTGAACAAAAACATTTGTAATATTCCAATTTATTTTCAAACATTCGTATCATAATATGGGATAAAGAAATTCCAGAACTTGAGAATGTAAAATAATAAACCCTAAATGTACTTCTAGAAGTAGCAACAGAAAAAAAAAATGACACAAAGTAGCTGTATATATTTTTTTCATGGAAAAATCTTAGTAGAAATCTGCAAAAGAATTATGGGATTGAGATAAAGGCGACTTTGGTATTGTCTAATATAGCACTTGTCCTTCATAACTCAGAAAGTAAGATGCTGAAAAACCTAATTGCCCTTCTCAGTGGAATGAAAGTACTTGATATATGCATTGTTCAGTCATCTATGCCAATAGGGTACCACAATGGCAAAGAACACTTGAAATGACTGAATGACAGTGTAAGCCAACAAGGGAGGGAGTTGGATTTGGCCAGCCACACTTATCAGAAGCCTGGTCCAGTAGCTGTAGCAGTGGAATTACATTTCCCACTGCCTCAAAGGAAGAGATGGTCCTTCTTGTCAGCATATTTTTTTTAACTTTTCACATTTTGGTGATTCTACTTCTCTACAGATGAAATATCAGAGCAGAGAAAGCAAGCACAACCTTGCTGTGCCATGTCAGCATCCTTTATGACCTAACTGACTGACAGTTGCACTCTTGATCATAACTTACTTTTTAATGTCTTTTCTAGCCATGCAACCTTCCAGACAGAGGATATTGAAGTCTTCAGTAGATACCAAAAGAGTAGTTTTGCTGAGCTCTCTGTAATAGGAGGATATTGGAGAAGAATAGATGGGCATGAAGTTTTAGAGACAGAAAGACAGCTATCTTTTGCTTGCTCACTCCAAGCTCTATTGGCACACCGTGTCTGAACCACCACCTACAACTGAAACCCAGAGCTCTCTTTGGAATGTTATTCTTTAGACATCTAAGCAAAAAAGAAGAAAGACCGATATGAATTTGCATCAAACCACTTACTGACATTATAAAAATTTACTATCCTCCAAAGAGATATATGAGCATATATCTTTGTCTGTGGGGAGAAGGAGGGAGAGAGAGACAGAAAGAGGAAAAGAAGAGGAGTAGGAACTTCCAAGGGAAATGCTCAATTCAAAACAAGAGACAATGCAGAGGAGGTCCAGTCAAAACAACCGGACAGTGTCAAACACCCTCAATATATTCAAGCGTGCACTTAATTTAACTTTCACATGAATTGATATTTAGCTCAAAATTGGTTTGATATTCTACTGGATGTGGAGAAATATATACTAATAGACATGGTCTGTGCAACTGAAGGTGGAGATGGCCATGAGATATCTCTTGGGGAAACATCGTAGAAATCCACCTGAGATATTTGAAATCACATAAGCTTCGTAACTGAGGAATCAAAGTTTCTTCTATAAGCATAAGGAATAAATGGGATCCAAATTGCATTAGTTATTTTAAAACCACATATGCACAGTCAATGCGTATAGGTGAATGCATAAAGTTCTTTGCTGCACAGTTATGACTGACTGCCAAACTTAGATTTGGAGTACACATGGGTAAGAAGGAGAGGAAGGGCTCCACAGTTTCCCTATGACCTTCACCTGAGCACTGTGACAAGAATGCATGTACATAAATATCATATATAAATAATAATAATAATAACGTAAAGTGTTAAATGTAAAAAAAGAAAAATCTAGGGCTGGATAAATGGTATAGTAGTTAAAATTTGCTAGTCTTAAAAAGTTCACTCCTTCCTAGGCCAGGAGGGATGGGGGTGGGCCTTGGACTTCCAACAGGGCAGGGCACCATGCCCTCTTTCAAGGAAGAAGGGGGAGGGAGGAGGGGTGGGGGGTAGTGGGAGG
>PVIU01001271.1:0-224669 GCA_004026605.1 Ondatra zibethicus | reverse complement strand
AGTGACTTGAAAGTCAGGACTAAAGGGAGGCACAGAGAAAAGAGATTGGCGTCACAGTAATATTGATTTTCTAACATTTGTCTTCCTCCCTTCTTTCCTCCCTCCCTCCCTCCCTCCCTCTTCTCTCGCCTATCTATCTATCTATCTATCTATCTATCTATCTATCTATCTATCTATCTATCTATCTATCTATCATCTATCATCCATCTATCTATCTATCTATCTATCTATCTATCTATCTATCTATCTATCATCTATCTATCTATCAATCATCTATCTATCTATTGTCTATCTATCATATCTCTCTCTCTCTCTCTCTCTCTCTCTCTCTCTCTCTCTCTCTCTCTCTCTCAGCAGAGTCTCTCTGTGTTGTCCTGGCTGTCCTGGAACTCACTATGTAAACCAGGCAGGCTTGAGACTCTTAGAGATCCTTTGCCTCCCGAGTGCTTGGATTAAAGGTGTGCACCACCATGCCCAGCCTTTCTTTTCTTTTTCTACTGAGATAGGGTGTACCTCACTATGTAGCCCAGGCTAGCCTAGGGCCAACAGTGTTCCTGCCTCTGCCTCCCAAGTGATCGGATTGCAGGTGTGTGCCACCATCTTTGCCAGGAGCCTTCTGCCCTAGGCTGTTCTGAAGCCAGGTTTTCCCTGGGGTTTGGAGGTGAGGTGTGTGAGGGAAGAGCATGGCTGAGGGCAGTGAGTTCACATCATGAGCACAGTTCTGCTCCCAAGCCTGGGTCAGTATTCCCCAAGTGCGTCCTCCAAGCCCAAGTATTAAGGATGGGAGGATCTGTGTTCCCATCCTCAGCCTCCATTCACTGCTGCTGAGTCTCAAAGTGATGAGTAGTTTTGCCGAACTGCCAATTGATGAAGGCTGCAAACCTGTTTGTTTGTTTTTATGCATGTGTGTGTCTCTGTGTGTGGTGCTCATGGAGTCCAAGAGAGGCATTGGCTCTCTGGGAGCTGGAGCTATAGGCCATTTTGAGTTGCAGATGTGGGTGCTGAAAACCCAAGTCAGGCTGTCTAGAAGAGCAGTAAGCACTCTTAACTGCTGAGTCATGTCTCCAGCCCACTCAAGTGTGCTTTAATGCTCTTAACAATGCTGCTCAATGTCACCAAGTCCTTTCTGTGGGAAATCCATTTTCAGTAGGTGGCTATCAGTCACGCTGTTACCTTTCTGAGACATGCCCTAATGTAGCCCAGGCTGGCTTCCATCTCATTACATCATCAAGGATGACTTTGAATTGATGCTCCTGTCTCCACTTTCTAAGTACTGGGATTACAGGCGTGCACCACTGTGCCTGATCTATGTGATGCTGGGGCTTGAACCTAGGGCTTTGTGCATGCTAGGCAAACTCTATGAAATGAATCATCCCAGGCCCTCCTAATGTAGGCTTTAATCACTGAGGGCGGCTATGCCTCTGCCAATTACCCCACCAGTCCTTCCCGCCAATGCACAAATCAGATTCTCTGAACATCATCAGCTGGGGCCAACAAGGGTCTGTGTCCCGATAGGACCCCAACTGAGTCACACATCCCCAGGCTTCAGAGTGATTTCTGAGGGCAGCACAGAACCTAGGCATGAGGCCAGGCTGTTCCATTTGACTTCTCAAGTTTCTTTTGGGACAGAGGACCAAACACAAACTATTTCATTTAGCGAGTACTTGCCTTTTATACAGGAGGCTATGAAGCCAGTGAAACAACATAGATCACATGGGCCCATGGTGTGCCAGCTGAGAGTGCTCCCGAACTGAGAAACCACACCAGAACAGTACCTCAGCCACTGAAACATCTCCAGGGGCAGAGCCTCAAATCACCACTGAAGATACTCATGGTGCCCTGGAGAAAGGAGCCTTACTCTTTACAGATGAATTTGAGGTCACAGCAGGCCAGGGCACTTGCCAAAGGCCACCTGGGTGGTATGTAACAGATCCAGGACTTGGGCCTGGGTCTACCTAGCTGGAGTTGGTAGGTATTATTAGAACTTCTAGTCTTCTTGTCTCCATCTCCCACATGCTGGGATTATAGGTGCAGGCATGTCCAGTTCATACATATTTCTTTAGACAGTGGCGGTATATGTGTTCATGTTCATGTTGAGGCCATAGGTCAGTATTGAGTGTTGCTCCATAGGACAATACTTAGCATGTTTTTTTCTTTAAAATTTACTTAGAGAGACAGTGTGCACTACACAAATGCCGTGGCATGTATGTGGAGGTCAGAGGACAACTTACCCGAGTTGGGTCTCTCCTACTACGTGGGTCCTTTGGGATTGAACTAAGGGAACTCGGGTGCCTTTCCCTGTGGAGTCATCTCACTGGGTCCTATCTTGTGTTTTTTTCTAAAATATTTTATTTTTTAGGTATACATGTGCTTTGTCTGCACGTATACATGTATGTATACAGCATATGTATACACTGCCTGCAAAAGTCAGACGGGGGCACCAGATCCACTAGAACTAGAGTTACTAAAGGTTGTGAGGTGCTGGGAATCAAACCTAGGTCCTCTCCAAGAGCAACCACAACCTTAGCTGCCAAGCCATCTTTCCAGCTTTGTTTCTTCTGAAATGGTCCCTCACTGGCCTAAAACTTACCATGCATGAAATTACCTGGAGCGAGTGAGAAGGAAACACGGAACACACAACAAACCCGCTTAGGAGTTTATTGGGGGCGGGGGGGGGTGCAGGCCTGGTGAGGTCAGTGTGCAGAGAGAGAGCTTGAAGATGGTGCGTCCTGCTTTTAAGGGTTGCCTAGCGCATGCGCATAGGGGATGAAGTGGTTTCGCCTCACACAGACGACAGAGCTCACGCATGCGTGCAAGGGCTCATGCGGTTGCGTCAGACATAGGTGATGCAACCATCCCGCACGTGGGTCATCCAGGGTCCTTTAAGATCCCCTAGGACTATTAGGCACTTCTGCCTGAGGGTTTGTACGCACATGTGTGGCCCTAGAACCCAGAAGTGTCAGCCATGCTGTGTGGCTGAATCATTACAATGCAGGCTAAGCTGTATGGTCTGGGAGTGCGGAAGATCCTGTTCTGCCTCCCCAGACTTGGGATTCCAAGCATATGCCACAGTGCATTACATGGTGATGCCTGGGAACCCAACTCAGGTCCTCATGCTTAAACTCTACTGACTGCTGTCGAGACAGGGTGTCAACAGGCTGACCTCAATGCAGTCAAAGACCCGGGACTTCTGTCTTCTTTCCACCTTCCCAGAGCTGGTTAAAGACATGTGCCTGGTTTTATGCAGCACAGAAGACTGAACCCAGGGGTTTTATGTATGATAGGCAGGCACTGTAGCAACAGATTCAAATCTCTAGCCCTTGAGTATGCCTATAACCAGGAATGACACACTGCAGCCTTGGTATTACCCATGTGCTCTGGACCAGAGTCATGGAACATAGGAGCTCGTTAATTGAGAGTGAGGTCCTATCTAGGAACCAGGTTAAAATTGGTAGCATCTGGACCCCTACTGATCCATACATAGTCATCTGAGAAGCTGGTGCGGGAGCAGAGGGCTATAGAACCACATTTTGCTGATTGAACCAAGTTTTTCTGTTCAGGCTATGGTTGAGTAGCCGCATCATCTCCTTGGGCCATATTTTTCTCTGAAAATGTTAGAATGTGTCAAGAAAAAAACTGAGTCCAATGATTTGGGTTAATTATGTACCATGTATCTCAATGGTTTGATGATTTTGAAATACCACTGCAAAAGAGGCTCTCTGGAGGCTGTAACACAGGCTGGACTGTGGCGTGATGCTCTGATGGCACTGTGAATTAGCCAAGAGGAACTCTGGGCTGCCAGAAGGAAGCTCTTAGGATGAGTGGCTAATATATAGAAGAGGCTTGCCCTCATGAGCTGGGTGAGGAAGCTGGCACAGTTCTACTGCTTGGGGACAATTCTACATCTGGGATGGCCCCCAGAGTGCTGGAGACCTGTCACTCACTGGGTCTCCTCTCTGGTTCTTTTGTTTTTGAGACAGGGTCTCTCTATGTAGCCCTGGCTGTCTTGGAACTATGTAGAGAAGGCTGGTCACAAATTCACGTAGATCTGCCTGCCTCTGTCTCTCAAGTGCTGGGATTAAAAGTGTGTGGTTCCACGTGAGGCCCTTTGTGGGGTCATCTTGAAGAACACTATTTTAGAGGGAGAGACAGTGTGTGTATGTTGGCATATGTACTTGTTAATATGGATGTTACATGTGTACACAGGCATGTGAGACGGCCAGAGGCTAATGTTAAATGTCTTTCCTCTGTCGATCCCTCCCTTTAGTCTCTCACTGAACCTGAAGCTCACCGAATTGGCTAGACTGGCTGGCCAAGGCGCTTCTGGGGTTTGTGCTCTACCTTATTTTGCTATAAGGGCTTTCACAGAGCTTGGAGCTCACTTCTTTATCTTGGTTGGATGGCCAATAAGCTCCTGAGATCTGCCTGTCTTTGCCTGTCCACTCTCTTTTGTAGGGCTGTGCCTAGATTTTTATGCCAGTGTGGGGATCTGAACTCAGGTCAATGCTACAAGCAGCCATTTCACCAGACCAAACTTGAACTTTCACTCTCCTGCCTCAACCTCTTGAGTGCTGGTGCAGACCCCAGCCCTTGGCACAACTGATACCATGATGGAAGTACCATCCAGGCCTTAGAACCCAGCATGCAGGCACCAACATCTACCAAAATGAAAACAATGACCTAATCCTTCAATGTCCACAGGTCTGATAAAGTACTAACCTTGCTTCCTTTCCTGGCTTCTGTAGTTCTGCCTCTGGCTAACTGTTCTTCTGAGGTGTGTCAAATCAGGAAGTGGGTTTTGTGCTTAAGAGCTCGCCCTGAGAAAGGCTGAGGATGGCAGTTATGCCCCAAACACTCAGTATAGTCATCAGCTGGCTAAGACCTTTCCTCCCCTTGTTTGGTTTTTCGAGACAGGGTTTCTCTGTAAAGCCCTGGTTGTCCTGGAACTTGCTCTGTAGATCAGGCTTGGCTTGAACTCACAGAGATCTGCCTGTCTCTGCCTCCTGAATGCTGGGATCAAAAGTGTGCACCACACCTGGGTTAATTAAGACTTTTTATTGGCCTGACCCTGTGTCTGAGTAGTCTTCTCTGGTGGATACCTCTTAACACCGGTATTACAGCTATGTACTGCCACGTTCATTTTATGTGGTGCTAGGGATGAATTCCAGGGGTCTGTGTATCTGCTAGACAACTCTCCCACCAACTGAGCTAGAGCTCAGCCCACCTCTATATAATTTCCAGTGGAACCCAGGATTTCACACATGCTGGGCAAGTGCCTAGTCCAACTAGCAGAGGAAGTGTGAAAAGTGGTGACACGGTCATGGCCCCACCCCCACAGGAAATAATCAGAGTGCAGTCTGACAGAACATTTGCTTACTTTGACCAAGTAGCTCGGGAGCACTTGGGAGCTGTGTGACAGGCATGAGACAGCCAAGCTACCACACTCTGAGCAACAATATTTTGGGGCTATTGCTGCAGGTAGTGATGGACCCTAGGAAATCAGCTTGGTTCATGCAAGGGCCATTCTCTGTGTTTAAAATGACAGTATCTCAGTACATGGAGGGTTTGTTTTTATTGGAAACATATTAAGTGACAGTCAAGAGGTCACGCCTTTTGGAGGTGGCTCATGATGCTGGTTCCACTCTGATCTTCCAGAGTTCCTGCAACACACAGAGATGACAGTGTCTGAGGACTCACAAAGTAGAACCATGCGACACCAGGGCAGGGATGGGAGCCCCTTCCTGTCCTTGAGGCTCTGGCCTTTACATGGTGGCACAGTGGCTGTGTAGACCAAGTCTAGAACTAGCCAAAGGAATATTGGTATGTCACATGGTCACAAGGAATAGCAGCAAGTGGCCATAGTCTTACCATTTTGGGGACCTTAACCACTTTGGTCTGCAGCTCCATTTCCTAAGAAGGAAGAAAGGAGGGAGCACGAGAAAGCTGGGCCCTTCCCTCTGCCCCTGCCTTCCCCTCTCCTGAGAATGAGGCCTAATCTCCACACCCATAAGGCAAAGAGAACAAAAGACGCCGGATGGACTTCTGTGAATCCAGCTCCTGGTAATTTTCAGGGTAATTTTGAGTTTTGAAATTTACTCTAAGTGCTGGGTTTAAAAGCTGTAATAGCAGGTTCCTTGGCTATAAGATGACGTCCCAGATCTGCCAGTTCCTGGCTGGGTGCATTAACTAAGGCAGTGGACAAAAGGTGTGTGGTACTAAGCACATGCTGGTTACAACTGCAGGAGGATGATCAAGAGCCTGGTATGAGCCTTCGTGATTGGCCAGAGAAGCAGCAGCATCTCCACAGAGCAGATGTAGCCATTAATAAGATGGTTAACACTGTCAATTGACAGGATCTAGAATCACCATGGAGACAAACCTCTGTGCATATCTGTGATGGAGTTTCTGGACTGGGTTAGTTAAGATAGTAAGGCCCATCCTAAATGTGGGTGGCACTGTACCATGGGCTGGGGCCCTTGACTTAAAAAGGAGGAAGCCAGCTGAGCACGGCGTCACCTCTCTGCTTTCTGACTGTGGATGCACGTGACTAGCTGACTCACACTCCTGCGATTATGACTTCCCTCAAACTGGGAGCCAAATCCAAGCCTCTCTTCCTCCCCTGCTCTCATCAGGCATCACCCGGGCCTGCCTTTCCACCCGCAGAACTCTCAGAACCTTCCTCTGATTTACTGCTCCCCAAATGACCTTCTGCTTTGTTATGGCTTAAATTTGGAATGTCTCCTGCAGGATCCTGGGTCCCCACCTGGAGGCACTGGTTAGGAGGGGTGTAAAACCTTGGGGAGGCAGAGCCTTGCAGGAGGAAGAGGAAGTGGGCAGGCCGGCCCCACTTCCTGTTCCTGCTTCCTAAGGTGGGTGCAATGTGACCAGCTACCACCTGCTCTTGTGGCCTAGTCGTCCCTTACTTACATGGTAACTGAACCCTCTTGAAATGTGACCCAGAATAAACCTTCCTCCTGATGTTGCTTTGGTCATACACTTTACCTCAGCAAGGAGGAAAGTAAACGCTGCCTGCCCTCTGGCTTCCTCTGGAGTCTTAGTTGCCCACAGAGAAAGAACATGAGAAGCCGCAGAACTGCTCTGGCGACTGCTGAGAATGGGTTGACTCAGGGGTCACAGACAATGTTAAACCTGCAGCCTCTCCTGGGAGACCATGGAAGGGACAGTCAGGCTGGCCCAGTGCTTGGTTTCCCACCACCCTCACGGGGCTGCATCTACCAGCTGCCGGATGCGCTCGTAGACGAGCAGCTGCGGGAAGGAGGCTTCCACGGGCTCCACCATGAAGCGCAGCCTGCCATCAGCCAGCCTCTCCAGGGAGTCCAGGGAGGCACGGAAGTGATCGTAGGCTTCACATGTGACGTCCAAGTGTCTCAGTGTGAAGTTGAACCTGTGGATTGAGCAGCGGTAACACACTCATCACAACCAGGAAGGGCTCTGCAGCAGCCTCATAGCCTGCTTCCCACTTAGTGCCTGGCGAGTCTGGATTTAGCGTCTATTCTGCACCAGCCTTTGAGCAAATTCCTTCCTGAGGAATTCCTGCACGGAAGCCTGGTTTTCTGGAATGGCTACTGGCTGTACTCTCAGATGTGGCCATAGGGAGCTGAGGTCACCTGCCAAGACAACACCCTGGAAAGGCAGATACACATCTCGAGTTGTTGCAAACAGATTCTAGGGCAGATTTGTTGGCTGGGTGTTGTGTGTATTAACTATGAGAAGGGGAAATGAGAGGCTGTGGAACAGGGAATCTGTAAAATTATTTACCTTGAATCCAACTGTTCACCTGTCTCTTTTTCTTTTTGCACGTGTATGCAGCAGTGTGTTTTTATGTTTGTGTGTTGTGTGTACGTGTGTAAATGTGGAGACCAGAGGCCTCCTTGTATGTTGAGACAAGGTTTCTCTCACTTGGCCCCGGGCTTGTGATCTGGAGGCCACCATACCTGCGTGGCACTTTCCTGAGTGCTGGGGACGCTCATCTTGTCTAGTAAGTGCTTCACATGTTAAGCTATCTCCACAACCCCTTCTTTTCAAATTTTTTATTGTAAAAAATTTTAAACATCCAAATAAGCAAGAACTATATAGCAAATTGCTTTGAAGCCACTGGCCAGCTTCCACTGCCACCCACTCTTAGCCACTCTGTCCCCATCTTTCCAGAGTCTCTCCCACCTCCCTCATCAACAAGCAAATACCAGACATCCCAGCATTTCTCCAGCAAACACATCTGTACATATCTGGAAAAGATAACAATTCTTTCCTCAAAATGAAATTAACGACCTTTTTTTTTTGTTATTTTTGTTTGTTTGAGACAGGGTATCATGGTTGGCCTGAATTTACTATATAGCCAAAGCTGGCCTTGAGTTCTGATCCTTCTGTAACCATCCCCCAAGCGCTGGGATTACAGCTGTGAGTCACTATGCCCAGACACACAATAACTCTAAAACGTCATTTACAGAATTCAGCTTTTCCTGCCTGCCCTAACTCTCTTGTTCACAGTCTATGGAGGGAGGAACGAAAGGTGGCCCTTGCTTCTATGGGCACTGTGTGAAGGAGGGCTTGGTCACTGGTGTGGAAAGGTGGCCCTTGCTTCTATGGGCGCTGTGTGAAGGAGGCCTGGCGTCACTGGTGTGGAAAGGTGGCCCTTGCTTCTATGGGCACTGTGTGAAGGAGGGCTTGGTCACTGGTGTGGAAAGGTGGCCCTTGCTTCTATGGGCACTGTGTGAAGGAGGGCTTGGTCGCTGGTGTGGAAAGGTGGCCCTTGCTTCTATGGGCGCTGTGTGAAGGAGGGCTGGTCACTGGTGTGGAAGAGGCAGAGCTGAGACAGAGATATTCTGCAGAGGTCCTAGCAGAGGGCACAAAGACAATACGAGGGGACATGTGGCTTCCACAAAGGAATTCTTTCATTCCTATTTTTACTAACCGTTTCATCTTTTCTCATTTTTAAGTTTTATGGAAGACATAGGAACACAGACAACTTTCTTTTCATAGAAAAACCAAGTGTAAGTGATACTAATGGCAGGTCTTGACGAGGATGGCCTTAGCATGTGGAAAGGACAGGAGGTGGGCAAGTGGTGAGGGCCTGGTCTCAGGCAGGTCCTCATCTGGCACTACCTCACTGTGCCTTGGAGACCCTAGCGTCTCTCCATGTGAAAATGGGGCCAGGCTGGCCGTGTCTGGTAAGAGTTTAGCACAGACTAAAAGAGGGATGATATGAGGGTGTGCCCAGCCCAGCACACAGCGGGCACAGCTGCAGTGGCTGCAGGGACCCCACGGTGAGGGTGCAGCAGGGGCAGCAGAGCTCACCTTTTCTCCACTGACAGGATGGCGGTGCAGGCATTTTTCAGTCTGTGGACTAGTCGGGAGAGCGTGTTAAACAGGGCGTCGGTTAAGTCATCATCGTAGAAGACTAGGGAAAGAAGTGTGTGGGGAAAAGGGTGCCTTCAGGAGACACCCGCTCAGAGGTTACTGCCCACACAGTAGCAGCTGCGGGGGATGTTTTGGAAAGGGGCTTCACGGGTGGCTCTAAGAGCGTAGGGAGACTAGTTCTCTACGTCCTAGCTGCAGTCTCTCACAGCAAGCTGCCATTACTGTTCCGCACGGCCATTACTATTGTTCACAGCAAATCAGTCAGCCTCCTCACAGTGGGCAGTGTTTGCTGAGACCTTCGCAAGGACAAGGATGGAGCACACATGATTATTTGACTTTCCCAGCACTGTTTACATGTGCTGTGAATGCATGCACCTGAGCCTATAGTCACCTCTACTGCTTGGACATCGGGCAATTATCTGAAGACAGGTCTTTGTCAGTTCTGCTGTGGACTGATAGTTGCACAAAGCAGGAGCGTGGTAAGGTGGGGCAGTGACTGTGGGGAAAGACAGCTGGCCACTGTTCGCCCGCAGGTAGCTCCCATCTTCCTTATCAAGATGAAGTTGAATGTGTCATTCTTAGGGCTACTGTGCCTTTCAGGTACTAATCTGACATCTCTCTGAAGAAATCATTCAGAGCAGGTGAGGATTTGGGGGCGGGGTGTCGTCTCTGCAAACACCAGGACTGGCAAAGTAACATCCGCGTGAGGCAAGAAGGAAATCCATTTCAACACAACTCAGTAGCCAGTGTTGGCTCATATCCTTGAGTCTGACCGTGGGCAGGTTACTTTAGACATATTTAAGGCCAGTACAACTTTGAGAAAAGGTTTCCTGGAGACTATCACCACAATGAAGCTTAAGGAGTGAATACATCAAAACTTTTGCAAAGTGTATGTGACAAAGTACTTGTCCAGGAGAACAGCTCTACAGCTTAGGGGCCCAGGGGACGCTCTGGACATGTGACATCACCTCTGGGGATAGGTTCTACTGACTGAGAAACAATGCTCAAAATCAGGGTCTAGGAAGCAAGAGCCAGGGGTAAACATAACAGTTTGGGAGATTTAGGAGTGGCCTGGCCCACAAACAGCACAGATCAGCAGGCTGTTAACTGTATCCACTCCCAGTTTTCTGGGCAGAAAACAGGTTTATGGTTCTCTGTTGAGGAGCTAACCCTGCATGTTTAACATTCCTGGGATCCCTACTGCTTATCTGTGAGCACAAGGAGTTTGTGCCCTCTGCACGAGGGGATACTATATAACACAGGTATTGCCGAGGACACAGGATGACAGAGAACCACTCACCTTCAGCTGCAAACAGCACAGTGGTGTGATCGTACAAGTCATTGATGTCCTCCTCCGACCAGCTGAAGGGAACTTTGGGATCTAGCAAAGAAGAGAAGACTGAGCAGCCATTCCTTCCTTTGGTGCCACCAGTTCTCACTGGAAACTGATCAAAGGAAGCCTCAGGACAAGAGACAAGGCTGAGCTGCTGGGGTGGTGCCCGGGTAATTCCAGCGCTCGGGAGGCAGAGGCAGGTAGGCCTTTGTGAGTTCAGAAAAGAAAGAAGGAAAGAAGAGAGAGAGATGGGGCCGGAGACAGGATGTCTTGCACCTTAGAGACAGCTACACAGTTAAAGGGCACCCTTCCCACCACTGAGGGGCAAGTGGGTTCTGTCCTTACTTGCCACTTGGTCAGGAGCTCTATGAGAACGTTATCTGTCTGCCACCACCCAAATTTACTGTGTGAGACCATGAGAGAGGTCATATCACTCTGGTTTCAGTTTTTGTGTTTACAGAAAGGCGACTAAAACCTTTCTCAGAAGATGGCTGGGAAGGTCAAGAGTCAAGGACTCACAGCAGAGTGCTTGGGAAGTGACAGAGCTTCCTTATTGACAGGAAAAACAAATTAAAACTCTCCCAGCCACTCACTGGGCTTTCTGGAAAGCAGTGAAGACCCAGAGGTCACAGACCTGGGATCACAGCCTGGCATCTTGAGCACTAGTCTCCACTCACGCAGAACTGCACACCCCCCCCCCAATCGCCGTGACCCCAGGAGGTGTGACAGCAGCATGCAGTCAGAAGCCTGTAGAGGGAACCTTCCAAAAGATGTGCCGTACTCATGGCTCACTTAGGCCACAGAGCTGAGCCCTCTGGGCACCACAGAGGAGACGTGAACCGAGGTGACGCTGCAGGAAGCACACACCTGTGCAGAGGTTGTCTTTCAGCCAGTCCAGCTCCTTGACCTTAATCACACCATCTGCAAAAAAGCAGACAGAACTCCCGAACTGAACACAAGAGGGAAAAGCACCGTACTCTCCCATAATCCTCACCATCTAACCAGGCAGCTATCTTCCCCAGTTCCTCTGTCAGCCCTCTCTTCCCACATGTTCTCAGTGCTCAGTGTCAGTGACTTTAGACACAGGGAATATAAACATCTATCAGTCCCGGCCGGCACCCCTGGAGACTGGCCACCCAAACAGGGGCTGGCAGGTCAGCAGAGGACTTGAGACTGTGTGATTAGGGCGACACGAATGGGACAAGAGAAATGCATGGAGGAGGCACGAACTTGTCTGTCAGCCCAAGGATGTCAGGAGGGCTTCACTATGCCCAAGGCCAGGCCATCTATGTTCCAAGGAAACAGCTGCATCTTCCCTTCATCTGGTGCAAAGGAAAGCTACTCCAACACTGTGCCCACGGGGTGACAGTGTACCTGCCCCCGCTCTCCCTCCCCAATTCTGGCCCTCACCTCCAGTGGCAGCCAGATGACTGTTGAGGGCAACATTTCGTTGGCACATGGCCAGGAGGTCCGTGCCGACATCTAGAATGACAGAAGGGGCACCATGACACATGGGCTGTTAAGACACTCCTCTCCATCGTTTGTCATGGAGAGCCACCAGTGGCTGGGCTGTTGAGCTATGGTCATTTAAGGTGCTAGCATCTCTGGAAGCTGGATGACAAGTTCTGGATTATTTTAGGAACTTCCGTGCGAGTCTGATGTAATTTCAAATTTAAATATTAAAACAGTAATCAGTTTGCCACACATAGGATCAGCTCATCACTGTAATTATCAGATGAGGCACAAAGGTGCTCACTGCTGCAGCTGCCAAATGTGAGAAAGCACAGGGCGATTAGATTGCCTGGCGACGGCTAAACAAAATGATAAAAATGCTCTAGCTATTAAAAGTCACACTCAGAATAATTCTTAAGGAGACAGGAACATGTCCTTGAAGAAATATTTCTCAAGAGTTTGGCTCTATGTGTATATGAGTATGCGCACTCACATAGTATATAGTAGCTATCTATACTATGTTCATACTCATAGTATATAGTAACTATTTATGCTTGATTCATATTTTAGTGTATAGTAACTACACTATGTTCATATTCATAGTATAGAGTAACTATTTATACTATATTCATACTCATAGTATATAGTAACTATACTATATTCATACTCATAGTATATAGTGACTATTTACACTATATTCATATTCATAGTATATAGTAACTATTTATACTATATTCATACTCATAGTATATAGTGACTATTTACAGAGATTTCAGTTATCCCTTAGATAACTGAAAGGTGATGGAAAGATGGCTCCAAGGTTGAAATGCCACACTGTTCTTTCTTTTTTTAAAGTTTATTTATTTATATTTTATGTGCATTAGTGTTTTGCCTGCATATATGTCTGTGTGAGGGTATCTGAGTTGCCATGTCGGTGCTGGGAATTGAACCCGAGTCCTCTGAAGAGCAGTCAGTGCTCTCGACCTCTGAGCCATCTCTCCAGTCCCACCCACTGTTCTCGCAGAGGACTCAAGTTTGGTTCTCAGCACCCATATCTGATGGCTCACAATCGATCGCAATTCCAGCTCCAGGGGTTCTGATGCCCTCTGAGGGCACCTGTCCTCATATGCACACACTCCAATATACGTAATTTAGAAGTAAGTTGGGCATGATGGAGCACACTTTTATTCCAGCACCGTGGGAGGCAGAGGCAGATGAGTTCCAGGTCAACTGGGAAACATAGTGAGACTGTCTCAAAAGTCAAAAAACAAATAAACAAAAAACTTAAAAAAAGGAAAACATGTAAGAGTAAAAAGATGATAAATTATGCTGGGCAGTGGTGGTGCACACCTTCAATCCCCACAACTGGGAGGCACAGGCAGGAGGATCTTTGTGAGTTCGAAGCCAGTCTGGTCTACAGAGCGAGTTCCAGGACAGCTAGAGCTACACAGAGAAACCCTGTCTTGAAAATAAAAACCCAAAAACCTTTAAAAAAATAAAAAATAAAAGAAGAAAAAAGATAATTACAAAAAGACTATATAGACTGTGACATAAATGCACAGGTGTGCACACATCCATATGTGTGGTGAAGGGGTCAGGGCTTGCTGCCTGTGCTCTGGAAGTGTGTGTGCCCTCAGCAGTGTCTAATATACTGGCACTCTGGGGATTGTAACATGAGTAATTTTCATTTTCTGTTTTATACTTTATCCTAAGAACAAGCCCTGTTTCTATCATCAGATACAAATGATAAACTAGGGTGTGATGCCTATGAAGAGAAGAGCTTAGGGGTTTCTAGGGATGTTTGCTCTCCCTTGGATGGTGAGCAGGGAAAGGACACCCCACACTGCATGCCCAGTGGTCTTGTGGCTATAGGGTGACACTGTGGTGGCTGGGTGTTGGGGGCCATTTGGACAAAAAAGGGAGGGTGGTGAGAAAAAGGGGAAGCTGGGGAAATGAGAAGCAGCCAGTGTCCAGCTCCTGGTGACTTAGTTCATTTTTACAGATGGCACACATTATGGAGCCCACCGGTCCCTTATCTAGCCAAAGAGTCATTGCCTGTACAATAAACGGTGTGTGCCATGGTGGCTGCCACAATGCTGGCAAGTCCTGTGCCTGCCCCAAGCTCCAGCACGGTGCATCCCTGGAAGAGGTCCCTTCGGAATAGGATATAGTCGGCCAGGAACAGGGCGCCCCGCCACACCTGCAACAGAGAGGACACAGAACCACAGGTGACTTGAGGCTCTGGAGAGACCCTCAGGGGCCAGAAGAAGTGGACAGGGCTTACCCACCTGCTTGCCTACATCCTCCAGGGGTGTGGCCATGGTATGCTCTGGATAGGACAGAAATCGAGAGAGAAACATCCATGGTGAAATGGAGCTAGACAGAGGACAGAGGGAGGGGTAATGTGGCAGTCTGCCAGTCTGGCTGGATGAGTGGCAGAGTTAAATGACCAAAAGAGAAGCAGAGGCATGGACTATGCTGCCAAGTAGGAGCGTCACTGAGGCCAGGTATGTGGTCCATTCCCCTTTAAGGTCACTGGATGACTGCCATGTGGCCCACATATGTATCACACTATATGAACTGCCATTTTAAAACTGAAATAGATTTACATGCTAATTACAGCTACTTCCAAAAATGCTTTCTTATGCTTATAACTGCACCAGAAGCTAACACAGTAAGTTTCAATTTATTTCTTTTCTTTTTTTGACATTCATGAGAAGCCAGGTGGTGGTGGCATACACCTTTAATCCCAGCACTTGGAAGGCAGAGGTAGGTGGATCTCTGTGAGTTTGAGGCCAGCCTGGTCTACAAAGCGAGTTCCAGGACAGCCAGAGCTGTTACACGGAGGGGGGAGTTTATGAGAAGAGTGGTGGTCGGTATACACTCTGAATTCCAAAATATCTCAACAAAATTCTGATGGTGGGGAGGAATGGTAACATGAGACAAAGGAGAAAAAGAAACATTGCAGAATACTGTCTCTTTTGTGACAGGCCATTGTGAGGGGAAGGCAGGGCAGGCATATAAGACAGGAACCTGGAGGCAGTGCTTGAAGCAGACTATGGAGGAATTATGCTTAATGGTTGGCTCCCCTCTGGGGAGTGCTGCCTATAGTGGGTGGGTTTTACCACATCAATAGACAGTCAAGAAAGGCAGCCAAATAAGCAGGGTCCTCCATGGTTCCTGCCTTGATTGCCCTCAGTGAAGGACAGCGATCAGACACATAAGCCAAACAAAGCCTGTCTGTCCTGAGCTGCTTTTGCTCATGGTGTTTGTCAGCAGTAGAAAGCAAACTAGAAGCAGGGGCTGAAATACCCACGTTAAATTACAGACTTGCTAGTCTTCTGTTAATGTCAAAAATATTTGTGTTTTGGTGGATTCTGGGAGTAAGTGTGCCTTGATTCCTGGTGGCCCCCAGGAATAGCAGAGGCAATAAGCATTAGATGGCAGATATAAAACAATAAAGGTTAAAGGGAGTACGCTTGACCAAGGGGTGGCGGGCAGCTGTCACTCGAGTAAACAGCATACATTCTGTCCTGAACAGTGAGCTCCAGGGTTGTAGTTTTTGTGAGCCACCACCTGTGGTGGGGTGGGCTTTGATGCTGCAGCTGTCTGGAGTCATTTCCGCTCCTGTAAGCAACCCCTCACCCATTCTTGTAAATAAACACTATAAACTCATTGGTTCACTAAGTTAGAACTTTGATGGCATCCTTACTTTGCTCTGTCATTGTCTTCAATTCCCTATCTGGGATGAGTAGACATTTATTCATGTCTTCCTAGAAACAGTGTCACACAATACCTGGGGTCCTTAGACTTTTGCTCTGCCTGTTGAGCCCAGGCAGCAGGACTCATAGTGCTGTCTCTGCGTGTCTGTCAAAACCCCTTAATTGGGCCTTATTACCTCTCCTTCTCACTGTCCACCACTGCCAGCTTCCAACCCACCTGACTGGCCCACTCCAGGTTGCTGTAACCAGACAGCCCTCTCTCCTCTACTTTGCTGCACTTCCTATGGCTTCCAGTTTCCACTGAGCCCAGTCAAGCATTCCACAGACTGCCCTGACCCTCACTCCTGTGCACTGGGTTAGAGAACAAGGGAGTAGGAGGCAGGCGCAGAGCTTTCTGGAGAGGAAGTGGTACCTGAGCTGGGGCCTGGGGTCCTTTGGAATGTACTAGAAGTAGAGGTTGGCAGTAAGCACCCAAGCACGAAAGTGCAGCCCAGCAGAGACCCAGAAGGGAGGAGAACATGTAAAAGTCTGGGGCCGTAAGGGTCAATGGTGGTGAGAGGTGAGTGGGGACCATGTCACCTTAGCTTTTTAAGCTATCATCTGGACTCCATCCCCAGGGCAATGGGGAGCCACTGAGAAATCTTGAGCAAGAGAAGACCCACAGGTCTGGAGCAGACTCTGCTGGCTGCGGCGTTGCCTGTTCCCAGCTCACTAGAGCAACTCTGAACCCAGAGCTGACAATACCCACAGCTCTATTGTGCCCCAATAGGCACTGTGACACTGCCTTGGTGGCCAGAGAACAAGTCCTTTATTTACCGATTTTGATGATGCTGTGGGGGCAGCTCTCTTGCACTCCATCTCCCACGAAGTCATCTTCCTCCTGTGCTAGAATCATGGGAGGTACCTTGTATCTTGCAGGCTCTGCTTGGTCGGGATCAGAAGCAGCCCGTGGTCTTCGTACCACATCCAGATCCCCATCCTCGTCCAGGGGAATGCTCAACCCTTCTTGGATGGCGATGTCATCCCCAGCCTGGAGGGACAAATCCTCATGATTGTGGCCACTTCCTGACCCAGCAGGAGATGTCTCCTGTGTGGAGACATCTCTGGGACCATTGTCCTCAGGCGCTGAGTCTGTCCAAGAGTCCCGACTCCACAGGAGCTTGAACTGGGACAGGAAGACTGTAAGTGAGACAAAAACAAAGTGAGCAATGCCAAGGCTCTCATCTGTTTCCTCTTCTTTGAGAAGTCAGACTGCTAACTGGAGATGCTTTATGTTTTCTTTGGAGACAGAGTACTAGCCTCAAACTCATTATGTAGTCAAACGTGATTCTCAAATTCTGGTCTTCCTGATTTTACTACCCAGTGTTTGGATCCTACACAAGCACCATCATGCCCAGTTTTATGTGGTGCTGGGGTTCAAACACAGGGCTGTGTGTGTGCTAAGCAAGCACTCTACTAACTGTGCCACATGCCCAGCAGCTAAGGATGCTTTTAAAGGCCAGGTGGGGTGCACAGACTAAGTAGGCAGCAGGGGCTTGCTGGACTCAGCAGTGACCATCTGGTGAGTGTCTGTGCAGGCACCTGTCCTGTGTCATGTGATTTAACTGCAGAGTCACTATGGAGATAGTATACCAGCTCATGTCATACACATAGACACTGAGCCTCAGAGGGTGAAGCTGGTTAAGATACAAACCCTGGCTGCCTGGTGCTTCAGCAGCTTCTTCAGGAGGGCAGGACAAGAACACAGACTATTCCTCACCACCGGTGGCCAGAGGGTCACTGAGAGAGATTTCAGCAAGAGTGCATGTGCTGGGGAGGTGTGCCAGAGACAAAAACAGTGAGGACTTCAGACGGTTAGTGCTAGGCTGGAGCAGGCTCCTGTTTGCTCTGAGCCTGTTTCCAAGCTTGCATTCCAGGAACATTGGCATCTACTGCAAGCCAGTCAAGGCCAACACCAGTGAGCACAGAGGCTGGCTCAGAGGCCCAGGCCTTTCTACCTCTGTTCCCTCACTTGATTTTACATTAGGAATGGCTCACCTTTTCCCAGGAAAATAACTGTGAACATCATTGAGAAGCAAGGGACAATGGGAAGACCTGATGACAGTTCTCGCTGCCTTTGTGCAGGCATTCCCTCTTCCTGGGATGCCTTCCTTAGCTCCTCAGACAGATCCCTCCCAGCTTTTAGTGCTCAGTCAGCTGACCCTCCTTCAGGCTCTTATAGTATCACACCCCATGCCAAGTTTTAAGCCTCCATCTACCACCCACCCAACCACTCACCTATTCATCCATCCATCCATCCAACCAGCCATCCACCCCATATATCCTTCTATCATCTACCTACTCATACATCTTACCCATCCACCATGGCCTGTCCATCTACTTACCTGCCACTCACCCATATATCAATTCATCTACCCACCTTGTCCATTCATTCCTTTGACCATTCATTTATCCATTTGTCTGTCCGTCCATCCATCCATTCACCCATCCATCTACTCACTCATCACCTCTTCATCTACCCATTTATTTACTCATCCATCTCACCTATCCATTTATTAATTTCTCCATCTACCACTCACTCAACAAACAGACTGACTTTTAGGTGCTAGGCATACAAAGTAGTACGTGGCATCTAAGGGTGCACATATTTAGGGGTTGTAGTAGTGAAACATCATAGTAAACAAGATAATTACAGACTGTGACACACAGTGGTAGTCATGTACAGCTGGGGCCAGCAAATCTTTTCTTCAGCAGGTCAAGAAGCAAATATCACAGGCTCTTTGAGCCATATGATCTCTGCTGCAACTACCCAACTATCTGTAGTCATAAAAACACACCAATGTGCAGGCCTGGTGGCGTTTCAATAGAACATTGTTTATAAAGACAGAGCAGGGCAAGGTTTGGCCACAAAGGCTGTAGTTCGCCAATGCCTGGTATACTGTGTATCCAAATTGGGACAGCTAATAATAAGCACACCACACAATGCATGAATGCAGAGTAACTGACTAGGGAAGGTGGCTATGGGACCTACAAAGGCGCGCCAGGAGTCAGGGTTGACAAGGAGGAAGGTGGCCGTGGGGCCTACAAAGGCGCGCCAGGAGTCAGGGTTGACAAGGAGGAAGGTGGTGCAGAATTTGAGGGACAGAGGTGAAGGTGGCTATAGAGATCAAACAGGCAGGGATGACTAGGCCAGGCACCCTGGATAAGGTCCATAAGCTCAGTAGAAGGCCCCATGTTCCTTTGAGCCATGGGGGGCCAAGGAAGAATCCAAGTTAGGGCAACACTATGGCTGGGTTTGCATTTTTAAAAGCTATGGCTGGCTTCAGGATGAGAAGCCAGCAAGGCTGTGCAGCGAAAAGACGAAAGTTGAGGAGGAAGGGAACAGAGCAGCCAGGCACAAGATGAAGGTGACTGTCTGGGGCCTATGGTCACACACAGCCTCGGCATCTTCCCTGTACAGATTGTAGGCTCACTCACTTCTGCATTTCTGTGTTAGGTCAGGATGTGACACTCAGCAGGTTCTCAGGAAAGCAAAGGCATGTGCTCAGTGAAGAAGAACACTGAAGTGACATGCTGAACAGAGGTTAAGGAACTTGATTCACTAGAAAACAAAGTTAGTTGTTCTAGTTTAAACTGTACCACAGATTTTGTTGTTGTTGCTTTGTTTTGGCTGGAAGATAAGTGCGGGGGGGAGGATTTGATAGTGAAACCATAAAATCCCGTGTGAAGCTCCAGTTTCAGAATGGCTATTTTGTGTAGAAATATACAGAATGGCTAACTGTAAAAAAGGTCACTGAAACGTATAGACTTTGGGTCTGGGCAAATTTGGTGTATGAATTTTTTTTTTGTCAGTCTTTTACAATAAAATTTTAACTAAAAAAAAATGACAAAAAAATAGATGACAGTTAAACAATCCAGTCTTTACCCCCAAAAGAAGTAGAGAAAAAGAGAAGATAAAGTAGCTCTTCCAGGTACCAGGCCTCTCCACCCAGGCCTGGATCTTACCTGGTTGCCCCATGCCATTCAGCCGCACCATGAGGTGTCTCTGGTTGGGAGTGTACAGGTGGACATCAGACAGCACAGTGTCACTTTTGAAGGTGACTTCATCCATGGCTGGCCCATGTTATTCCTGGGATGTACCTGGGGGGAGAAGAGCAGGTCCTCAGGATGGTGGCTCCTAGAGGGGACACAGGAGTCATCTAACAAGGAGGCCAAGGGGAGCCTGGGGAGCTCTTCCTGGGACAAGACCCTTTACACTTCCTCCCTCCCTCCCCTCTCATCTGTGGTGCTGAGGAATGAGCCCAAGGCCTTGCACCTAGGCCAGCTCTCCATCACTGAACTACATCACCAGCCCTGTTTCTATTTTGAGACAGAGGGCCTTGACTAATTCTGTAGTCCAGACAAGCCCTGAATTTGTGATCTTAGTGGGATGACAGGTCTGTAACTACCTGCATTTTTCAGTCAAGAAAGTCGGGGAGCCAGGGGGTGGTAGCCCACACCTTTAATTCCAGCACTTGGGAGGCAGAGGTGGGCAGATCTCTGAGTTCAAGGTCAGCCTGGTCTATATAGTGAGTTCCAGGACAGCCAAGGCTATACTAAGAAATCCTGTCTCAAAAAAAAAGCAAGCTGGGGGAAACAGCATAATAAACAATCATATATCTATCACCTGGACTGATGGAAAACTAGTACTTTGTCATGTATAATCACCCTATCTAATAATATATAACATCTATCTAATGACAGAGACCATCTACCTAATAAAAGATCATCTATTTAATATAGACTGTCTACTTAGCAGTAGAGACCATCTATCTAGTAGTAGAGACCACCTGTCTAACAATATATACATCTAATATTAGAGACCATCTATTTAATAATGAGACTTCTATTTGATAATGAAGACCCTATATATAAAAACAGACCATCTTCCCAATAATAGAGACCATCTAATAATATATACCCACCTATCTAATGAAGACCATCTACCTAATAGGGATCACTTATCTAATAAGAAAGAGTATCTATACAATAATAGAGCATCTACCTAACAATAGAGACCATCTATCTAATAATATAAACCTGGTTATCTAAAAGACACCATCTACTTAAGAAACCATCTGTGGTAGGCAGGAACCAGAGACCTCTGTGGGTCTGGGCATGAGTCTAGGACATCTGAGGGACTAGGCAGGAGCCAGAGACCTCTGTGGGTCAGGTGTGAGTTTGGGACCTCCGACGGAGTAGGCCTGAGCTAGAAACCTTTGTGGGACCAAGCACAAACCAGAGATCTCCACAGGAGAAGATCCAGACCAGAAACATTTATAGAAACAGGACTGAGCCAGCGACCTAGACCGGAGCAGGCCTGAGCCAGCGAACTCCACAGGAGCAGGTACAAGGGAACAACCTATGAGGGAGTAGGCTGGAACCAGAGACTTCTGAGGATCCAGGTGTGAGTCTGGGACCTCGGAGGAAGTAGGCCAAAGCCAGGATGTCTGTGGGTTCAGGCATGACTCTGGGACCACTAAGGGAGTAGGCCTGAGCCAGGACCTCTGTGGTCCAGATGCGAGTCTGGGACCTTGAGGGCATAGGCCAGAACCAGAGACCTCTGCTGGTCTGGGGTGCAAATACAAAACCACTCAGGGAGTAGGTCTGAGCCAGGATGTCTGCCAGAGCAGGCCCAAGGCAGCAACCTCAGCAGAAAGAGCCCCAAGCAAGCAATCTTTGTGGGAGCAGGCCTGAACGACCCCTGGTATTGCAGAGCAAACCTCGGGAGCACCAAGCAACCTCAAGGAACATGGAGTGACCAACAGGGTGACTGGAACTGTGGCCATGGCTGCACCATGAGGGGCAACCATCTGAGACTTGGATCCACTGGCATCTGGAAGATTGATCAGCAAAGTCACAGAGAGCCCCCAACTACACCAATCAGAGGAAAAGATGGGTAGAAAAGGTAAGAACACATGCAACACAACAAAGAACAAAATGACACCAATAAAAACTAGTGACCCTACAACAGCAACACTAGAACAACCAAATATAGATGAAGCAGAAGAAAATGACCTAAAAAAGAACTTCAAGATAAATATTTGAGGCCCTTAAAGAGGAAATGAAAAATTCTCTCAAAGAAATAGAGGAAAAGACAAACAAAAAATTGGAAGAAATCAACAAATTCCTTAAAGAAAACCAAGGAAAAGAAATCAAATATATAAAAGAAATTATTCAAGATTTGAAAAATGAAATAGAGACAATAAAGAAAGCACAAGCCAAGGGAATTATAGAAACAGAAATCATGAAAAAATGATCAGGAAACACAAATGCAAGCATAAACAGCAGAATACAAGTGATAAAAGAGACTCTCAAGCACTGAAGATATAATAGAGGAAATAGACTCATCAGTCAAAGAAAACATTAAATCTAACAAAAGCTTAACACAAAATATCCAGGAAATATGGGACACCATGAAAAGACCAAACCTAAGAATAATAGGGATATAAGAAGAAGTCCAACTCAAAAGCACAGAAAATATATTTAACAAAATCATAGAAGAAAACTTTCCCAACCTAAAGAAAGATATGCATATGAAGATAAAAGAAGCTTACAGAACATCAAATAGACTGGATCAAAAAAAAAAGTCCCTTTGCCACATAATAATCAAAACACTAAACATATAGAATAAAGAAAGAATATTAAGAGCTGCAAAGGAAAAAGGCCAAGCAACATATAAAGGCAGACCTATCAGAATTACACCTGACTTCTCAATGGAGACAATGAAAGCCAGAAGGTCCTGGTTAAACATTATGCAGACACTAAGAGACCACAGATGCCAGCACAGACTACTATACCCAGCAAAATTTTCAATCACCATAGAAGCACAAAACAAGATATTCCATGACAGAACCAGATTTAACCAATACCTAGCCACAAACCCAGCCCTACACAAAGTACTAGAAGGAAAACTCCAACCCAAGGAAGTTGGTTACATCAACAAAAACACAGACAATTGATGGTCTCGTAGCAGCAAATCCCAAAGAAGTAGAAAACACACAAAATAACATCACCAACAAAGAAAACTAAATTAACAGGAGATGGTAATCACTGGTCATTAATATCCCTTAATATAAATGGACTCAACTCACCTATAAGAAGACACAGGTGAACAGATTGGATAAAAAAAACAGAATCTATCCATCTGCTGCATACAAAAAACACACCTCAACCTCAAAGACAGACATAGCCTCAGAGTAAAGGGTTGGGAAAAAAAAAATTTCCAATCAAATGAACCTAAGAAACAAGCTGGTGTAGCTATCCTAACATCTAACAAAATAGACTTCAAACTAAAATCAATCAAAAGAGACAAAGAAGGATATTTCATATTAGTCACAGGAAAATTCCATCAAGAGGAAATTTCAATACTGAACATCTATGCCCCAAATACAAGGGCACCCTCATATGTAAAAGAAACACTTCTAAAGCTTAAATCGTACATTAAACCCCACACACTAATAGTGGGAGACTGCAATACTCCCCTCTCACCACTACAGGTTTGTCAGACAAAAACTAACAGAGAAATAAGAGAACTAACAGATGTTATGACTCAAATGGACTTAACAGACATCTATAGAATATTCCATCCAAACAGAAAAGAATATACCTTCTTCTGAGTACCTCATTGAACCTTCTCAAAAATTGACCACATACTCGGTAACAAAACAAACCTCAAGAGATACAAAATAATTGGAATAACATGTATCTTATGAGATCACCATGGCTTAAAATTAGAATTCAACAGCAACACTAATTCCAGAAAGCCCACAAACACATGGAAATTAAACAATCCTCACCTGAAGCATCAGTGGATCAAGGAAGAAATAAAGGAAGAAATTAAAGACTTCCTAAATTTCAATGAAAATGACCAAACAACATACCCAAATTTATGGGACACAATGAAAACAGTGTTAAGAAGAAAGTTCATAGCACTAAATGCCTACATAAAGAAGCTGGAAATATCCCACACTAGTGAATTAACAAAACATTTGAAAACTTTAGAACAAAAAGACGCAAACTAACCCAAGAGAACTGGATGGCAGGAAATAATCAAATTGAGAGCTGAAATCAACAAAATAGAAACAAAACAATACAAAGAATCAATGAGACAACCAGTTGGTTCTTTGAGAAAATCAACATAATTCACAAACCTTTATCCAAACTAACCAAAAGGCAGAGAGAGAGAGTATCCAAATTAACAAAATCAGAAATGAAAAGGGGGACTTAACAACAGACATAGAGGAAGTCCAGAGAATCATCAGGTCATATTTCAAATACCTGTACTACACAAAATTGGAAATTTAAAGGAAATGGACAACTTTCTGAATAAATATCACTTACCAAAATTAAATCAAGACCAGATAAGCAAATTAAATAGACCTATAACTGCTAAAGAAATAGAAACTGTTATCAAAAGTCTCCCAAACAAAACAAAACAAAAAAGCCCAGGACCAGATGGTTTCAGTGCAGAATTGTACAAGATTTTCAAAGAAGAACTAATACTAATACTCCTCAAATTGTTCGCACAATAGAAACAGAAGAAACATTGCCAAACTCTTTTTATGAGGCTACAATTACCCTGATACCCAAACTACAGAAAGACATTACTAAGAAAGAGAATTAGAGACCAATCTTACTCATGAACATTGACGCAAAAATACTCAAAAAATACTGGCAAATCAAATTCAAGAACACATTAGAAACATCATCCACCATGATCAAGTTGGCTTCATTGCAGAGATGCAGGGATGGTTCAAGATAAGAAAATCTATCAATATAATCCACCATATAAACAAACTGAAAAATAAAAACTACATGATTATTCTCATTAGATGCTGAAAAGGCCCTTGACAAAATACAACATCCCTTCATGATAAAGGTCTTGGAGAGAGCAAGGATACAAGGAACATCCCTAAACATAATAAAGGCAATATACAGCAAGCCAACAGCCAACATCAAACTAAATGGAGAGAAACTCCCAGCGATTCCACTGAAATCAGGAACAACACAAGGTTGTTCACTCTCTCCATATCTATTTAATATAGTACTTGAGGTCCTAGCTAGAGCAATACGACACCAAAAGGAGATCAAGGGGATACAAATTGGAAAAGAAGAAGTCAAACTCTCAGTATTTGCTGATGATATGATAGTTTACATAAGCGACCCCAAAATTTCTACCAAGGAATTTCTACAACTCATAAACACTTTCAGCAATGTAGCAGGACACAAGATTAACTAAAAAAAAAAATCAGTAGCCCTCCTTTATATAGATGTTAAATAGACTGAGAAAGAAATCAGAGAAACATCACCCTTTACAATAGCCACAAATAGCTTAAAATATCTCAGAGTAACTCTAACCAAAAAAGGGGAAGACCTATATGACAAGAACTTTAAATCTTTGGAGAAAAAAAATTAAAGAAGACACCAGAAAGTGGAAAGATCTCCCATGCTCTTGGGTAGGTAGAATTAACATAGTAAAAATGGCAGTCTTACCAAAAGCAATCTACAGATTCAACGCAATGCTCATCAAAATCCCAGCAAAATTCTTTATAGACCTCGAAAGACTGGTACTCAACTTCATATGGAAAAGCAAAAATCCCAGGATAGCCAGAACAATCCTGTACAACAAAGGAACTTCTGGAGGCATCACAATCCCTGACTTCAAGCTCTACTACAGAGCTACAGTACTGAAAACAGCCTGGTATTGGTATAAAAACAGATAGGAGGACCAATGGAACTGAATCGAAGAACAAGATATTAATCCACATACCTACAAACACCTGATTTTTGACAAAGAAACAAAAAATATCAAATGGAAAAAAAGAAAGCAAATTTAACAAATGGTGCTGGCATAACTGGATATCAACATGTAGAAGTATGAAAATAGATCCATATCTATCACCATGCACAAAACTCAAGTCCAAATGGATCAAAGACCTCAACATAAAGCCAGCCACACTGAATCTCATAGAAGAGAAAGTGGGAAGTACACTTGAATGCATTGGCACAAGAGATAACTTCCTAAATATAACACCTGTAGCACAAACACTGAAACAATTAATAAATGGGACCTCCCGAAACTGAAAAGCTTCTGTAAAGCAAAGGACACAGTCAACAAGACAAAACGGCAGCCTACAGAATGGAAAAAGATCTTCACCAACCCACATCGGACAGAGGACTGATCTCCAAAATATACAAGGAAGTCAATAATTTCAAAAAGAACAAATAATCCAATAAAAAAACTGAGTAAACCTAAAAATCTAAACAGAGAACTCTCAACAGAGGAATCTAAAATGGCTGAAAGACACTTAAGGAAATGTTCAACATCCTTAAGCGTCAGAGAAACGCAAATCAACACAACTCTGAGATTCCATCTTATACCATTAAGAATGAACAAGATCAAAAACACTGATGACAACTTATGCTGGAGAGGTTGTGGGGTAAAGGGAATACTCCTCCATTGCTGGTGGGAGTGCAATGCTTTGGAAATCAATATGGCGATTTCTCAGAAAATTAGGAAACAACCTACTTCAAGACCCAGCAATATCACTTTTGGTTATATACCCAAAGGATGCTTAATCATACCACAAGGACATGTGTTCAACTATGTTTATAGCAGCATCGTTTGTCATAGCCAGAACCTGGAAACAACCTAAATGCCCCTCGACTGAAGAATGGATAAGGAAAATGTGGTACATTTACACAATGGAGTAATACAGCAGAAAAAAATAATGGCATCTTGAAATTTGCAGGCAAATGGATGGATCTAGAAAACATCATATTGAGTGAGGTAACACAGACTAAGAAAGACAAATATCATATTCACTCATATGTGGTTTTTAGACATAAATCAAAGAAAAACCAGCTTATAAATCACAATCCCAAAGAACCTAGACAACAATGAGACCCTAAGAGAGACATAGACATACATGGATCTAATCTACATGGGAAGTAGAAATCAGAAGATCTCCTGAGTAAATTGGGAGCATGGGGACCATGGGTGAGGGCTGAAGAGGAGGGAAGAAGAAGGAAGAGAAGCAGAGAAAAATGTATAGCTCAATAAAATTAATTAAAAAAATGAGCAAGGAAAAAAGAAATCATCTATCTAATGTATTATCTTGTAATATATTATCTATCTATCCAGGTTTCCCTATCTATCTATCTATCTATCTATCTATCTATCTATCTATCTATCTATCTATCTATCTATCTATCTATCTATCTATCTATGTTTCCCTACCTCAAACTCTCTTGAGCTGTATGACACTTAACTACTGAATTCTTTTGCTATCTGCCTCTGAGAAACATGTTCTTATATAACCATTTACCACAATTAGAATTTAGAAAGCCATTTCCAAGGCACAATGGTTGCAAACAGACAGGATTCCCTCCAGCTACTTGTTCTGTCTCATCACAGAGCACTGAACAGTGGCAGTCTGATGGGCTTTGAAGCTAGGCAACTGGGTATCAACTCTGGTCCCCCACTTCCTGGATATGGACATTGGGAAAAATCTATTTAGCTCTATGGACCTATTCTGCCAGTCATATTCCCATCGTCAGGAGTGTGGCGATGGGGAGAGAAGGGGGTGAAGTGCTGAGCAGAGCCCTTCAATCACAACAGATGTAAAATAGCAACTTTTTTCCTCCGAAGTTGGTTTCAAGTATTTGACCTAAACCTGACCTTTAACCGCTGACTACAGGCACAGTTCCTATCTGGTTGGTGTGTGTACTAGCTGTGTGTTATCAAACCTTTTGGGACCTCCATGTTTTCAAACTAGAAGACAGAAAAAATTTTTAATTTTACTATCATAATTCACAAATCTTGATGGACCAATCACCCACAGCTGGAGCTTCTGTATTCAGAGACCACACAGAAAGTTGTTCTCCACGCTAGCTCTTTCCTTCACGATAAACCAGCAGAGCAAGCATGCTGTGAGCAGGGGCTGGGAGTCAGGCAAACTAATGCCAGATTTTATGTGAGTGAAATGGTCGAAGCGCTCAGCCATCAAACTGTTGGAAACGAAACTCAGACAAGATGCAGGCAGAGGAAACACAGTGTAGCCCTAAGCCACCGACTGGTTCAAGGCAGACTGGCTCCCCTAATTCTGGCGGGGGGAACAAGCCTCTGTCTAAAGTGTTTTGGCTAAAAAACCTCTCTGCTGTCTTTGGCAATGCTGAACATGAATCAAAGATTGTATTGTTAGGGTGCAATTCTGCTGGAATAAAAAAATTACAACTCAGAAAAATGAATGCTCATTTCTCTTTCTTAAAATGGGAATTATACAAAGACCAACTGTCTTACATATAGATGGAAAAGAAATTTATTGCTAATTCCTAGTCAGTTTCTTCCACTTCAAAGTTTCAAAGTAAGCAGGTTTCCCAGGAAATGTGGCTTGAGAAGGAAGGCCCAGGTCAGGAGAAGCTCCTTTAACGGACCCTCCTGGGATCAGTATTCTGGCAGCGGGGGCGGCACTCATGTCTCTTTTGGGGCCTGTGTGGGGATTAAATGAGACAAGCACCTCTGTCAGGGCTCAGCAGAGAACAATAAATAACTCTAGTGTCATAGTTATAGAAGAGGATGCTGAGGAGATGGCTAAAGACCTTGGGTCATTTCTCTACTTAGAAATAGCAGATGCAGTTTCCACCAGGGAATGCCAGGGCTGAGGGGTTTCTGGTTCCTCCTGGAACTGCTGAAATCGCAGACCCAGGTTGCAGGCTGTAAATTCATTCCTGTAGGGGAGCTAGCAGGTGTTCTAGGCTCTTCAAAAACCACGGAGCCTAATTCCCATGAACTCTTTAAGGGCCTGCGGTCAGTGTTGTTCCTGAGTGCTGGGATGGTGGGGTAGAAAGAACTCCCCTCTTCCCTGTCAGATGAGAGGCACTCCCACTGAGCAATCAAGAATTAGGAGCTGGATAAGGGAAAGCCAGGAAACTGGAGAGCCCAGAGCCAGGGGTGCGAGAAAAGGCTGGCCACGCGCGGGGTTGGGGGGGCTCCAGGGATCTTCTCTCTTCCCGACCGGTCACTCTGACTTGTGGGCTACCCCTGCCCTCTGAGGAGCCAGTCGCCGACCCGGCCTCTCCTTTCCTTCCGAATCCCACAAGTGGGATTGCCTCACTCGGAACGGAATCCGAGACGGGGAAACTGAGGCTAGGGGAGGAATTAGGGTTCAGGCTTTAAGGTCGTGGGAGCTTGGCTCCCAAAGCCAAGACGCTCCCTGGGTCCTGCTTAGTACCGCCGCCTCTCCCGGGCGCTTACCCACCACGACCCTGGGCTGGAGACCCAAGCAAATCACACGCAGTAGGACTCAGGAGGCCGCCATGACAGACAGTCTGCGCAGGCGTGGTACGCAGACAGTCTCCGGCTAGGGTCGCGCATGCGCAGGCGGCGGTCGCCGACCAACACCTGCTGCTCTTGCCCAGCCCTGTGGCTGGAGAGGGAGACAGAGCTGTCACTAGGTTGGACTACTCACAGGGCCTGACAGTGTGGAGGAGCCGCATCTGCGCTTGGGTGTCGGGGTTCCCTCATGTAAAGAATTTAAATGGGACCTAGGATCTCAGCGGTGTAGAGAACCCAGTACAAAAGAAAGAAAAAAATTAATTGGCTCTAGGTATTACCAGAGAAGAGTCATTAAAGTTCAGAGCCTAGGCACCAGAGCCCCCGAGTAAGCTAGATTTGGCCACTGCCCCTAGCTATGCCAACGAAAGTCAAAAGCAGAAAAAGGAGCGTTAATCAATTTGACCACATTAGGAAGAGGGACAAATATATTCAATGACCCACCCAAGTACATCTTCGGGACCCTGCCAGGACACTTATTTTTAAGTAGAGAGCTAGAGTTACAAACAGCTAAGCAGCCTTGGTCAAGGTGTGGTCCTTACCACCATTGCTCCATTACTGTTTTGGCTCCAATCTCTCCTGCAAGATGTTCTGAAGAGTTGTAAATCTCTTTCTGGGAGACCAGTTGCCCTTCTGGTCGGTCTCTGACTTTAACCTTTATCTTCTCCTAGCTTGGGATTCTTGGAGAAATTCAAATTTTGGGGGTCCACGGTTTCAATAATCTGATAGTCAAAGGGAGGAAGAAGCATGGGTGTCTCTTTAGACCAGCCCTTCTCAACCGGTTGCTTGAGACTCCTGGGAAGGGGGTTCATATCCTGCATATCAGATATTTACACTATGATTCATAACAGTAACAAAATTATAGTTATGAAGTAGCAATGAAAATAATTTTATGGTTGGGGGTTCACCACAGCATGTGGAACTGTATTAATGGTTCACAGCATTAGGGAGATTGAGAATCACTGCTTTGGAATACTCATTCCTACAAGGCAGGCAGGCTGGAAGGGTCAGTCAGCTACTAAGTAGTGAGGCTTTATTCAAATTAGAGGGTAAGGGACCCAGAGCCTGAGTGTTAGCCAGCATGCTTCCTGCCTCTGCTCACTGTTATCTGTACTCCTGCTTTTTGTGTTCTTGTTAGCAGTTGGCAGGTACTAATGCATCTACTCATTAAGTCCCCAGCAGCAGGGCAATTCCAGATTCTTTCTAATTACACTCCAGCATGAAATGAAATATGAGGCAAATATTATGCTGTAGGTAAATGTTCTCTTGCTCAGAATGTTGGAAGTGGGCGGTGCCTAAGGTTGGAGGCTGTGTATTAAATTGTTTAACCTTGTGGATGTGACAAATACCAAAGAGAAAACAACTTAGTGGAGGAATTATTTATTTTGACTTATCATTTCAGAGGCCCAGTATTGCTGGCTCCTTGGCTTTGGACCTGTGTGAGGCAGAGTATCAGTGATAGGAGGTGAGGGACAGGCCAAAAACTAGACTCCAAAGACTCAATGGTTTATTTTCTCTAACTAAGCTCCACCTCCAGAGGGACTCACCAATTGGATTATGAGTCTATCAGTGCATGAATCCATCCGTGAAGACAGCAAAGCCTGAATGATCCCATACAGGTGCTAACACATAGGCTCACACCTCTGAATACCACTGAACACCATTTACATAGAGGGCCAGGCTTTCAATACATGCTGATTTCTAGGAAGATATTTTTTAGAGACAGGGTTTCTCTGTGTAACAGTCCTGACTGTCCTGGAACTCACTTTGTAGACCAGGCTGGTCTCAAACTCACAGAGATCCACCTGCCTCTGCCTCCCAAGTGCTGGGATTAAAGGTGTGCGCCACCACTGCCTGGTGCTAGGGATACTTCTTATCTAAACTGTAGTGGAGGCAAATGAGAATCTAACAGCCTCCATTTTTCCTCCAGTAACCCATTTTCTGGGATTTTTTTCTGGATTATTAGGGTTTTTGAAAGCCAAGCTCAAAGAGGAAACATGGACAATTGTGAGAAAAGATAGGGCAGAGGGAGCCCATGACACCCCAGGCCTGGGTGAATTCTCCTCCCTATTTCCTACAACCAAAGAAGTTCTGGGACAGAATGAAGTGACCATCGTGATCACATCTTCCTGGTAAATAAAACCATAGATTTCAGGGAATATCCCAAACCACCTCGGTCACCCTTGCAGAAGCTGCTGCATCCTTTTGCCACTTTCCTGCAGTCTGTATTCATTCTTGAGCAGACATCTCCAAGACACATGGGTGTGGAGACTCGGGAAGGCACAGTGATGCATGCTGATGAGCACACGTGTGTATCCCTGCCAGAATGGCAGCACACCAGTGTGATCATGGGAGAGATTTATTCTAAGCAAATATTTATTAAAGTCTTACTGGGTGTCAGAATGTATTCTAGGTGTGGGGCCTGAGGGAAGAGGTTAAAACAGGGAATAAGTCAGACTGGTTCCTAGTCTCATGAAGCTTCTGTTGGGGGAAGAGCCAGATGGTAAGCAGGTATGTTTTAAAAAGTACAAAGCACTGGGTAGAGAGTTGGGGAATGGAGCAGTCAGGTGGCCTGGGAAGGCCTGCTTGTTACATCAGGAGGAGCAGAGACTGAAAGAAGCAAGGAGAGAGCTGGGGAAGTGTTTAGCGAAGACCATTCTGATGTTCCTTTTGAGATAGAGTCTCCCTAAGTAGGCTGGGCTTTCCTTGAACTCATGAAGTAGCCCAGGCTGGCCTCAAAGTCATGATCCTTCTGTCTCAGCCTTCCAGGGACCTATTTTGGTGGATAGCATTCTATACAGAAGGAAAATCATGGGCAAAGGGCCCAGAGCAGGACTGTGCTAAGTCTATCGATGCCAGCATAAGTCAGCCTGACTGTAATGGAATGAGCCTGGGAGCTGGGAAAAATACAGATGCAAAGGTAGCCAGGATCAGAGCTTTGGGTCCATTGTGAGAATTCTCTAGGTTGTTATTCTGTGTATAACGGGGAGCCTTTGAGAATATAGTTCATAATGATGTATACACACACACACACACACACACACACACACACACGGAACAGGGAAGTGTTGGCGGAGGCCACTTGTTTGTTCCTGGCTGCCAAGAAAAATAATCACATAGAAACTATATTATTTAAATAACTGCTTGGCCAATCACAAGCATATTGCTAATTAGCTCTTATATCTTTGGTTAATCCATTTCTATTATTTCATATTTTACCATGAGGTTTGTGGTTTACTGGCAAGGTTCTGGCTCATCTCTCCCCAGCCACAGCTACTTCTTGTGACTCCGCCTTCTTTCTCCCAGCATTCAGTTTAGTTTTCCCTGCCTAGCTTTACTCTTCCCTATCACAGGCCAAGGAAACTTCTTTATTCATTAACCAATAAAAGCAACACATATACAGAAGGACTTCCCACACCAGGGAAGCCTTTGAGAATATAGTTTACAGGCTGTAGACACACACACACGGGGAGCTGGGAAGCCTTTGGGAATATAGTTCACAAAGCTGTAGACAGAGAGGTGGGGAGGAAGGGAGGGAGAGCTGGATCCACCTGTAGACCATGGGTCAATGAACACAGATATGCACACTCTTACAGGACCACATGTAAAATGCACACTCCTTTCTGAGCATGTGTACACACATGCGTGAGCACTCCCTTGCTCTCTCCCAACCCCAGCTGGCATCCTTTTGTTAATTACATTTAAGCCAAGATTTGTCTTTTCAGAGCAGAAGTGAATCAGCATCAATTTCATGGCTACTGCTGCTACAGCACGAGAGTTGATAGAGTGACCAAGCAACACAAACAGGAAAAAAGTAGTTCTTAGGTATTTTTTCTTAACAGGAGATGGCTAGGATTATAGCTTGGTGGCTGGACTTTTGCAAAGCATGCAGGAGGATCTGAGTTCCATCCTCAGCACTGAGAGGTGGGGGAGGATGGAAGGTAGGAGGGAGGAACTGAGTTATTATTTTCCCTCCCTCCTTCTCTTCTTTCTTTTGGTAGTGGGGTTTGAACCATTCTCATGCACACCTGGCAAGTGCTTGACTACTAACTATGTCCCAGCTCTCTTCTACGTCTTTATTAATAGACAAGGTTTTGTGTCTTAAACTTGTAGCCATCCTACCACAGCCTCTTGAGTAGCTGGGATTACAAGCTCAGACCAGCTGAGAATTCTGTTTTCTTTCTAATATAATTACTTTTTATTGAATCTTTGGGAATTTTACATCATGTACCCCAATCCCATTCATTTCCCAGTCCTTCCATATCTTCCCACCACCCTTGTAATCTCCCCCCCAAAAGAAAGGAAAAAGTAAATACTAAATATAGTCCCCTACCATCTGCAGCCTTCTGTGCATGCACCATTCTGCTCCTCTCACCACACATTGTTCGCCTTAGTGGCTTTGGAAGGTGCAGTGTGCCACACAGTATACCTTTTGCCCAAACAGCTTTGCTTTCGAATGTCTATTGCAATGAATCATTAGTCTAGTTCAAGGCCTTTGACTTCTGCGACACCATCAATACTGGATTCTCATAGAGACTTTTGGATATCTGCTGTTGCCCTGAGTTGTGGGGATACTGCAGCTATGGATCCACAGGACTGGCCCTTTTATGCCCCCCAGCACCTCACAGACGAGGAAGATGTTGGGGTGGGCCAATTCAAAGGCTTGGATCAGGGTCCGGGTGGTAGCTGAGTTGGTCAGTCTGCTAATTCTCCTGTGTCTGTGCCCACAGGAGCCAGCTCTCTGAGGTGAGGGGTGGGACCAACTCTTCACAGGCCCACACAATATTTTCTTTTCTTTTTAAAGTTTTTTTTTCTTTTAAATATAGGGTCATGTAGTCCTGGCTATTCTGGACCTACTGTGTGTACTAGGATAGCCTTGCTTCTGCCTCCTGATTGCTGCTATGAAAAGTGTGTGCCATCATGCCCTGTGAAGTTTTCTGTTCTGTTTTGTAGGTTTTTTGCTACAGGATCTCACATAGCCCAAGTTGACTTTGAACTTGCTATGTAACTGAGGGTGACCTTGAACTCCTGATCCCGCTGCTTCTACCTCCCAAGTGCTAAGACTGTAGGTATGTGCCACCATGCTTGGTTTTAAGGTTTAATTTAAAAAACAATTCCTTCCACAATTTATCGTGTCTACTGTGTTGGGCTTTACAGGACCCATCTGAGGGTGCTATGGTGAGTCAGCTGGGAGGGTCCTGAGGACCTTACTCACTGCCTCTCACTGCTGGGCCTTTAAGTGCGGTGTCAGTAAATATCCATGTGTATAGACACAGGTCAAGCTTTTCTGTTGCTTTCAGTCACCCCCACTGCAAACTCACTCAGTCCTGAAGATGTGTCCCTACATACAAGAGTGGAATTTCAAATGATCTGCAAAAGATATGTCCTGTGTGATGTTTACCAGGTGCTAGACACCATTTAGTTCAATGAGTTTCATGTCTTCAAATTCATTTAATTCTTTAGATAAACCAATCAGGCAGCACTAATGCAACATCTGTACTCTAACACCTGGAAGCACAACATGCTTCATGTGCTTCCCCTTATGTGCGTATATTTGTCCCCGAACTGTGGGAGCCGTTCATGATGGGAAACAACATCCTCAGAGATGTGGCAGTCCAGTTAGGTGGCTGCAAGCCGTAAGTGACCTGGACGTTTCAGCTTGTAGGAGTCAAAGTGCACGGAAACAAAGAACTCAGTTCCATTACTGATGAACCGGTTTCATGCCAAGGACTCAGAGGCACACATGGGCTGGTGGCTGCCACACAGTACAGCTCCTCTGTAGGACATCTCCATCAGCACAGAAAGGTTTTTGTACCCTGTGATTTCTTGAGGCATTTGCTGGAGAGTCAGCTGGAAACATTCATCTCTCAAAGACATCCTCAGACCTCGACTTAAAGAGTAGCTCCTGGGGTCTCAGGAGCCCACAGATCTGTGGCCTTAACTCCTGAGCCATCTCTTCAGACACCCTTACTTCCTTCCCAATTTCCTTTCTCTGTTTGTGTGTATGCGCACACACACGCGTGTACATGCCACTGCATGTGTGTGGAGCTCAGAGAACAACTTTTGGGAGTTCTCTTTTTCCACCTCATGGAGGCAGGGGCTGTCTTATTTCTGTCACTATACTGTTCACCCCAGGATTAGCAGGCATAGGGAATTTCTAGCCAATTCTCCTGCCTCCACCTCCCATCTCCCTGTAGGAGTGTTGCGATTACAGATGGGAGTCACCACATCCAACTCTTACATGGCTTCTGGGGACACAACTCAGGTCATCAGGCTTTAGAGTAAGCACTTTTACCCCCGAGACATCTCAGTGCCCCTAAGTTATTCTGTGTTCACAAACTTCTGAGGTACAAGCGATGTCTTATTCAGTTCTCACTAGCGAGCTGCAGAGCTGGGGTGTGGACTCCAGGTTCTGACATGTCCAGGCACTGGGCCAGGTCTTGGAGCACCTGATCCTTACCCTGATCTTTCCCTCTAAGCAGCTTCCTCAGGCATGTCAATGCAAGAGTTAAAACACATTATCAGATGCTGGGTTGTCCCTTACTCCCACCATCTGGACAGATGGTGCCTGCAGCAGAGGGAAGGCAGTGGACGGGAAGGCAGTGGACAGAAAGGCGGATGAGAGGTGAAAACCAGCTTTCAGTTTCTATTGCAATCTGGTGACTGGTATTAGCTTTGTTATTCCACAGTAACTTTTTTGAAAGTCCTTTACTTTCTGCCAGTCCAGGGAGTCACTGTCCTCTAGGAAAGTGAAATTGTCTCCAGGACTACTGAAGGCGGGTGATTGTAATTTTGTGAGTCCCTTCCATTACCTTGGCCCCTGATTGCACATAGAGAAGTGAGAAGGGTTCACTTCCAGATGCACAGACACGGGTTCAAATCCCCTGTTCGGCCTCCCATGAGCTTCATCATTTCATTCACGCCTGATTGTAGAGATGGTTTCATATGCAGGAACTTGGGGAGTTGCCTCTTTAAGTCCCCATCTTCTAGTTTCTTGCACGCAGAGAGCAACTTCTACTTTGCCTTATGTCTGAGAGTGAACGGCAGACCATACAAAGATCACAGACAGTGTCTCTTCACTGCACAGGGTGACCTGCAATACCTTCTCTCACTTTACTGAGTCATGTTCTTTGACCAAGAAAGCAAGTCACAATACCATACAGTTAAACACTTATAAAAAGTAAAGGTACAGGGTTGGGGGTGTAACTCAGTGGGTACAGTGCTTGCCTGGCATGTCTGAAGCCCTGGGTTCTATCCCCAGCACTGCATAAAGCAGGTGTGTGGCAGCACTTGGCAGATCGAGGAAGGAGGATCTGGAGTTTGAAGCTAGCATAGGCTCCATGAAACCCTGTCTCAAAAGATAAAAAGAGCAACAAAAAGAATCTGTGTGAACAGTATGTAAACAAATGCTTGCACACGAACATTAGTACTACCACCATCTGTTAGCAACTAAAACGTCACTAGCTGAAGAAGGCTGAATAACACTCAATGATCCATTTATTTTGTGTCAACTTGATACAAGCTAGAGTCACCTGGGAAGAAGGAACCACAACTGAGAAAATGTCTCTATATGACTAGCTCTTAGGCAAATCTGTGGGACATTTCTTGATTAGTGATTGATATGGGATGATCCAGCTCACTAGGGGTGGTGCCAGCCCTGGGCAGATAGTCTTAAGTTGTATAAGAAAGCAGGCTGAAGAGTTGGAGAGATTGCTGCTTGTGAAGAACAGTGTCTGCTTTTGCAGAGGACCCAAGTTAAGTTCCTGGCACCTGTGTGGTGCTAACTTCAGTTCTAGGGGGATCCAATGCCCTCTTCTGGCATCAGTAGGCACTGCATGCTTATAGTGCAATACATACATGAAGGCAAAATATTCTCTCTCTCTCTCTCTCTCTCTCTCTCTCTCTCTCTCTCTCTCTCCATCCATCCACCCACCCACCTACCCACCCACCCACCCACCCATCCATCATCTAAGAGAGCACTGAGCAAGCCAAGGAGAACAAGCAAGTAAGAAGCTTTCTTCATGGTCTCTGCTTCAGTTTCTGCCTCTGAATTCCTGACATGAGTTCCTGCCTTGGCTTCCTTCTATGATAGACTAAAAGCTGTAAGACAAATGTTTTCCTCACCCAAGTTGGTTTTGGTCAGTGTTTTGTCACAGCAATAGAAAGGAAAGTAAGATATCACCAAATAGCATTCAGCTGTAAAAATGAATGGAGTCTCGATATATATTACCATAACCTTGAAAACAATATGATGGCTGGAGCAGGCCCAAGGCAGTGACCTCTACAGGAGCAGGTACAAGGGAGTGACCTGCTCCTCAAGCAGGCCCGAGCCAGAGGACTCTGCAAGGAGCTGGCCCAAGCCAGGGACATTTGTGGTAACAGGCCTGAGCCAGCGACCTCAGCTGGAGCAGGCCCAACTGAGGCGGGCTTGAGCCAGTGACCTCTGCGGGGATTGGGTATGAATAAGCGACCTCTGAGGGAGCAGGCCTGAGCCAGTAACCTCTGCCGGAGCAGGCCCAAATGACCCCTGGGAGCACTGAGCAACCTCCAGGAATACCGAGTGACCTCCTGGGTGACTGGAACCATGGCCCTGAAAGCACCACGAGGAGCAATCATCTGAGCCTTGGATCCACTGTCACCTGGAAGACTGATCACCAGAGATAGAGCCCCAACTACACCAATCAGAGGAAAGGGTGGGTAGACAAGGTAAGAACACACTTAACACCACAAAGTGCAACACGACACCAACAAAAACTAGTAGCCCTACAATAGCAACACTAATTCCAGAAAGCCCACAAACACATGGAAATTCAACAATGCTCATCTGAATCATCAATGGGTCAAGGAAGAAATAAAGGAAGAAATTAAAGACTTCCTAAAATTCAACGAAAATGACCACGCCACACACCCAAATTTATGGGACACAATGAAAGCAGTGTTAAGAAGAAAGTTCATAGCACTGAATGCCTACATAAAGAAGCTGCAAAAATACCACACTAGTGAGTTAACAGAACACCTGAAAACTTTAGAACAAAAAAGAGGCAAACTTACCCAGGAGGTCTAGATGGCAGGAAATAATCAAATTGAGAGCAGAAATCAACAAAATAGAAACAAAGAAAACAATACAAAGAATCAATGAGATGAAGAGTTGGTTCTTTGAGAAAAATCAACATAATACACAAACCTTTATCCAAACTAACCAAAAGGCAGAGAGAGAATATCCAAATTAATAGACTCAGAAATGAAAAGGGGGACATAACAACAGACATGGAGGAAATCCAGAGAATCATCAGGTCATATTTTAAAGACCTGTACACCACAAAGCTGGAAAACATAAAGGAAATGGACAACTTTCTGGATAAATATCACTTACCAAAATTAAATCAAGACCAGATAAGCAAATTAAGCAGACCTATAACTGCTAAAGAAATAGAAACTGTCATCAAAATTCTCCCAGCCAAGGAGAGTCCAGGACCAGATGGTTTCAGTGCAGAATTGTACAAGATTTTCAAAGAAGAACTAATACCAATACTCCTCAAATTGTTCCACACCATAGAAACAGAAATAACATTGCCAAAATCTTTTTATGAGGTTACAATTACCCTGATACCTAAACCACACAAAAGACATTATTAAGAAAGAGAATTACAGATAATCTCACTCATGATCATTGATAAAAAATATTCAATAAAATACTGGAAAACTGAAACTAAGAACACATTAGAAAAATCATCCACCATGATCAAGTCAGCTTCATCCCAGAGATGCAGGGATGGTTCAATGTATGAATATCTGTCAACATAATCCACCATATAAACAAACTGAAGAAGAAAACCCCCACATGATCAGTTCATTAGGTGCTGAAAAAGCCCTCGACAAAATACAACATCCCTTTATGATAAAGGTCTTGGAGAGAGCAGGGATACAAGGAACATCCCTAAACATAATAAAGGCAATATACAGCAAGCCAACAGGCAATATCAAACTAAATGGAGAGAAACTCCCAGCGATTCCACTGAAATCAGGAACAACACAAGGTTGTCCACTCTCTTCATATCTATTCAATATAGTTCTTGAGGTCCTAGCTAGAGCAATAAGACACCAAAAGGAGATCAAGGGGATACAAGTAAGAAAAGAAGACCTCAAACTCTCAGTATTTGCTGATGATATGATAGTTTACATAAGCGACCCCAATATTTCTACCAAGGAATTTCTACAACTCATAAACACCTTTAGTAATGTAGCAGGATACAAGATTAACTCAAAAAAAAAATCAGTAGCCCCCTGTACACAGATGATAAATGGACTGAGAAAGAAATCAGAGAAACATCACCCTTCACAATAACCACAAATAGCATAAAATATCTTGGAGTAACTCTAACCAAACAAGTGGGAGACATCTATGACAAGAGCTTTAAATCTTTGAAGAAAGAAATTGAAGAAAACACCAGAAAATAGAAAGATCTCCCATGCCCTTGGGTAGGTAGAATTAACATAGTGAAAATGGCAATCTTTCTAAAAGCAATCTACAGATTCAGTGAAATCCTCAGCAAAATTCTTCACAGATCTTGAAAGAACAATACTCAACTTCAAATGGAAAAGCAAAATACCCAGGATAGCCAAAACAATCATGTACAACAAAGGAACTTCTGGAGGCATCACAGTCCCTGACTTCAAGCTCTACTACAGAGCTACAGTACTGAACAGCCTGGTATTCGCATAAAACAGACAGGAGGACCAATGGAACCAAATCGAAGACCCAAATATCTATCAATACACAAATCTATGAACATCTGATTTTTGACAAAGGAGCAAAAACATATAAAATGGAAAAAGGAAAGCATATTAACAAGTGATATTGGCATAACTGGATATCAACATGTAGAAGAATGAAAATAGATCCATATCTACCACCATGCACAAAACTCAAGTCCAAATGGATCAAAGATCTCAACATAAAGCCAGCCACACTGAACCTTATAGAAGAGAAAGTGGGAAGTACACTTGAACGCATTGGCACAAGAGATAACTTCCTAAATATAACCCCAGTAGCACAAACACTGAGAGAAACAATTAATAAATGGGACCTCCTTAAACCTAGAAGCTTCTATAAAGTACAGGACACTTTCAACAAGACAAAATGGCAGCCTACAGAATGGGAAAAGATCTTCACCAACCCACATCGGACAGAGGGCTGATCTCCAAAATATACAAAGAACTCAAGCAACTGGTCATCAAAAGAACAAATAATCCAATAAAAAATTGGGGTACAGACCTAAACAGAGAACTCTCAACAGAGGAATCTAAAATGGCTGAAAGACACTTAAGGACATACTCAAACTCCTTAGTCATCAGAGAAATGCAAATCAAAACAGCTCTGAGATTCCATCTTACACCTGTAAGAATGAACAAGATCAAAAACACTGATGACAACTTATGCTGGAGAGGATGTGGGGTAAAGGGAACACTTCTGCATTGTTGGTGGGAGTGCAAACTGGTACACTCACTTTGGATGTCAGTATGGCGATTTCTCAGAAAATTAGGAAACAACCTTCCTCAAGACCCAGCAATACTACTCTTGGGTATATATCCAAAGGATGCTCAATCATACCATAAGAACATGTGCTTAACTATGTTCATAGCAGCTTTGTTTGTCATAGCCAGAAACTGGAAAGATCCTAAATTCCTCTCAATTGAAGAATTGATAAGAAAAATGTGGTACATTTACACAATGGAGTACTATACAGCAGAAAAAAATAATGGCATCTTGAAATTTGCAGGCAAATGGATGGATCTAGAAAACATCATATTGAGTAAGGTAACCCAGACCAAGAAAGACAAATATCATGTGTAATCACTCATACGTGGCTTTTAGATGTAAAATAAAGAAAAACTAGCCCACAATTCACAATCCCAGAGAACCTAGACAACAAAGAGGACCCTAAGAGAGACAACATGGATCTAATCTACATGGAAAGTAGAAAAATACAAGATCTCCTGAGTAAATTGGGAGCATGGGGACCATGGGAGAGGGTGGAAGTGGAGGAGAGAGGAAGGGAGGGGAGGAAAGAAAAAATATATAGCTCAATAAAAACAATATGCTGAGTGAAAGAAGCCAGGCACAACAGTAACTTGGTGTAAGATACAATTTATAGAAAGTGTCCAGAGGAGACAAAACTTCATAGAGATAATAAGCCGGCTAGTGGTTATGGGGGGCAGAGGAGAAAAAGAATGGGGGCTGACGTTTCTTAGAGGTATCAAGGTGGAAGGGGCAGCCACATTGTGTTTTGAATGCACTCAGCACCACACAGTGCCCGCTTTCCAATTCTGATTGTTAAGCTGTGCAAGTGTTTCTTCAGTTAGCAGACAGAACACATGAGTTCTTGGGGCTATAATAATGAAAAGGAAACTTGAAAACTGGAGGAAAGTAGCTAGAAGAATGAGCAGAGACAGGGCTTTTCCACAGTGATGAGAGGGGCTGGGGAGGTGCTCAATGGTGAAGTATTTGCATGAGGACCTGAGTTTCAACCCTAGCACCAACATAAAAAGCCAGACACTGGCAAGCCTGTGATTCCTATACTTGTGAGCTCATTGGCCAGCTGGTATAGCTGAACAAGTGAGTTCCAGGTTCAGCGAGAGAGAGACAGACCATGACTCAAAAAACAAGGTAGGAAGTAACTGGATAGATGGCTCAGGAATGAAGAACACTTGCTGATCTTTCAGAGGTCAGAGTTCAGTTCCCATCACATATTTTGTCTACGTACAACTGCTTGTAACTCTAGCTCCAGAGGAGTTGGCACCCTCTTCTGGCCTCTGTACACACCTCTACCCACATGCCCCTGTGGTAACATGCACACACACACACACATGCACATGTGCACATACACACACACATACAGTGAAGAGTGATTGAGGAGGATACCTGATGTCAGCCTGTGCCTCCACGTGCACATGGGTATGCATACACATGCTCTTCCTGTGTATGGTATGTGCTACACACGCAAGTACCATGGTTTGCAGACTGAAAAAGGCCTTGGAGGTACCACTGCATACCACTGGGGGCACTGCTGCCTTGGAGACCTCTGGGACAAGAGGGCTTCTGAGAATACTCTAGGACCAGCTTCGTGGGAAGGCAAGGTTTTATGGCCATCTGGATCAACTTGTTCCCTTGAGAAATGAGGAGAAGCCACCCTGTTCCTTCCAGAGTCTGACTTCGGGAGAATAATATTCAATTCCAACTGTTACCTGCCAGCTCCACTCTCTTTCCTGGGTTACCCCAGGTCCCAGGGGGAACTTATAAATGTTGGTGGAACATTGTGAGTAGCTTTGATCATTTTTAGCCATCTCCCTCTACCTTCCCCATTTCGTGTCAAATCTCTGCAGTCTTGGGGGTTTCCAGGGCAGGGGTACATCACCGGTGGAGGCAGGGATAGGGAGGAAAGTGGTGGGCTGGCAAATGCTCCAGCTTACCCAACAGGCATGGCCTGTGGTGATTAACATTGATTGTCCACCAATGGCAGGACTTAGAATCACCATGGAGACAAACCACTAGACATGTTGATTCTGGGTGTGGGATTCAGGTTCTTATGCTCCATGGCAAGAGCTTTGCTCTAGGTTATCGAGCCAGTCTGGTAAACATCACTTTAAAGACAATTTTAGGTTCACTGAGAAGCAGAAAAGATAGATAGCCCCTCTTACTCCAGAGCTCCCACCTATCCCTGCAGTGATGCTCACACCAGCCTTGTTACAGTGAAGCTGCCCGACACACGGTTGTCACTCAAAGTCCATGGTTTACGCTGGGATTCTCTCTTGGTGATGTGCATTTTAGGGTTTGGAACATGTGTGATGACTTGTGGCTACCATTATGGTATCACATGTAATAGTGTCCCTGCTCTGAAAGTCCTCCTGGCTCTGCTTCACCCACGGATTTTTAACTCCAGCGTTTTACTTTTTCTACATTACCCTATCGTAGGAACCATGCAGCATACAGACTTTGAAGCCTGGCTTCTTTCACTTAGCCGCGTTATTTGAGTTTTTTCCATTTCTTCTCACAGCTTTGTAGCCCACCTTTTTCAGTACTGAATTATTTCCCATTATTTGGAAAACCACGCTTTTATTAATTCGTCACTGAAGGACATTTTTGCTTTCTTTATGTTTTTCGGTTAAGAAAAAGTGGCTATAAGTATTGCTGTGTTAAGGTTTGTGTAGAAATATTCAGTTCTTTTCAGTGAAAATCAAGGAACACAACTGTAGGATCACATGGAAAGAGTATGTTTAATTTTGTAAGAAATCAACTCATCTTCCAAAGTAGCAATGATTGGCAGTTCCCAATGTCTGTCATCCTTGCTTGTGCCTGATGTTAGTGGATTTTGGCCACTCTAAAGGTGGGTAGTGCTACTTCACTGATGTTTTAATTTACAGTTACCCAATGACAGTCTGAACACATTCCTATCATGAACGATAGCAAAGGCCCGTGAACCCCAGGCCAGCCTAGACTACACAGCAAATGCCAGGCCAGCCTGGGCTACACAAGATCCTATCTCTGTAAAGCACAAAACAACAACAACAACAACATTACAGACAACATTCATGTATGCTAGCTGTAAAATAAACACCCCTCTAATTGACAACCCATTCAAGAGGCCTTTTTTTATTCCCATGTCCTTCTTTACAGAAACCCAGCAGCCTTCCTCCCTAGATCCTCAGTAGTTGGCTGGTTTCTGTGGTATTACTGTGTATGTATTCACCTCACAGCATAGTTTAGCTTTGCTTATTTTAAACTTAAGAATCATACCTGGCATATTTTTTCGTGTTTGGGGCTTTTTGTTTCACTTTTATGAAGTTACCCTACCCCTGTGTTGTGCCCAGTGAACGTCATTCTTTTTTTTTTTTCTGCAGTATGGTGTTTCATGGAAAGGTCACAGTGAAATTACTTATTCAGAAGAAATCTGATGGATGTTGGACAGACTCCATGTGAGCTGCTCTTTCTACTGACTCAGGCTGTGTTGACCTCTTGAAGAGCAAAAGTAACATAGATAATGTGTTCAAAGGACTGTAACTTCCTCCTTGTGAGCTATTGTGTTACAGACATAGCTACATTCTAAACACTGTTCAGCTCATTCCAGTGAAGCAGGGGTACAAAGCTGTTCCATTCCAAGAGTTTTGGGACACTCATGGGTCCAAGACTGGTTGACATTACCAAATTAGGCTAAGAGGCATGGTGTTCTTTGTGGTTTGGGTGGCGCTAGTGCTGGGAAAGTCCACGAAACATTGCTGGGTAAGGTGCATGAAGGAAATTCCACAGAGCAATGGGTCTAGTTAGTATGTAACTTATACAACCTGTCAGTCATCCTCCTTCCTCTGGACCTCAGAAGCAGCGAAGCTGGGTGTGTCCTTGTCCTGTGTGCAACCCTCTCAATTTAGGGCTCTTCTTGCAAGACCTGTTTCTGGGAGTTATAGACTCCTCATTTATATTACCTGACAAAACAAATTTTATTTGTTTATTTTTCTGTTTCCATTTATATGGTGGGCATTTGTGTATATGTTTATTTCACACGTGTGTGGGCCCATTTATGTGTGAGTGTGGAGACATGAGGTTGATGCTGGCAATTTGCCTCCACCACCCTTCTACTTTATGCACTGAGGCAGGATCTCTCAATCAAACCCAGAGACTTGGGTGCCTCTAGTCTCACTACTTAGCTTGCTGTGGGGATCTCCTGTCTTCTGAGGATAGAATTCCAGGCAGGCCTCTATGCCCACCCAGCATTGCTGTGTACTCTGGGCATCTGAACGCTGGTTCTGACACTTTCAGGGCAAGCACTGTAACTGTGGAGCCATCGTCCCACACCATGAAGGTTTATTCAGCTTAGCTCGCCCGTTTCCAAGTCTACGATGCCATCTTTTGAGCCCCACATCCGCCTTTTAGTGGCACTTTCAGATTCTGTGTGCAGTCTGCTTCTGATATCCAGTTAGATGGCAGCGTGATGGATAGCCAAGCACCCATAGCCACTGTGTGGTGATGATGAGGGAGTTCTTAGAGACACTTTCTCGTTCTTTATTTTTAATTTTTTTTTGTTTTTTTTCGAGACAGGGTTTCTCTGTAGCTTTGGAGCCTGTCCTGGAACTAGCTCTTGTAGACCAGACTGGCCTCGAACTCACAGAGATCCGCCTGCCTCTGCCTCCCGAGTGCTGGGATTAAAGGCGTGCGCCACCACCGCCCGGCTATTTTTAATTTTTTTTATTGTTTGAGAATTTCATATGTGCACACATGTGCTTCTGTTCCCTCCCATCCAATTCTTCCCCCTTCCCCCCTTTTGTTTCCCTCCCAAATTCATGGATACTCTTTGATCTCTCTCTCTCTCCCTCTCCCTTCCCCATCCCTCCCAACCCACTGAACCTACTTAGTACTGACTGGCACATGGGCTCAGCCATCCACCAGAGCATGGACAGCCTCTCAGTGTAGTATGGAGGCTGCTTGTTGGTTCCCAGCTGCCCGGCTAGCTTAGACCCAAAATAATCACACAGAAACTGTATTAATTAAATCACTGGTTGGCCCATTAGCTCTAGCTTCTTATTGGCTAACTCTTACATTGATTTAACCCATATCTATTAATCTGTATATTACCATGAGGTCATGACCTACCAGCAAAGTTTCAGCATGTCTATCTCTGGCGGCGGCTCCATGGTGTCTCTCTGACTCTGCCCTTCTTCTCCCAGCATTCAGCCTAGCTTTCCCTGCCTACCTAAGTTCTGCCTTGCTGTAGGTCCAAAGCAGTTTCTTTACCCATTAATGGTAATCACAGCACACAGAGAGGACTCCCACATCATCGCAGGGGCTGAATCTTTGAAGAAACTGCAGCCCCTTCAGTTGCCAAGATTCTACAGCTGCATTGTGTAGGCACAGGCTAGGGCAGGCATAAAACTCTGACTGACTTGGTGGTTGGGAAACAGACTTCAGGGTGGAGAAAGGAATAAAATATGCCCAGGAAAGACTCTGGACGGCAGAAGGAAGCTGGGGGTTGAGATGTGAGACCTGGCTTTGGGAAGACCTGGGAGTTATTCTTACCCTTGCTGAGTGCCAGCTTCCCTATGTAGGAGGGTTGAACAGGCTAATGTCATGCCTCCCCTACCCCATATATACTACTCAGAGAGTGGGAGGATGCTGTTGCTGAGGCTCACTCTGTTCCGCAGTCCTTTGTCATTTCCTCCTCTCTCTCCACCTTTTATTTTCTCTTTTCCAGCCAGCCATAGGCTAGGAACTTCAGGTCCCAAAGAAGCTTTGATTGTCTGTCTCCCTGACAGCTCCTTTCATCTCAGGAACATTTTGCAAGCCAGATCTAATCGATGCAGGACGGCAGGCTTGCCAAAAGGCGCGCATCTTCCGTGTTAGCTTCCAGAGTTCTGCTTAGGGAACCGGCTCTCACATCCCCTGGACACAAGGGCACTAGGCCCAAGGCTCAGCCCTGCTGTGTTCTCCTCACTTCCTGAAGGCCTCCTTTTTGAAGGTCAGGAATCTGAGGCTCACTTGTTTGGGGTGGGAAAGCGGTTCTGGGGAGCTCCAATCCCCAGGTACCCAACCCTACCCCTTCTCATCCTTACTGTCGCTAGCCAGACCAAGGTCAGCTTCTGGCTCATGGTGCAGATTTGGTAAATGCTGAGTGGGGGAGGCCAAGCTCCTAGCTTGGTTTCCAAAGGCTTTGGATATTTTTTTCTGTGTGAAGGTTTTAGCCATGGGTGAGAAGGGTAGCTAGTGCAAAAACAAAATATTGTATTTTTTTCCTTTCTCATTTGGTAAAATGTGTTCCAGACAGCAGTGCTGAGTGCCATGGGGAAAGTAGAGGAGGCAGTTGGGGCAAAGGGGGCAGACAAGATGACTTTGGGAAATGGGGCTGAAGGGAGCGGGACTCAGACAACCAGGACTCACATTATGGACTTGTCCTCAGATAAAAGGGGACAAATGAAAGAGGCTCGGAGTGGTCGCAGGGAGCTGAGGCGCCACGAATGGACTTCTCACACACCTCTGGAGACAGCATGGTGGAAGCACAAAAGTGGGTTTTGGAGTCTGGGGTTCTTTCCTAAACGCGGTTTGGGCAAGTTCCTAGTTCTCAGAGCCTCTGTTTCCTCATCCATAAAGCAAACAAACAGCATCCACCTGTGGAGTGCGGGACGGGGGGGCTCTTTAGGAACTAAACAAAGTAGCAGAATGCAGCCCGAAGTGGCTCCAATAAGATTTGCTCCCTTCAGGCCCTAAATCAACACTGCCGCTGAACTCAAGCGCCATCTTTGCTGCTCCAGGATCAGTGTGGGAAAGCGAGCCCAGACCCCCACTGCCTGGGGTCTGTCTGGGGCTATGTGAATTTTAGTCACATAGGAATCTCTCTATTCCCCTATTGGGTGTAACTCCAACTCTTAGCAGGCACCCGAGTCATTAGAGCACAGATCTTGTATTAACTTGGAGCCCACTTCCCATTAGGCACCTTGAAGATCAGGAGTTTTCTTTGTCTAGCTGTTGGCTGGTGCCATTAAAGACCTTTTATCAGAATCCATTTCTGTATCTATCTCAAACCAGCTATCCATCCCAAACCCTCCAGGCATCCATCCCAATCCCTACCTACTCCAGTACCTAACATTTTGCTGTGGATACCTGGGCTCAAAACAGGGACCTTTAGATACCAAACAGGATTTGCTCAATCTGTGTGTTTTCCTTTCTTTCCCTTGTATTACCAAGCAGAAGCCCTGGGAAAATCACGTTGCATAGGGTTGGAAAGGCTGAGTACCCGAGTCATCCTAAGTTTATGAATGAACGTCTCAAGGTGTCTTTGGAGCTCGACCAGACTTGTTTGTTTCTAGTTGCTGTGACACACACGCTTATGTTAGTCACCTTTCCATTGCTGTGACAAAATGCTAGAGACAGATAACGTAAGGGGAGAAGAGGTTTATTTTGGATCATGGTTTTAGAGGTTTCATTTAAGTCCATTGCTCTGGGTCTCGGGCAGAGAAGAACATCATGCTGGGGAGTATGTGGTAATAGAGCAGCTTCCCTTGTTGTGGCTGGGAGGAGGGAGGAAGGGAAAGAGAGAAGGGATGGATGGATGGATGCATGGATGGATGGAGGGAGGGAGAGAGAGGTTATAAAGATCACAGTCTTTACTCTTATCTTATCTCTATTAGAACTCTTCTTTTACTAGGTTCCACCATCTCCCGGTACTGCCACCTATAGGGGACCAAGTCCTGAGAGGCAGGTAACATCTCAAATCTCAGTACAGCACTGCTAAGATGGACAAAGTCAGCTGTTAGGACAGAGATGCTAGAAGGTCTCAGATATTTCCTGTCTGGCTCTTTAAGAAAAGTTGGATGGGGCTGGAGAGAAGGCTTAGCAGAAGGGAGCACTTGCTGATCTTCCTGAGGACCTGATTCAATTCGCAGGATCCACAGGGCAGATTACAATGACCTGTAATTCCATTTCCAGGGGATATGATGCCCTCTCCTGGGCTCCAGGGCACTGCACACATGCAGTGCACAGAAGTAAATGTAGGCAAAACACCCATACACAAACTACAAGTAAACACATCTTTAGAAAAAGAAAAAAGAAAATTGGCAACTCCTTGATGGATAAGATATATCTCTTACTTGTGAGTTAGGGCTTCCAGTGTGATGTATCATTAGAGACCTTCCTCTAATGCTCACAGGGCCTGGCTTGTCTTGTTTATGCATGGTTTGCTGGCATCAACACTTTTGTAGATGCATATTCTGTCTGTCTGTCTGTCTCTCTGTGTGCATGTGTGTGTGTGCTGGAGGTTGGCTCTGGGGTTTGCATCTGCTAGGTAAGCATGTGCCATGGGAGCTGTATCCCCACCTCTATTTATTTTGTTACTTATTTTGAGAGAGCCTCACTAAGTTCTCCTGACTACTCTTGAACTTGCCTCCTTCCTTAGTGCTGGGACAACAAGCCCTGGTGTGCTATCAGGCTCAGCAGGACCCATTTCTCTGGAAACAAGATTTTCTATGCATGATAGATATCTAGTAATTGATTTATTCACTGAACAAGCATTCACTGAATGTATTCTACTTGCAGTGGGAGCTACACTTAAATTTCAAAAATCACAATTAATGTAACATTAAATATACAGTGTTGGGGGCTGTGGACCCCCAGACCCTGAATTTCCTGTAAACAACTTGTTATACTTGCAGCTTCTCTGAGCAAAACAACTTGTTTTCCTGTGTTTGCAGCTGCTCTGAGCACCAGACAGGAGTGATTTCTGGTGGCTGCAGCTGAAAGATCTGGAGAGCTGGGGCATGGCCAGAGCATTATATAAGCTGCCCCTGAACACAATAAAGTTGGCATTCTTGGCATTCTTGTTTCAAGGATGACCCGTGTCCCCACGTCTCTGTCTCTGTGTATATGTGTGTATCAGTTTCCAGACCCCTTTCCGGGCTCCTGTACCATCCAGTCTCATAGTAGCACAGATGTTACAATACAGGAGCCAGGCATGGTGGCATCTCAGTCACTTTTGAGCTACTTAAGACAGAGGGCTTGTTTTGGCTCACAGTTCTGGGAAACAGAGTTCATGCCTGCAGGGGTCAGTTGGTCACCTTGTATCTACCCCAATAGGGTCCAGTTAGTCACATTGTATCTACCCCTAGGAAGTACCCAGTAAAGAGGAAGTGGGGCTGGGCTATAAAACCTCAATGCCCACCTTAGTGACCCAGTTCCTCTAGCAAGGCTCCACCTTCTAAAGGTCCATAGCCTTCAGAGATTGCCACTAGCTGGGGATCAAGTGCTCAGCACTGGGGATCTTTGGGGGACAGTTCACAGTCAAACCACAGCAACAGCCCACTTTGGGAAACTGTCCACAAATGAGTGCAGGACAGGCATTTGTGTCTGTTGTTCATGGTCCCCTGTTTCCCCTGCCCAGAGACCAACATATAACCTGGTACATGATGCTTTCTAAGCAATACTAATCATTATATACATGATGCATCGTATGTGCGGTCAGAGTAGTTTATTCCATTCCCTTTGTAATCCTGTGGGATGAATTCGTAGCAACAGCGCCCGTGAGCTAAGGCACGTGGTTTTAATGAGACAATGCACGAAGGTGGTTGACCCAGTTGACCCCAGATCAACAGCATCCCGAAGAATGATGCCTGAGGTTGTCCTCTGACCTTCGTATGTATACAAACACATGATACACCCATCCCACAGAGGGCACTGCCACTGCAGCCCCAGCATGGCTGTAGAAGGGACAGGACCTAGCAGGAAGAGCTCAGTACTGGTTGCTTTGTCATTTTAATAATCCTTACACTGTGCAGGGGGATGGGGAAGAAGATGCCACCCTCAGCCGCACAGCAGCCTCCAGTTCTCAAGCCCCAGTACCCGAAGACATCAGGAAGACATGCTCTTGACAGGTTAATGGCATTCACCGGGTTGCGGGACACTAGCTTTTATTTCCCTTTTCTCCCAAGCTAAAAGAATGGCATACTGTTTTTATGATGCACCTCTCTGCTCATCCACAGCCTGGTGACCCAGGAGTCTCACTGCTGGTCCTCTGGGGGATTCTGTGTAGACTGCTTGTCTTGGCAGAGAACGGATGAGGCAGGCTCGTCTGGCCTATGTCTAGACATTTTATGACCCTTGCCTGCTGTGGAAATTCTGAGAAATCACTTCTCAACAAAACTTCAGCTCTGGGTGATGGACATGAGTCAGGGGGCTTACCAGTGTGACCAGTGAAGCCCTCCCATAGGAGATGTGGATAACGGGGGGAGGTTAAGTGTGATGGCACAGGGGCGTATGGAAAATGATACGGTCCCCTCAGTTTTGCTATGACCCTGAAGTGCTGTAAAGATAGTCTAATAAGAAAAACAAAACAAAAACAAAAAGTTCAGGGCCAGGGAGAAGCATGGAGGTGGATCGGGGAGAGGCTAGCTCATTGACACCAGTGGTCAGCCATTGTGTCCAATGGGGAGACCAGGGTTCACAGGGGCCTCAGACAGTCACATGACTGAGCTGGGGATAAGTGGCTTCGTTCTTGGAGCCTCAATGGCGTGTGACCGTGTGTGGCCTTGGGTGCTTGGGGGACACTGACTGGCTGCTTAATCTTCTTCCCTGGCCTTGCACTCATAGACACAACTCTGGAAGACAGGGGGTACAAAAAGGAGCCTGGCAAGCTACAGCCAAGTCCCAGCATGCCTGATCTGTCTTGCACAACTGGTCTTTCCTTAAAGTCTTCTTTCAATGACCTGCTTTTGGATTGTTCTGTCCTTGAGTCAACACAGTATTAGCATTGTGTTAGAGGAACAGAACCCACAGAACAAATATATTTTCTCAAAGGAGGATTGGCTTACACAATAATAACTGAGTAGTCCAACAATGCTCTCTTCTCATTGGAGAAGCTGAGAACCCAGTAATTGCTTAGCCCATGTGGCTGCATGTTTCAGCAGCTCTAGTCTGGTACTGAAGGTCTGGGAGATTCCTGGAGATCTGCGGAGGCAGATGAACTTGCCAGCATGATTCAAAGGCAGACAGGCAAAAAACCAAACCTTTTCTCTTTGGTCTCCTTATATATAGGCTACCAGTGGAAGGTCCCACTTATATTCGGGTGGGTCTCCCCGTTTCAATTATCCTAAGAAATCCCTCACAAAGGTGTCCAGGGATGTGCCTCGTAGTTGATTCCTGGTTGAGTCAAGCTGACAAAAAAGGGTAGCTGTCTGTACATGGAGATCAAACCATATGTATGGTTGAAGATCAGATAAACATGGTTAGACTCCCTGCTCTGCCTTTGAGATTGAATCTGACTGTGCAGTCCAAGCCACCCTTGAACTTTCAATGTTCTTGACCCTGCCTCCCAAGTAGCTGTGATTGACAGGTCTGAGCCCTGGGAAGTCTCTGCTGTTTTAACGATTTTGTCTGAGTCACTCATTTCAGTGGAGGCTGCCTACTTTAGAGAGTAAGGCCATTTATTGAGCTAGCTGGTTTGGAGGTATAGAGCCTGCAGAAGAGGGCCCTTGGCTGCACTGTGTCACGGTGGGTGGTGGCGGCCAGAGCACTTGGGGAGAAAGCAGCCCTATGTCCAACAGACATCTAGAATGGGGAGCATTCCTGGGCTTGCTCCTGGTATGAAAACCCCTCTCAGAATGTTGAATTTGTGCTTTGATGCTGAAACACCTGCCTAGTTTTCATGAGGTCCTAGGTTCTATTTCCATCACCACAAAAACAAAAGCATCAGAGGCTCCCAATTCCTGGGAGGGCACACCTTTGGGGACCTGAGACTTCCAACCTCTTAAAAGTTCACTTCCTGAACATTACCACATTGGAGATCAAACTTCCAACACAGAAACCCACCAAGACATATCATATCCCAAACCCTAGCACTTTCCAGAGTGTTCTTTATCTCTAAGACATGAATCACTCTAAGTCCATACACAGTTAGGGTTCATAGAGGACAGAACCATGACACAGAGGGGATGTCTGTAGATCAACCTCTAAAGCTTGTGAGACTATTATCTGCTAAGGTAAAGAAGATTTGGGAAGGAAAAAACTAAGTGAAGGCTTTTGCGATGGAGAGATTTACTGGATGCTGTAGGGGGCTGAATGAGGTCACAGAAACGCTAGAGTGAGGCCAGAGAGTCAAAGCAATGTAAGGATGGACTAGATGTCAGAGAAGCAATCTCAGCGTGAGGATGAGCTGCAGTTCAAAAGGAGGTGCTGGATGAGGCTGGCCCAGGGGTCAGAGAGGAGATACTGGGGAGAGTGAGCTGGAGGTCAGAGAGGAGGAGATGCTGGGTTATCTTTCTCTGCCCTTCCCCCCAACTTCTTATAGCTCTCCCGTAGGAAAAAGGGCTGAATTCATTTCCTGTCATCTGTGCTTGGCAGAGCCTGGCTGGGGAAGGCAGGCAGTGTCCCTCGGGGCTGGCTGTGTCAAGGGAATGGGACCAGGCTGGGTTCTGATTCCAGTCCACCACCAGACGTCCCTGCAGTATGTAGAATCTTGATCAGTGAATTTCTGACATGGCTTTCTTTGTCCTGGCCTAAGAGGGCCTTGGGGATCTGGTGGGAGGCAGTGCTGGATACTGATATAGCACTTCTGGCATTAGCACTGTGTAGAGGCACAGATTTCCTCTAGAATTGTAAAGGCTTCTAGCAGGGAATGGGGCTGGCTGGCTGCTGTCCAAGGTTCTGGGGTAGGAGCCAGTGTCAGACCTAATTGATCTGGACACTTGCAATGGCTTTGAGCTCTGAGCCAGCCCTGGGTTTGAATGTCAGCTCATATTTCAGTAGCTGTGTGAACTTGTTAGGTCACACTCCAAGCTCATAACTGGAGTTATTCATTGGTCATCTGCTCCCATGGGCCACCTGGGACTCAGTCAGCTCTCTACTACTCTTTCCAGGTCATGACCTTGCAATCCTGAGGTCAGGAGCACCTTCATGCTGATGGAGGAGCTGAGGCTCCATGAGGTTCCTGACTTGCTGGAAACCCAAGGCCAAGGAAGACAGCAGGTCCCATGGACAGGCGATCAGCCTCCTGAGGCCACTGATAAATGTGGACACTACAGACCTAACAGTGACCATAGCTGCTTCCTGGACTGTTGTGCTGACTACAATCAGTGCTGCAGTGGGTATCTGAGATATAGCAGGCATTTTCTTTTGCATCCTTTCTCCCATCCTTTTTCTTATTCCTTTTTTTCTTTCAGTAGGGTCTCCTGTAGTCCAGATTGTCCTCCAGTTCTGTGGATGACCTTGAACTCTTTCTTGGTCCCTCTGCCTTCACATCCTGAGTGTTGGGATCACAGGTGTGTCTCACCTGTGATTTTGGGAATGGAAGCCAGGCTTTGAGCATGCTAAGCAAGTACTCTAGTCATGGAGCCAACATCTGCCATCTGGCGTTTTCACTGTATGGTGGGTACTCCAGTTACTTCTGTCATTACTTCAACCACTGCTGTCTTCCCAGCTTCAGCATTACTGCTATTCCCAAACATCCCTCTCCTTCCGTTGCCTCACTCAGGCCCAGGTAAGGCAGACACTGACTCTGGAACGTGCATATACTCAAGTGACTCAATGACTTATCCTTATGACTGTAATTTATTTAAAAAGCATTTGTGCTGCCTGGCGGTGGTGTCACACACTTTTAATCCCAGGACCTGGGAGGCAGAGACAGGCAGATCTCTGTGAGTTTGAGGTCAGTCTTGTTTACAAAGTGAGTTTCAGGACAGCCAGGACTGTTACACAGAGAAACCGTGTCTTGAAAAACTGAAACCCTCCCCCCCCCACCAAAAAACAAAGCCAAAGCATTGTGTCACTTCCCAGATGACCTTCAAGTTCACTTGCAGTCATTCTTCCTCTTCTCTTTGTCCCCATGCAACTGTTAATTAGCCTGTCTCTTTTGGGCCATTTAAAGAACACAACTTATCTTAATTTTATGTGTATGGGTGTTTTGCCTGCATGCATGTCTGTGCACCTTGTACAAGCCTGGTACCTAAGGAAGTCATAAGGCATCAGATATCCTGGAACTGGAGTTACAGACAGTTGTGATGTGGCTATTGAGAACTAAACCTGGGCCCTCTGCAAAGAGCGGCAATGGCTATTAACCACTGAGTCATCTCCCTTGGCTTAGGATGTCTTTGGACATTGTCTTCTTGCACTTGGATGACTGTGCTGTGCCATGTGTCAGCATTTTCTTTGTTTCCTTAGTTGTAAGATGTTCCGTTGCTCAGGCAGACCAGTTTCTTTTTGCATCACTCAGGTAATGGGCTTTTGAGTTGCTTATACTTCACAATCCCCCAAGCATTGTATCCACTGTATCCATATCTACTGACTGAAGAAGAAGCACGGTGGCCAGGGTGAGACGGTTTTCTACTGCCACTCGGCTACTATGCGATGGAGGTGTTGGAAGTGAGGAGGGTTCTCTGGTGTTCTTAAATCCTGCCCTATTTTCCTCTCATAGTAAACTCCTCGCCAGTGAGTGCATATTAATCTGTGTTGACTGATTGATCATCTCTTAGTCAGGCTTCATGCTGCTGCAGTCCAAAGACACGGAGTCAGCTGAACATCCAAGTGTGTCTCTAGGTTTAGACAAACTCATGTTCACATTCTGACCCCTTTACTTGTGAGCTGTGTGATGCTCATCCTCTTGTCAACCTCTCTGAGCCCCGGTGCTCTCATCAGTGATGTACTTGTGTTAGTGGACTTCTTTCAGAAGATCGACATAAGGATTCATCAAGGAGAGTCCCTGGAGGTGCCTGCCACATTTGTAATGCTTCAGCACATTGATCAGCTGATATGGAGCTGGGGTAAGCTCAATAGGTAAGCTACTTGATGCGCAAACAAAAGCACCAGAGTTTAGATTCCCCAGAAGCCAGGGAAAGCAGATGTACTAACACCATCTGTAATTCTAGTGTTACCATGGAGAAACGCGGGGCAGAGATGAGAATCTCAGAATCTCCAGGGCCAGCTCGTCTGGCCTATGCAGGAGACCCTATCTCAGATAAGGTGCAAGGTGGACTGATGTTTGGGGTTGTCCTCTGCCCTTCTCACATGTGCTGTGACACAGGTACACCTATACTTATCCTGTACTCATGAGCACTAGCATACATGGGCATGCACACACACGCACACACACACACACACACACACACACACAGATGTTTGGGGTTGTCCTCTGCCCTTCTCACATGTGCTGTGACACAGGTACACTTATACTTATCCTGTACTCATGAGCACTAGCATACATGCACATGCACACACACACACACACACACACACTTGCACACACACACAGAGATGTTGCTGCCATGAATTTCTAGAAGAGGACTTTTCTTAGCTCTCCTTACAGAGAGGAAACTGAGGCTCAAAGAGGCAACCGGTTCTGGCTCTAGTCCAAGTTCCCAGTTTTAACTCTCCCCCATCTATCTGTGCCACCTGACATCTTTTCCCTGGACCATCCAATTTGGGAAAGCCTCTGGAATGGAGAGAAAGTAGCTCCAGCTGTCGTCTCCTGGCATTATGACAGACAGACCTGTGATGGGAGAATTGGATGTAGGCCCACAATTACTTTTTATTCCAGGGTGGTTACATCATACAGGCTATGGAAAGTGTCTTCTCTGGAGGTCTCTAGTGGACAGGGAAGGCTCACACTGAAATAGCTGTGTGTAGTTCAGGACTTTGGAGTCCAGCTGGCCAGTAGAGCATTATGACCTCAGGCACACAGAGTGTAACAATCTTAATAACCACAGTGGATATCCTGACTGTAAGTCTTAGAGGTCTCAGTTGGCTTCTGATGGGTTTGCCACACAAAGTAGGCACTCCACTTGCAGTAAGAGGTGTTTTGTGGAGGGGGAGATATAGTTTATTTATTCATTTCTCAAACCAACAAATCTTTATCGAACATCTACAGTGTGTTGTGGACATGCCTAAAAGCCAATGTTATGAACTGGATAAGATCAATGCCATCCCTACCTGATCAATTCACGGTGTGTTCAGTTGTAAGTACCAGACACCACTAAGGCTCATGTTCATGCTCTAAAAGGAATTTGGGGGTGGGCAGTTCAGGGATAGGCCTGTTCTTCAAGGGTGCCATCTGCTTTGCCAATGGCTTGATGGTTATTCTAATAATTGCAAAATGGCCACCATACTTCCTGAAATTGCATTTGTATTCCCACTAGACAAAAAGCCCCTCTTCCCTGTGTGCCCACCTCCCTTGTGGAAGTTCTTCCCAGAAGACTCCATTTCAACCTAATTGATTAAAACTTTGAGCTATGACTGGGTGAAAAATTGCCGAGAAATGTGAGGAAGGAAGAGGAAAGAGGGAAGGGGGAGGGGAGGGAGAGGAGGAGGAGGGAAAGGCAAATGAATCTAGAGTGGTTCTTAGTTTTCATTGTGTTCCTTCATGAGGTCTCCATGCTGGAGGAGCAGACTGAAAGGTAGCAAGTCTGCTCATCATTAGCTGTTGGTTAATGACCACTGGGCAGGGCTAGGTGAAGGGCGTCTGAGGAAAGACTGCCTATTTCTTAGGCTGCATAGGAATGGAACCCAGGACCTTGAACATGCTAAGAAAGCACTCTGCTGCTGGGTCACATGCCCAGCTTTGGTTGGCTCGTTTGTTTTCTTTTTGTTTGTTTGTTTTGTTGTTGTTCTGTTTTGATTTTGAGACAGGATCTCACGATGTAATCTCAACTGGCCTAGAATTTTCTTTGTAGAGTTCAAGGTTACCTTGAACTCACAAAGATTCATCTGCTTCTGTCTCATTAGTGCTGAGATTAAAGGTGTGTGCCACTCTGCCTGGCCCCTTTGGTTGTTTTGAGACAGGATCTCAGCCTGTAGTCCAGTTGGCCATGCACATGTGATTGTTCTGCCTCAGGGTTCCCTGTGCTGGGATTTCAGGTGTGTGCCACCATGTCTACCTCTTCCTGGGGACATGTAAGCTGCTGTGAATGGCTCTCCATTCACTCTGTTCCTTGGCCTGAGGATTATTCCTATCATCCAAAGGTTTCCACTCTGGTTTCCCTTACACATATTTTAAAAATAGTAAACATAATATATATATATAATATATGTAATATATTATATATATATATAAAATAGTTAAATCCTGATAGTCTACCATGGTTGTCCAACTTGCCTTCTGTCCTTCCATCCTCCCTCCCTCCCTCCCTCCCTCCCTCTCTCCCTCCCTTCCTTCCTTTATCCCATCCTTCCTTCAGATTGGACCTAGACCTTGCCAGGCAAGTGCTCTACCATTGAATTATATTCTAACACTCTCCTCATTTTAAAAGTTATTTATTTATTTATTTGTGTGCATCTTAATTTGATTTTTATTGCTGTGGTGAACACCGTGGCCAAAGAAACTTGGGAGAGTAGAAGGCTTTATTTCCGTTCCCATTTCCACATCACAGTCTGTCCCTGAGGAAGTCAGGGCAGGAAGTCAAGGCAGGAACCTGGAGGTGATGATGGACCCAGTCTAATGCCATTTTAATATTAAAAGCTTTCTTATTACAAGGTCAAAATAGGTTCATTTTTGTTGCTTGTAAAACTTAAATTTGACCAGGTCTTGATCTATTTTCTCAAATTTGCCATTTTTCACACCCTGTACCCTCACCTACACCCTGATAAGATAATATGTTCTTCTAAATAATTTTGAAATGTTCTTTGAAGTTTCTGTGTAACACTTGCAAACCCCCCTAGCCTCAGAGTTTGGGGGCTAATACAAACCCCACCTTCTCCTGTGTTCCAGGCTATTTTCTCAAACCCCATTTTAGGGAGAGAGCCCTGTCTGATAGAAAATAAAGCTGGATTAATTTGACCAAAGAGTTTGGGTGATGGCCTTTACTCTCATTTGGTGGGATTAAAGCAGGAAGTGAGGCAGAAGCCATGGAGGAGTACTGCTTACTGACCGGCTCAGCCTACTTTCTGAAGCCACCCGGGACAGTGAGCTGAGCCTGCCCACATCAATCGTTAACCAAGAAACATATTACAGACCCACCAATAGGCCAAACTTAGGTAGGCTTTTTCCCAGTTGACAGTCCCTCTTCTCAAATGGCTAGCTTGTTGGAAGTTTACAAAATACTAAACAGGACAGTTTGTGTGTGTGTGTGTGCATATGTGTCTGTGAGTGTGAGAGAGAGAGAGAGAGAGACAGATAGACATGCAGAGAGACAGAGATCCTTGCCCTCCCACCTCAGCAGTGAGGAAGCAAATGTGTCCTAGGATGCTATCAGTACAAACGGAAAGAGGAGGGCTTCAGGAGATTGAGTGGGCATCAACACCATCTTAACATCTTAGCAAGACTTGGTGAGACTGTTGGCCTAGGTTTACAATTTCGGATTGATTGATTAACTGATTATGTTTTTTGAGGCAGGATCTCAATCAAACTAGGCCATCCTCAAGCTCACTGTAGCTGATGATAGCCTTGAACTCCTGATCCAACGAACTAGTTAGCCAAACAACAAGAACCAAACCCTTACCCGTTCCGTGTCCCACAGAGTGCCAGAGCAAGCTTTTTTCCTCATCTCCTCGGTCCTCCAGGGAAGAGCAGTTGCTCCCTTTTGTTTGTCCTCTGGGGAAAGGTGCCTCAGTTTCCTAAGAATTAAGGGCAGAATCAGCTGTTCCTGGGGGAAAAACCCTAAAAATACAGGAGTCATGGTTTTCTAATTAATAACTTTCATCTTATTTCCTTCCTTTTTATTTTTTATTTTTACAGTGTTAACTGTATTTTACAGCGTTAGTTGACCTGGGGTTCTGCACAAGCTAGGTAAATGTTTACTCCACAATTTCCTGAAGCATTATTAATAAAAACTTAGAGACAGAAGTTGGGGTTCAACCTAAAGATACGAAATATAAAACAGCCAGCCACTGGTTCCTACCTCAGACTCTGACAGAATTGGCGACCCTGCCTCCAGGAATCTCAGAATGAGACTGTGTCTGAGAGCTGTCTCCTCCTGCTTTATAATCCTCCCTAGGGCTGGAATTAAAGGCATGCATCACTGGGTTTAAAGGCATGCACCCCCCGGTTTCTATAGCAACTAGTGTGTCTACTGGAATTAAAGGTGTGTGTTACCACTTCCTGGTCTATAAGGCTGACCAGTGGGGCTGTTTTACTCTCTGATCTTCAGGCAAGCTTTATTTTTAAAATACAAATGAAATGCTACTACAACTTTCTCTACTTTAGAGAGAGAGAGAGAGAGAGAGAGAGAGAGAGAGAGAGAAAGAGAGAGAGAGATAGGCTCTTGCTAAGTTGCCCAGGCTGGCCTTGGACTTACTATCTTGGCTCAGCCTCCAGCACAGCTTGGAAGACAGGCCTGTATCACCAGATTGGTGTTAGTTACTTTTCTTTATATTTATAGGAGTCATGTCAGAGGAACAAGCAACCCAGAATGACTAATTTCCCTGGCATGTGCCTATCTAGCCTACCCTGCCCCCCAAATGCCTATAAGGGCCTTACACCTGCAAACCCAAGGCAAGTGGTCTTTTTTTTGTTTTATGTGCGTGCAGGTTTGTGTGTGTGTGTGTGTGTGTGTGTGTGCATGTGTATCAGGTGTGTATGAAGATGCATGTGTGGGTAGGTGCATGTGCATATATGTGTACTGATGTTTGGTGACTAGAGGACAATGTTGGGTGTCTTCTCAGGCACTACCTTCTCTTTGGACAGGGTCTCTCATTGGCCTGAATAGGCCATGGAGCCCCAGGATCTACTTGTCTCTGTCTCCCCAGTACTGAGATTACAAGCAAACACCTCCATTTTTGTTTGTTTGTTTGTTTCGCTTTTTTCCTTGTTAGTTCTGGGCATTGAGTTTAGGCTTTCGTGCTTGCAAAGCAAGGACTTGCCCAGCCACATTGTATCTCCATCTTTGTTTTTTTTTTTTTTTAAGTTTTTTATTTAAGGCAGAGCCTTATGTGGTCTCTAGCTGAGGATAACCTTATACTCCTGATCCTCTTGCTTCTTCCTCTTTAATCTTGGGATTACAGGCATGCATGACCATGCCTGGCTGTAAAATGAAAAGGGATCTGAAATGTCTCACTTCCTGGCTTGTTGCTAGCTCCCCCCATCCCCACATTACACCACCTCCAGAATGTTTGGCTCCACCAGGTGATAATGGAGCCAAACATTTCAAGAACACTGCAGTCTAAGGAGCTAGTGATTTAAAGGCCTATGAAAAAGAATTTCATACGTCCAGGAAACTTAAAGACTGTGCATGTGATGCTGGAGGAACCAGCCAGGATTAGGAATATTCCAGCTGCACTAGTACTGTGCCCCACCCCCAGGTGAAAGGCCATCCAAGGTTGTACTAGGAGATAGCACTGGGCAGGGAGACCTTGTCCATCAGGTCCAAGAGTTTGGTTGTGATTAGAGATGCGTGCCTGTGTGCATCTCCTTACGAACAGGCAGATTTTCCAGATGGAGGAAACACAAAGGAGCCTTCTTACTCTGGATGAGGGCTCAGCAAGCTGTAGACTCACAGGGTAGGACAAAGGCACAGACAGTGACCATTTCTGTCTCAGTAGCTCGGTGGATCCAGAGAGGAAGAAATGGCTTAAGTCTCTGCAGATCAGGTCTGACATGTGTGTTTGGCTGACAAGTATTCTCCCCAAATTCACAGGCCTCAGAAACCCTGAAAACAACATTTTCTACTCTAATGAGTTCAGGTGAGGTCACAAGTATCAAGGTGGCCAGTGACTAGCATCCGCATACAAAGGCTGGACACCAGGGAGAGGGCCCTGTGACCGGAGGGACACTGCCAACCAGAGCGTTACAGATAGGTAAATTGAGGCCACAAGGAAAAGTGACCTACCCAAGTTCACTGGTAAGCAAGAAGGAGAAGAGCCAAGCCTGAGTCCTCTTGACTCAAACATGAATGATGTTTCTGTGATGCTCCAGGTTTCATGATGAAAGACAAACTTCACTGGGTGCTAGGGTTCTCTAGAGGGAAGAACCAACAGAACGAATGCATGAGACTTATTAAATTGTCTTACTTGATACAGGCTGGGTAGGTCAACAATCCCATCTTCCACCAGAGAGACTGAGAACCTAGTAGCAGCTGGGTCCCTGAAGCTGCATGTCTTCACAGCCCTGTCTAGCACTGAGGGGCTGGGAGATTCTTTGAAGCTGGCTTCTGACGTCAGTATAATAGCAGCAGCAGCAGCGAAGGGAGGAGGCTGAGGAAAGCGAGCCAGGCAGGCAAGGGCACTAGTGTTTGCTCAGATCTCTTTTCCTCTTTACATTGGCTCTCGCCGCTGGGCTGAGGCTATCTGCTCCCCCACCTCCAGCTAAGCCTCCCCTACGTGCCCTCACAGACCCACTCAGAAGTGTGTTTCTTAGCCAAGTCCAGATGTAACCAAGTTGATAATCATGATTAGCCACCACCAGTGTCTGTCCTGACCTCCTCCCTTTGCTCCTTTCTTTTAAAACATTTCCCCTGTTCCACTGGAAGTGGCACCCCACGTACTGTGATGACACTGGTCAGAAGGGCTTTCACCCACAGCAGTCCACTTCATCTCTGTGCTGTCCTTCTGGGGTCAGGGAAGCAAGTTCTCCGTGCTCACACAACCTGTTGGATGCTGCTTTAAGACAGAGACCAGCCTCTGGACTCCATGCTGGGTGCTGCTCTCCATGCTGGGTGCTGCTCTCCACTCTGTCCCTGGCTAGCAGGGTGCCTGGTAACACTTTCACCTCCAGTGCACTGATGTTTGGCTCCTGTGTTAGGAGTCAGTGTGTTTGATCAGGGCTCTGTGGCTGACTGGCTGAGTCATGGTGCTATACAGGGTTTGACACGGCCCTGCTCCCCACACCCCAACACACACCTCAGCTTTGCTAAGAACAGCACTGACTGTTCCTTTGAGGGCGACTGGGCACAGTGTGGCTAGACTATGTTAAATTCCTCAGGGGAATTTTTTTTAAAGCCTACAAAATTATCTTTGCAGAGAAACCTCTAAGGCTGTCTACTGCAGGTGAGGAATGCGGACATCCACCAGGGGACACGCCCCTCCTATATCTGAGGGCTAGATCTAGTGGCTTGACCCATGACTGTCCATGCTGCTGGTTCTGGTCTATGTATCTTGAAGCCAAATATATATATATATGAATAATTGATTAAATTTAAGCTTCAAACAAACAACACAACACATTTTTAGAAGTATATTTCAAATATATCCCTTTGTGAATAATGGGGAGTTGAGATAGGGTTTCATACAATCAAGGCCAGCTTTGAACGCCCTTTATGTTGGAAGCTGGCCTTGAATTCCTGATCCTCCTGCCTCAGTCTTCTAAGTGCTGGGACTATAAGCATGCATTGTCATGTTTGGCTTTGGAGATCCTTATGTGAAAAAATGTTCACTATGAATCTGAAGTTCTAATTTAATTGGGCATCTTATCTTCTTATTGCCTATTCCTGCAACTGTGACCCCTCACCTTGATAAAATGGTTATAGTGGGACTCTGCAGGTGTCCCAAGTGTGGTCAGCCAGCTCTTCATATCTTTCAGAGCCATGGGGATGATTCATGTAAACAGAGAAGATGCACATTCTATCAAAAATGGGTAATGAGCTTTCTATTCTTGAAAATCTGGTTGGCACCATTTAAAAAGACATTTCTTCTGTTGGGCTGCTGCGTTGTGTTAAAGATTGTCTCCATGCCACAAGTAAGAGTTAAACTGAAGAATGGAGTCTGAAGTCAAGCAAAAGTGAGAGAAGGAGGAGGGAGAGAGAGGAGGAGTGAGAAGGGGGGAGCAAATCTGTTAGATATCATTAGGCCTTCTGGGATGTAGCCAAGTTTTACCTTTGTCCGTAAAGTTGATGATGTGAATCTTTTGGTGATGTTTCTAATGAAAATGATGGTAAAAGTGTGGCCGAGTTTAGAAGCAAACAAAGCTGGCACGGGAATGCGGCTCAGTGTTTAAAGTGCTATTGTATAAGCTCGGGATCTATTTTGAATCCTTTCACACCCATGTAAAGGCTAAGCATGGCAGAGCACACCTGTGACCCAGTGCTAGAGAGAGCACTGGGGAGCACTGCTGTGGAGAGCAGAGACAGGTGGATCTCTGGGACTCACTGGCCAGGCAGTCCAGCTTCAAATGGCAATGTTTGGATTGATTGAGAGACCTTGTCTCAGCAAATGTGGTGGAAAGGGTTGGAGGGAGACACCCAAAGTTGACCTCTGGCTTCCACATGGACATTCATGGGTGAGCATATCTGTACACACACACACACACACACACACACACACACACACACACACACACACACAATCAGTAACGACAGAGAGGGGAAAAAAGGATCTTATGGAGGATGGTGGATGAAGATGATGGGGCAGAATGGTGTACAGAATAGGGAGATGCCATTTTGCAGTTGATAACTCTGTTAGCTTGCAACTATGTATCTAAGTTCACAAGGACAAACTGCTGTCCCAGGAATAAAGATCTGTGCAACTAAGACCCCTTCCCTAGGGGTTGTGGGCATGAGGCTTATGAAGGGAGTGATGGGGAGAACGTGTAAGAGAGGCAGACAATGGTCTCATTACAAATGACAAGGTGGTTACAAATTTCAGGAAAGGTGCCTATTTTTCTGATTCATGGGCTGCTGTTATCTACAAGCTGAGTTCTGGGTTCTGTAAATCTGAGGAAAAGTAACTGACTAAAAGGTCCCATGACTGACGTCCTCCCAAGGACAGCTCATTTTGCTGTGATAGCTTGGGGGTACAAAAGGTGTCTTTGATTCAGGGCATGGAAAAAGATAGAAAGAGTTTACTTTCCCAGGAGGATCAGGGAATGCAGAGAAAAGCCACTTGCTTCAGAGGATGGGAGAGATAACATTTGTTGAGGAACAGTGTTCAACTTATTAGGTCTGAGGCGTCATTTACAGAAAAGCCAGTGGGAGACTAAAAATGAATTGCAGTTGTGTGACTTCCACAATTAGTGACTTTTAGGAAGTCAGCCAAGAGCAAGTGAAGTTGAAGGTTTAATTACAATTTAAGTCTGCTGCTGCTGCTGAGGATGAAGATGAGGGTGAGAAGGATAAAGATTAAGATGTCTTTGGGAATGAGAAAAGCATAATTCTCTACGTTAGTGTATTGCTGTCCTTATCAATTCTAACCTTTCAATTAAAAACGCTGTGCACACTTCCTCCCCTGTTCACCATGCTTCTAGACTAGCCCAACTTACAGAATCCCTTGCTTCTCCTGTTAGGTCTTCCCAACTCCTGTTAAAAAGTTCTTTCTGTGTTGTTGTATGTGCATATGTATGTATGTGTACATTCTCATACATGCCATGGAGACTGGGGTAGGGATGTCAGGTATGCACTGCTTTGTTGCTTTCAGGCTGGGTTTCTCTCTAAATTTGGAGGTAGACTGGCAATCAACAAGCCCTGGCAATCCTCTTATCTCTGTCCTTAGCAACCAAAGCTGGGGTTACAAGTGCATGTGACCATGTCTGGCTTTTTATGTGAATTCTGGGGATTTGAACTCAGATCCTCACACTTGTGCAGCAAGGGCTCTGACTTCTAAGCCATCTTCCCAGCCCCTCACCTTCTCAGCTGTTCTCGCTTCTTGCCATTTGGTGGTATTCGGTGACAGCACAGAGACTGAGGGGTTTTTCCTCCCCCTCTCCATAAGGTGGAACATTTCAGTTCCCTGCTTTAAACTGTCCAGTGATTTAAACTCTCAATCCTGGGGGCTCTGAGATCCCAAGTGCCCTTCATGAGTCTGCAGACCTGTATACCATTCCCCTCCACCATGCCCATCTCACTCTTCTGTGTCCATTTCCTTCAGCTTCTTTGGGATGCACCAAAACTTTCACACTTCTATAGCATGATGGGCTGGCATGTCTCCCATGTCTCAGAATCAATATCACTTCCTCAGAGACTGACCGAGACCTCCCCTATGGTTTCTCACCCCACTATCATTGCTCGGGATATTCCAAGCACACTTTAATGATTCTGGGCTTGACCATGAAGCCCATTCACTTTTGGACTTTAGCATGACAGTTCTTTAAGATTATATCAAGCAGTGTCAAGGGTTTGACCCCTCAGCCATGAAGGCTGTTGACAGTTGCAGCCCCCAAGGCAGGCTATGTCTGGCTCTTAGACTCTGCGTCCTTCACTCCCATGTGCTGAACACACATGAGTATTTTCTCTGGGTGACTTGCTTGAGAAGGACCGGGAAGTCTAGGTTGTGTTTGGGCTGCTCATGCCTTCCTTCTCAACATGGACCCTTGTGTCAGGCACGCTGGCTTTGCAAGTATTTTGTGAAGGAATGGTTTTGTGGTGATTAAGAAGATGGTAGGGTTGATAAGAATACTGATGATGGTAAGGAGAATGATAATGGTGTTTCTGCTGCTGTAACAGTGGTGATGATGGTTGTTGGTGATGGTGGGGGTGGTTGTTGGTGATGATGATAGTGGGGTGAAGGGGATGGTAGTGGTAATGGTTATGGGATGAGAGCAATGGTAGAGATGGTGAAGGTGATGGTAGTGATGATGGTGGTAGTGGTGATGGAGATGGTGGGGTGGGGGTAAGGGCAGTGCTGGTAGTGGTAATGGAGGCGGTAGGAGTGGGAATGGGGTGAGGAAGGTGGTGGCTAGCTGTGATGATGAAGACTTTGGTGACAAAGAAAATAGACTCACAGAAACTAGCCTTACTACTTCTTCAAAGAATTTTTATATAAAAAACCAAATCCGACTTTTTCCTTTGTAGCCAGCCCAGAAAAATTACTTGAAGGTGGATTTTGGAATCAAAATCGCTTCAGGAGAAGGAATTGCAGGAGAATCTGTACCCTTAGACTACAGAGTGTCACCCTTCTCTGATTCCAGTGTGTCTGATGTCCTCCCTCCCTCCAGCACCGCCCCCTTGGCCCCTCCCTCAGTCCAGCCTGCTTGCACTGGGAGCCAGTCTCCCTGAGGTTTCAGGGCACTGGTCCTGAACCAGAGCTGTGGGAAGCTAAGGTAGACCCGGGCTGCAGTGGGGGGTCAAGGCAGAGGTGTGGGTGGGAAGAGCAAGGAGGGCTGAGGCCAACCGAGGCAGGGAGCTGTTGCAGGGTTCATGGAGAGTGAGGCAAGGAAGTGGAGGCAGTGGTAGGGGTCTGAGGAGGAAAGTGCTGAGCTAGAAGGAAGAAGGCGCTGGGACTGTGCACAGGGCACAGGGTGGAGCTGAGTGAGGAGGCAGCGTGGTGTTGGTCTGGGACCAGTCGGAAGGCACCAGGGAGGAGGTCTGAGAGGACAGGGAGCCCTGAGATCGTGGGTCCGAGCCGGAGCACGTGCGAGTGTGATCGCTCAGGTGAGGGTGGTGGAGCCAGCGTTTGAGCTGGGTTCCAGATCCACGCTGGAGAATCTGGGGTGCAGTGAACAGCCGGGGAGCGTGGGCAGGAACCGGCGCCTAGGGGCCCTACGCTGGGAGATGCGGGTGCGTCTGGGTGCTCTGGCGGGCGCGGCGGCACTGAGCGGGGCGCTCAGTTTCGTGCTGCTGGCGGCCGCCATCGGAACGGACTTCTGGTACATCATCGACACCGAGAGGCTGGAGAGGAACAGCCCAGGGGCGCAGGACCGGGGACCCGCCAACCGCAGCCAGCTGGAGCCTCTGAGCTCCCACTCTGGTCTCTGGCGGACTTGCCGGGGTAAGGATCCTCCCCAAGTGTCGGCGTTCGCACCGCACCCGGGTACTATACCTGCAAGCCTGGGACCTGTTGCTTGGCGCACACTCCCTTAGCCTCCAAGCTCACAGTGCCAAGCACTTAGAGGTGCGGGGAGGGTGGAGAGAGAGGCGGGCTTGGGTAAGTGCTCCCGGCGATGCCCAACTAGGCTCACAAGTGCACAATGCCCCCTTTGCTTTTTTGGGTGGGAGACATCTAGGGAGGCTTTGGGGGAAAGAATGACAGTGTCCTGCCCGTGAACTCCTCCCTTCCATCAGTCCAGAGCTCCTGCACGCCGCTGATGAACCCCTTCTGGCAGGAGAATGTGACCGTCAGCGACTCGAGCCGACAGCTTCTCAGTAAGTCTGGGGATAGTGGATGGATGGAGGAAACAGCCCCTTTCCGTCTCTCAGTTTTGATGCTCTTCTTCATGCTTGGGTTCTGAACTGCGGTGGTTCTTAATGGCCATGGGTGGCCTTTGACCATAGAGCCTGAGACAAGAGCAGGGCCACGCCAGGGGTTGGGGCCCCTCTTGGGATACCTAGAATATGTGTAGAATTCGTCCAACCTACCGATAGTCCTGTGCACCAAGCAACTTGGTGACTGAGAACTCAGATTCAGTCAATGCCTTCTAGGCTGTCATAGACTCGAGGCGGAAAGGGGTCCTCACTACACGAGCAGTTGTATTTGAGTGGCAATCAGCATGGAAAAGGTGGGGGAGTTCACATCCTATCCGTGTCTGAGCATCTTTGGATGCTGAAGGCCCAATGAGAGGTCTTGTCTTGCAGACCAAGGGCCAGCTTGTCAGTAGCAAGGGTGTAGGATGATTCAAGGCAGGTAATTTGGAGGTGGAGAACAGCCTGTTGTCTGAAGGGCCATTGCGTGTGCCTTGCTGGCGCCTGGCTTTCCCAGCACCTCCTACAGGACCTGATGCTCCCTAGAGAAGAGAGGCTCAATACAAGAGAGGAAAAGGACTGAGCGGCACTTGCGGAAGGAAGGAAGCAAAGGGAGTAATTTCATGTATTGAGCCAAGAGTTTTTCGTTGCTGTCTTTAGTTGATTCTCATACTCACCCTGTGAAGTTGGTTCTTCCAGCTCTCTTCACCCCAACCCCCATCCAGTACTGGGCAGTAATCCAGGGCCATGCTCTTACTAGGCAAACACTCTACCACCCAACTCTCTCCCTATCCCTCTTCCTTCTTTTTAGCTTTTATCTTGAACAGTCTCACTGTTAAGCCTGGCCTTAAACACATTCTGCAGCTCTGTCAGGCCCTGGACTTGGAATTCTCCTGCCTCAGCCTGAGTAGCTGGGATTACTTGGCCTGGATATCGCCTCCATTTTTGGCTCTCACTTGGAAACTGAGTCCAGGAAAGGTCCCATAGAGAGGACCTGAGGAGGAAATGAGGACAGAACTGTAGACCTTGGCTGTGTGTGGCCTTGGGCAGACAGCCTGAGGCTTAGGAAGTGACCTGTAGCCTGCCTCTCTGTTGTGTTTCTTTCCAAGCATTTCCCTCCGCTCCCCAGGCTTCCTCCTGCCATAGGACTTTGCCAGTGCTGTTTCCTCTTCCTGATGTCTCTCTGCCCCCACCTACCAGTTTAGCTTGGCTACTTTCCTTCTCATTGTAAAGGTCATTTTGCTTTTTTGGGTGTAGAATCTGACTCTCTTATTAGTCTGTAAAGTCCACGAAGGCAGAGGATTATCTCTATCTTGCCCACTGTTGAATTGCCAATAATAGCACAGAACCTGGCAGACAGCAGATCACAAAGCAGAAGTCTGTTGAACAAGTATGAGAGGGATGAAAGCTACATTATGGGTCAAATTATATGTTACATATCATACACACACACACACACACACACACACAAGATGGATGAGTGGCTGGGCCTGTGAATGGATGGATGGAAGGTTGGATGAGTGAGTGAATGGGTGGATGAGTGGATGGATGTACAAATAGATGAATGGATCAGAACTATTTCTCCCAACTCCAGTAGCATGCTGGGAAATATTTAACAAATAACTCTCTGGAAAAACATTTAAAAGCCCTTGATTTATAGTAGCCCATTTCTGTGGTGTCAGTGTTTCCACTGTGACCAGCTTTAAGTTGTCAGCATAACGTTACCTGGTTCACAAGATTCCCCAGATCTTACCTGGCTCTTGTGAGCTGCTCCTGGGTCAGCCCAGCACACCTCCGCGCATATTCCCATGGCCAGCGGCTTTTTGTGGTCACCCCTGTGTGGGGGCGGAGGGTGGGGGTAATCTGTACTGTCGGGTTCTCCAGCTGCATTGAGAGGCACTTTGGCTGCTGAGTACTGCTTCAAAAATCATCTAGAATTCTGTGTTTGAAGAATGGGAGAGAACGGTCCATCCTAACTCAGTCCTTCTCTGGCCCTCGATCCTGGAATAGAGCTTTTGAACTTTCACTCATTTCCCAGTGACCAAAAGGAGTTGTCCAAACCATTAAGGATCCCGTCAGGATCCACAAAGTGGAAACAAAATCACATGAAACACTAGGGGACTGAGGCCAAAGACCAAAGACTGCTGGGCTCCAATGTGAGTTCAGCATCAGCCTGGGCAGCTTAACTCAATTAATTTAGACAGCTCTGGACGCATAGCTCAATGACTTGCCTAGTGTGAGCAAAGTCTCTATCCCCAGGAGGAGAAAATACTAACAACCATGATGAACCACGACATGGCATGGGCAAAATGAACATCACTTAGGACCTCACCTTGCTTTTTAATTGTGTATGTGTAGGGCAACATGTTGCCTCAAAGAAGGGCTTGACAGACTCATGGCAAGCTCTCAGAAATCACTCACTTTTCCCACTACAGCCCCTACTCTACTTTATTATCTTCTTTATCTTTAGACACATTGGTGACCATTTGCCAAGGCTGGGTGCAATCATTAGCTACCTTGTCCTGCTTACAGGTGAATTCAGCAACTAGAGGTAGTTGACAGTGGGCTAGCGTTCCTTTGAACTTGTTACTGCGACAGCCCTGCTTGTTTCCTGATGTTGGGAAACAGGCAGAAGCCCCACTCGGCAGCTTCCCTAGCCGTGCTCTTGGTGCTTGACCTCCCTGTGAGCCTGGCCACAGCTCCACTACCAGCTGCGCACGTGATCTTGGGCGTTTCCTCCACCTGCCAGGGCCTCAGGTCCCCGTGTAGACGGCACCAATCTTCTTTCTAAGTTTTTTTCTTTAACCTCCTTCTTACACAGAGAGCTTTTAAAATTGTTTATTATTATTGTGTGTGATGTCTGTAGATCAGAGGACAGCTTCATGAATTGGTTTTCTTCTTCCACCTTTATGTGGATTCTGGGGTTGCACTCAGGCCGTCAGGTTTGCATGGCAAGCACTTTACCCACTGAACCATCTTGATGGCCTCTTTCTACTCTTACAGCGAGGACAGAATTTGAAAGCTGCCTTTAATAAGCCCAGGGTGACAAGTGCTTGCTTCCATATACAGCCAGGCATGGAAGTGCTGTTGTTTCCCCTGAATTGTCCAGGAATGAGGACAAGCTGCCCCTTCGGACTGCACACTCATTGCAAACCACCCCAGAGAGAGCTTTTTCTCAGAATTGGTTTTCTCCTATAAATGAATTTTGTGTTTAGTCCAAGCTCTTTATGATGTAAAGATGTTCCAGTCATTTAAAGATCTGCTGTGTTGGCCAGAGAGTCAAGTTGACAACAGACTTGTTCTGAGTCAGCCCCCTAAGCTGATCCTGGTGGGCACGGATGGGCAGAATACTCAGGCCTGCCGAAGGACCACTTTAGAGTATTCTGACCCTCCCAGGCAGAGTGGTCAGGCAAACCCATCACCACTGCCTCATGATTCCAGTGGCCATCTGGGGAGGAGTGAACATGAGCAGATGGCCCAACTCCTTACCTCATCCAGCCAGGAACAGAGAAAGCCATCTGTTCCAGTTCCGTTTCTATTATGTGACAGACACCCTGACAAAAAGCAGCTTAGGGGAGAAAGGGTTTGTTTGGCTGATACTTCCATGTTAGAGTCCTTATTGTGAGGAGGTCAAGGCAGGAACTTAGAGCCTTGTGTCCATATTCAAGAGCAAAGAGGGATGGATGGATTTTTGCTTGCTTGCTTGCTAGTACTCAGCTAGCTCAACGTGAGGGTTGCAATCCATTAAGGGGTCTAATAACTTTCACAAAGGTCACCTAAAACCATTGGAAAACACAGATATTTACATTATAATTCATAATAGTAGCAAAATTACACTTATGAAGTAGCAACGAAAATAATTTTATGGTTGGGGTCACCGCAACATGAGGAAGTGTATTAAAGGGTTGCAGCATTAGGAAGGTTGAGAACTACTGTTTTATATAGCCAGGGGCCCAGTGCATGAAATAATACCTTTCTCATTTAGGGTGGGTCTTCCCACCTCAACCAACAATTAAGACAACCCCCCACCCCTGCCCCAGACATGTCCACAGGTCAATGAGGTCAAGATAATTCTTCTTAGATGAAAACCAACCACTTCAGCATCCATGAACTGCCCCTTAGTAGCTGAGTCTTGTTATCAGGGCTTGAGTACTTGGCTTCCAGATCTGCTCTGGGAATGTATATCTGGAGGCAAGAAGTTTTTCACTTAGCATTCTTCAAGAGCTACAGTGGACAACAGGGGACTAGGGGCGTTGCCAAGAATCTTTCGTGGCAAATGACAAAAACACCAATTATGCCAATTTAAAGAGGAGGGGGAAAGGCTGACTCACAGTTTTGAGGAAATCCAGTGTGTTGGGATCTCTGGGCTCGGTCTCCCTTTTCCCCTCTGCAAGCTTTGCTTTGGCATGGCCATGTGTTTAGGCTGAATCCTGCAGCTCAGAGGGAGGGGCTATCCCATTGGACCTATGCCTTTGTGTTGAGCCAATTGGCTAAAGCTAAAAAGACACTGTGTGTTGACTGGCTGGGTTGAACCATGTAGCTATTTCCTCTCTTCTCTTCTCTTCTTTCTCTTCCTTCTCTTCTCTTCTCTTCTCTTCTCTTCTCTTCTCTTCTCTTCTCTTCTCTTCGCTTCTCTCCTCTCCTCTCCTCTCCTGTCCTCTCCCCTTCCCTCCCCTTCTTCCCTCCTCCCCTCCCCTCCCCTTCCCTCCTCTTCTTCCCTCCCCTTCCCTTCCCTTTCTTATACTTTTCCCTCTTTAAGGATGTTCAAGAACTCAATCTGTTGACTAGGCTTTTCTCAAATTATGCCTGCCTCTGCCTCCCAAGCCCAAGGATTAAAGGCGTTGCCACCATGCTGGCCATATGGATACTCTTTGTTTTTTTTGAGACAGAGTCTCTCTGTGTAGCTCTGGCTGTCCTGCAACTCACTCTGTAGAACAGGCTGGCCTCAAGCTCACAGAGATCCGCTTATGGCTGCCTCCCTGAGTGCTGGGATTAAAGACCTGTGCGGCCACTGCCCAACAGACACTCTCTCTCTTTTTTTTTTTTGGTTTTTCGAGACAGGGTTTCTCTGTGGCTTTGGAGCCTGTCCTGGAACTAGCTCTTGTAGACCAGGCTGGACTCGAACTCACAGAGATCCGCCTGCCTCTGCCTCCCGAGTACTGGGATTAAAGGCGTGTGGCACCACCACCGCCCGGCTTGACAGACACTCTTAATAAAGGGGCAGAAATGGTATCAGTCCCTTAAAGACAATGGGCAGAGAGTGGGGTTTCTTGACTGCAACTTGCCCAACTGTGTGAATTCTTAGCAGTCACCTGTGTCTGACGTAAGTGGGCTCCTCTGGGAGGGAATGAGATCCTATACGCAAAGATTCAGGGATACGATCTGTATATAGTAGGAGCTCAATTAATGCTCAATAATCTTTATTACATTCCTGAGCCTCCAGCTTTCCACTTGGAAAACGGAACTAGTCATTGGAGACTTGTTTATTTATTTGTAGAGATTTCTGGGGGCTGGCAAGATGCCTCAGTGGGTGAGGAGGTTGCTGTGCAAGTTTGAGGATTTGAGTTTTGTCCTTGTAACTGATTTCATCTCCACAGCAGCCCATGAGGCAGTCAGTATTATTCTTATTATCACAGTCAACTTTGTAGGTGAGGGGATATATGGCACAGAGAGGGTAGGTGAGTTACTTAAGTTTGCACAGTAGCTGACGGATCTGGGACTCTAACCCTGGTAGTTTACTGCTACACTGTTGCAATGATGCTGTGTTGAGACACATTTCAGTGCAATGTGTGTCCAAGACCAGAGGACCTGGGGGCTGGCCCAGTGGGTAAAGTGCTTGCCATGAAAGCATGAGGACCCGAGTTTGATACCCAGAACCTACAAAACCCAATCAAACAACAACCAAAACCAAAACAAAATTTATAACCCCCTTCAAACCCTTCACCATGTGGGGCACCCTGGTCCTAGTAGGCACGCTTGTCACCCTGGTAGTATAGTTATAGTAGACATGCTTGTCACCCGGTCCTAGCAGGCATGTTTATCACCCAGTCCTAGCAGGCATGCTTGTCACCCGGTCCTAGCAGGCATGCTTGCATGCTTGTCACCCGGTTCTCTGTCCAGCCAGCAGAACTGAATCCACGAGTTCCAGGCCAATGAGAGACTCTTTCCAAAACCAAACTGAATGATTCCTTAGAAATAACACCTGAGGTTGACCTCTACTTGCACATCATGCAGGTACACTCAGACGTGAACACACAGGAGCATGTAAACACACACAGACACTTGCATGTACTGACATGCATGTGTGTGAGACCAGAGTTTCAGGCTATTCTGCCTCAGACAAGAGACAGAGGAGGAAGAGCAAATGAAAACAGGATTGGGTCAGTATGTTCCAGAAACAGCCAGAGGGCCTGCAGTTCTAGAAAGTGATGCTCAGAGGCATGCCTGATCTGTCCAGGCCTTCAGCTGTGTCTCTTCAGAGTAGGTGACCATGATCAGGCGCACTCAGGGGGTCAAATGCTTTTTCCAACAAAACAAGCCGGCAGCAGAGGCTGACCAACGGACACAGCCTGGCTTCTGGGAGGTGGTGAGGTTAGGGAGAAAATCACCTGACTGGGTTTCCTGGCATTCTGGGTGCAGGGCTGGCTGCTGCAGCAGTGTGGAAAATTAAAATGAAGCTGGGTGCAAAATGAAAATGGAAGTGCAGGGGCGGAAACAGAGTGGGGGACATAAAACACTCAATGTCGAGTGGCTCCGGGCACAGGAGGGAGATAATGTAGGATTTCCTCAGAGTGGCGCTGCGGGCAAGGTGGCACAGAGAGGGAGCGGGGCCAGCGCCAGCACTCTGCCATGGCTTAGACACAGGGTCTCACACGCCAAAGTCTTGGTCTGTGGAAAGGTCACTGGATGGCGAGGGCAGAGAGGTCCCCTGATGGTGAGGGTAGAGAGGTCCCCGGATGGCCAGGTCACCAGATGGCAAGGACAGAAAGGTCACCAGATGGCAAGGTCACTGGATGGCGAGGGCAGAGTGGTTACCTGATGGCGAGGGTAGAGAGGTCCCCGGATGGCGAGGGCAGAGAGGGCACCGGATGGCGAGGGCAGAGAGGGCACCGGATGGCGAGGCACTAGCTATACCCATGAACTGGGTGAGTTTGAGCCGGATGAGCTTTAGGATGTGGAGTCGGTTGGAGAAAGCAGCCGAGGAGTGCGTTTGTATTGGCTTCTTCCTTCTCCCTGTCTGCTTCCTGGCTACCCAGAGATGAGCAGCTCTCCCTGCTATGACATTTCTGCCCTGTCACCAGCTTGAAAGCCAAGGAGCCAGGTGACCATGAACTGAAACTCTAAGTTTGGGGACTCTAAGCCCAAACCAACCTTCCTTCTTTGTAATTTTTTTCTCTCATATGGTTTACCACAACAATGGAAAAGCTGATGAATGCAGGGCTCAGTCCTTGGGAGAATGAAGGCTTGGGTGTGACGGCAGCCTTTTGGAGCCCTAGGGAAAGCCAATTCCATGTTCAGAACATTTAAAAAGTTGATTCTGCTTCTAGAAACTGGTCTGTGTGATGTTTCTAGGAAGAGATATGTCGTGCTTGTTTGAAGCAGAAAATAAGAAAGAAAAGAGAAGAAAAGCCTCAGTGTGTAGGCGCAGAATGACCAGATATTTATGTGTATACATATAAAGTTAGGAAAATTATGCAGCCTATAAGAACACTCGATGCGCCTAGAACACAAAGCTGCACTGAGGAATGAGCGTGCAGTTACAGAATGCTGTGGGCAGCGTGACGCTGTCTGCTGTAGTTTCTCAGCGGGATTAGTCACTGTCCCCTTGTCAAAAACCTGATGTGATCAGCTCACGAGGACAGAAAGTTTATGCTCACGGTTTTGAGGGTCACACTGTACTCTCAGTTGGGCCCATCACTTTGGGGCTGTGGTGTCACGCTGGTGGGACACATGACTGAGGAAAACTACTCGCTAAACAGCCATGATGTATGAATGGGCCAGGGTCCAGGGTCCTGCAATGTCCTTGGAAGGCACACCCCAACTGGCTTCAGACCTCACTCCAGGCCTCAGTTTCTATTGTTCCTATCACTGCACAATAGAGTTAAGGGGGGTGGGGTAAGGGGGGCAAGCTTTGGAGACACTTATCCCGACCATGGCCAGTAAAGTACTTAGTTCTGTAGAAACACCTACAACCATCTATACTGTACTGATACTGCCGTCTACTGAGCGCCTACTCTTGGCATATATGATGCTTCTACTGTATATCCTTGAAGGGATGGTAGCGCAGTAAATGATGCCGCTAACCAAAAACATGGGAAGGGCACTTGCCTCACAAACCTTGTGACCTGAGTTTCATTCCTAGAACCCACATATTAGTTTCGTTTCTGTTGCTGTGACAGGGTACCCACGACATAGACAACTGAGGACAGGAAAGGCTTGTTTGTCCCACAGTTCCAGAGGTGACTGAGGGCATCATGTTGAGGAACGCATGGCAGCAGGCAGGAAGGCATGGCGGCAGGAGCAGGAGGCCAGCTGGTCACCCTACATTCACGCTGAAGAAGCAAAGGCCGAGTGGGAAATGGGGTCAGGCTGTAAAACCTCCAAATCCACTGGACCTCTGTGATGAACTGCTTCTGGCTGGGCTCTACATTCCAAAGGTTCCACAGCCCTCCCACACAGTACCACCAGCCAGGGACAAAGTTCAAACCCATGAGCCAATGGGGGACAGTTCATATTCAAAGCACACTGTCATGTATAGGTGGTGAGAATAGACTTTACAAAGTTGTCCTCTGACCTCCACACACATGCCATGGCGTGTCCCCCATGTTAAATAAATACGTTTTAAAAGGTTTGCCCAATGGAGCTAGAAAACATCATTTTGAGTGAGGTAACCCAAACACAGAAAGACAATTATCACATGTACTCACTCATAAGTAATTTTTAAACATAAAGCAAAGAAAGCCAGCCCACAAATCACAATCCCAGAGAACCTAGACAACAATGAGGACCCTAAGAGAGACTTACATAGATCTAATCCTCATGGGAAGTAGAAAAAGACAAACTTTCCTGTGTAAATTGGGAGCATGAGTACCTTGGGAGAGGGTTGAAAAGGAGGGAAGAGGCAGGGAGGGAAGCAGAGAAAAATGTAGAGCTCAACAAAAATCAATTAAAAAAAGAGGAAAAAAATAAAATAAAAAGGTTTGCCTGTGTCCTCTGCTCTGGAACTGGAGAGTGACTTTATTTGGGAAAAGCAACGTTACAGATATAGTTGAGGATCTCAAGGTGAGGTCCTCTTGGATTCATGTGATGGAATGTGAAGCCCATGATGAGTGTGTGTCCTTAGAAGAGGAAAATCAAAGAGAAGAGGCAGGAGTGGAGGTGGAGCCTGGAGCTAGGCTAAAGCGAGGGATGCTGGATGTTGCTGACTGCAGCTCCCCAAAGGCTGAGGCTGTGGTGAGGAACGGCTGCCCCCTGTGGTGGAGCAAGAACCTTGACTTGGAACACCTTGACTCCACAACTTAGCAAATAAATTCCTGGTACTTTTTGTTTTGGCAGGTTCTCATGTAGCCCAGGCTGGCCATGAATGAACTACTTAGCCGGCCATGACCTTGAATTTCGAATCCTTCTGCCCCTACCTCCCAACCGCTGGGATTATAGACATGCACCAGTTTAAAGTTTTGTTCTTAGATTATTATTTTTTAATTTTTATGTGGACGGGTGTTTTGTCTATGTACCACCTGTGTGCAGCACCCGCGGGGGCGAGAAGCGGCTGTTGGACCCCTTAGAACTGCAGTTACAAATGCTTGTTAGACCTTGTGGGCGCTTGGGATTGAACAGAACTGGCTAGAACAGTCAGCGCTCTGAACTGCTGAGTTATCTCTTCACTCGGAGTGGGAGGGGGGAGGGGAGGTAAAGTTTTTTGGTTTTTGAGAACCATGCCTGGTTCTATTTGGTTCCGGGGATGGAACACAGGGCTTCCCGAATGATAGGCAAGCCACACCCCCAGAACCTATGAAGCCACACCCCCAGGGCTGTCCCTAGAGCTTTCCGCTATGCAGCTGGTGGACATTAGATCTGGAAGATGCGGAAGTTTTGACTTGGGTCTCGATTTGCTCATTTCCTCTGCACATCTCCCGGCTCCACGACTGTCCGTCATTCCTGTTGCTGCTTTGCTCTCTCTTGCACTGGGTTGAAATCCGTAGGGCGAACTGGAGGTTGATATCTGGTGGTGTCTTCCTTTACTGCTTTCTACCTTATTTCTTTTTTTTATTTTATTGTTTGTTTGTTTTGAGTGTAGCCCTGGCTGTCCTGGAACTTGCTTTGTAGACCAGGCTGGCCTTGAACTCACAGAGATCCACTGGGATTAAAGGTCTCTCTACTTTGTTTGTTGAGACAGAGTGTTTCTCAATGACTCGAGCTCCCCAGTCCAGTTACACGGACTGTCCAACAGCGGCAAGAATCCATCTTTTCACATCCTAGCACTGGGGTTACAGATGTGTGCCGCTGCACCCCACTCTTTCTAAAAGCTAAGGTTCCAGACTCAGGTCCCTGTGTTTGTACAGCAGGCACTTAGTAGACAGAACCATCTTCCCAACCCCTTGATGGTTGATTTATTTTATTTCAGTGTACTGAGTCCTCAATGCACAGGCTTAGAGGATAGGATATTTGCTGACTCTCCGTTTAGCAGATGACAAAACTGATGTTTGCAAAGCTATGCAAAGTCCGCGGCCCCTGGACTTTCAGATGATGGTGTAGACTCTGGTGTGTCAGCCTGTGCTAGCAGAGCCTGGGACAATGAGGGACACACACGCATCCCAGCTGTCGTCTCAGTGCTGGCATGTGCCTGTGGTCGAGGTGGGTGATTTAACGGCTTTCGATGATTGTGTACCTCCTAGAAGCACTGTGATCTGGAAGCTAATTTCTATGTGCAGTCTATCAGTTCATCCGCAGGGGGTACTGTCTGGGAATTGTTTATCTTTGTCTCTGAACCATGGAGCTGGGCTCATAGCAGAAGCCATCTATTCATCTGCTGAATTCAAGACATCCTGGCGGGCAGAGTCAGGTGCCTACTGCACAAGTCCGAGGGCCTGAGTTTGACTCTCTAGCGCTCACACGAAAGGGCAAAGGGCAAAAGCTGAAAGGGCTATTGTCAGGCCACAGTCAATCCCCAGATCAGAGACTACCCTAAGACAGGGTTTTAAAATCTTGTTATTGTGTGTGTGTGTTTCAGAATCTTGTTATTGTGTGTGTGTTTTAAAATCTTGTTATTGTGTGTGTGTGAGAGCATGTGTGTGTGTGTGTGTGTGTGTGTGTGTGTGTGTGTGTGTGCATGTGTGTGTATGGTGTGTGGTTATGTGTACCACAGCCTTCGGGGGGGGCTGAGGACAACTTTGTGGAATTGGCGCTCTCCTTCCACCTTTATGTGAGATCCAAAATTCAGGCTGATGTAGCAAGTGTTTTTACCACTGAGCCATTTCTCTCTCTGGTCCCTGTGTGATTTGTTATCAATATTTTATTATTAAAATCACAAAGGCTTTTGGGTGTGTAGTTTCTTCTGGGATGTGGGATGAGATTAGATCCATACCCCCACCCAGGATAAAATGAATCACATGCCTTGAATTTATGAGGCACCTGTAATTTGGGGGTAGGGCCAGGGACAGAGATAGAATTTGGGGATATAAAGATTTTATAAAACGGCCTTTCTCCATCTCCTCTGCCCTCTCACCCGCTCCCCCACTTGCAACTGTCCTCAGACTAGAAGGAAACTAGATTTCCCAGGAGCCCTGGTGCGTATCTCATAGGCTCATTTGCTCATTTGCACGCTCCTATCGGTCCCTTGATGCTGCATGGAGAGAATAATGATGCAACACTGCCCTCTAGGGGTCACAGCAATTAAGTGCAACGATGCTCACTATCGAACATGCACACAGGAGTCTCCACTGTTCTTTAAATCCTTGTGGTGTTCCTACTATTGTGAGTACGTGGTAAATGTACATAAATGATTGAATCCTGGATGTTAGTAACCCCCTGTACCTGGTCCCTTCTTCTCTCTAGCTATGCATGGGACATTTGTGATCTTGTTGCCATTTAGCCTGATTGTGATGGTGTTTGGGGGAATGACCGGGTTCCTGAGCTTTCTCCTCCGAGCCCACCTCCTCCTGCTGCTCACTGGGACTCTATTTCTCTTTGGAGGTAGGTTTTCCCCTGCCCGGGGTCCAGGCCCTACAGTCGCATGGGTTCCAAGTGCTGTGCACTCTTTAGGGGAAGGGTCTGAGCTCTTGTGCGGGCTTTCCCCACTGTGATATCAGATGGAAGGGGCAGTGGTTTCCAGCCTTGAGGTCCCAAGATCTCTGGTTCCAAGGGAGGAGGAGGAGAACACAGCCTTAGGAGCCATCCCCAGCATCTTGCTGAAGAGCGGTGTCTGTCACCTCTGTCTGGTCTCGCATTGGCATTGATGGCCTTGGCTTCTGGCTTAGAGCTGTGGGTGGACAAGAAACCCTGACACCCACTGCTTCGCCGCCTTCTGCCGAGCAGCGGTTCTGATGTGGGAAATCAGACTGGGCAGGCTCAGCAGGACACACTGCACATGATTTCACTTCACTGCAGCTTCTCAATAAGCAGAGCTCACAGTGACAGAATAAAACGATGAGCTTTGGGTGTGGACTGGGGACATACTGTTTCAATGGCTCTCAGCTTCATGTAGCAGGAGTGATAAGTTCATTTTGGCAACTACAGTTGGCACCCATATATCACACACCCATATATCACACACCCATATATCATGCACCCATATATCACGCACCCACATATCACGCACCCACATATCACGCACCCACATATCACGCACCCATATATCATGCACCCATATATCACACACCCATATATCATGCACCCATATATTGCACACCTATATATCACACACCCATATATCACACACCCATACATTGTGACCCATGTCATGCACACATATACACTGCACTTACATGTGACTGAGAAGGTAGAGAGAGGCATGTGTTCTGTAGCTTCTTAAGTTTCTCCACCACACGCACACATGTTACAGCCACAGACATCAGACTGTAGATATATACAAGGGTTACCTGTCAGGAGGTGACACACATCAGGGCATGGTTGTCCACACCTGTCATCCCAGCATTCAGGATGCTGAGGCCAGAAAGTTGAAATCCAGATAATACCAAACAGTGTGACTCTTAAAAACATACCATACCCTCAAACCCAAATCCAAACCACACCCCCCCAACCTCAAACCATGCTTGAACCAAACCTAACTAAACCAGACTAAATCAATCAAATCAAAACAAGGCAGACATTGGCTAAATCATTTCTGTTTACACGGATGGCCAGAGACTTGGGAAAGTGGGATCTATGGCCCAGATGGTGCTCTCTGGCTTCCTGCATTGAGTGTGTGTGTGTGTGTGTCTGTGTGGGGGGAGACAGAGGCCTAGGGACATCCTTCAGTGTATAAGAGCATTTGGAACAAACCCGGCATGGTTGGAGGATTACATGTAGCCCCAGTTTGGCTCTAGGTTCAGTGAGAGACCTTGTCTCAAGGGAATTAGGTGGGGAGTGACTGGCAGATCCTCTTCCAGCTTCTGAATGTATAGGTACACCACACACACACACACACACACACACACACACACACGCACACACACGCGCACACACGCACACACACGCACACACACGCACACACACACCACACACACGAGGTTTCCTTGGGAACCTTGGAGGAAGAAAATCAAGGAAGGAACAGATGACGCGAAGCATTTTCTACCCATGGTTATTCATGGTCTTGGCTTTGGTGTCACCCAGTGGCTAATTCTCCTGTCAGTACCCTCAGGTAAGACTCTGATGGCAGCCGTCTCTCATCCGGAGGCAGACCAGCTTGTATAGCTGGTACCACGAAGGGACTGAGTTACTCCTTTAAGGACACTTTCAAAGTAAAACGCCATACAGAGGCTGGAATGGAATGAGCCCAGTAAGAGCATTTGTCTAGCATTTGTAAGGCCCTGGGTTCCATTCCCACCACTACAAAACCAAACAAGATAAAACCCAGATGTGCCCAGTGGTCACCATCCTGGACCACGTAGCACTGAATCGATATCTTATGGAGACCTACTGTGTGCCAGCACAGTAGGAGCCAGGGGAAAGAAAAGCAGGCTTGGAGCTCACTCAGCAGGATTCACAGCCTGAAGAGAGACTCAAAGGGAAACTGCAGCTGTGACCTGGGCTGGGGGACTGGGGAGCGGTGGAGCCCCGGGGCGGGGCGTAGCCTGCTCAGGCTCACTCAAAAGCAGCCAGCAGGCTGAGCAGGAGGGGGAGGGGGCAGCTGCAGCAGGCAGGGGCCCAGCTCATCAAAGGCTCTGCAGACAGTGCTGTGGAGACCCCTAGCTGGGTTGGGAGAAGAGGAGTTGGTGAGGGAAGCAGAGGCAGGGAGGGAGGAAAAGATGAGGGAATAAAGGGGTGTGTGTGTGTGTGTGTGTGTGTGTGTGTGTGTGTCGTGGGCAGAGAATGTGGCGGGGGGGGGGTGGTTGCTGCTAAAGTTCCTCCCTGGGAGAGGTGTAACCACATCTACCCCTCCTTCTCATGGCCCAATGAGGTAGGATTGCACCAAAGTTCACCATGGGAATGGATGGCCTTAAAGCAGGCACACTAGAAGGTCTGCATGCAGCATGGGCGGTGACTCCCTATGGCTGTGTAGATGATGTCTCCCAGTCCTTCTCTCCTCCTTAGATCATCTCGCTCTTCCCCCAAGACCACAAGTAATTAGAGTAGAATTGCATGTGATGGTGGTGGCTGGATACTCAAGTGAGGGTCCTATGACCTTCCCTACCCCGGCAAGCCCAGCTGTGCTGGTGACCTTTTCAGAGCGGCCCAGAACTCCTGAAGATGGCAGCAGTCTGACTGGGAGGACAGTCTTGAACAACCAAGGGAGATGGGGAGAAGGAGGGAAGAAGGGAGAGAGAGGAGGAAGTGAGGGAGAAAAAGGAGGGAGATGAAGGTAGAGGGGAGGAAGATGAGGGAGGAGGAGGGAGAGGAAAAGGAGAAAAAGCTGTTGGAACACAACAGCTCTTTTGTCAAAAGGGTAGAAGATGTGTGTGTGGTTTTTCTTTCTGGAACTGAACATAGCAAGCATGGCCTGGGAACATAGATTTAGGTCTCCACAAATACCATGTTCCGAGTAGCAGTGAAGAAGCAATTCCAGGAACATTTTATAGGAGGAAGCTGTAAATCAAGACACTTTGCAAACACATTGATAGGTACACGGGGTTAGGTGAGTTACAGTGAGGTGTGGGCCTTGGGTGCTCGCTGACAACACTCGAGGCCCTTTGGTTCTTTCCAGGAGGCTGCCATTCACAAAGGTGACAGAAGGAAGCAGGGGAGGAGGGAGGAGGGACGAAGGAGATAGGAGGAGGAGTTAGAAAAGGGAGGAAGGAAGCTGAGGGGAGGAAGGGGGTTGAGAGGGAGGAGGGGAGTGAAAGGGAGGAGGTGGAGGGATAGAAGAGGGAAGAAAAGGGTGGAGGAGGGACCTGGGTGAAGGTGGAGAAGTAGGGAGGAGGGGCAGGCCAGAAGGCTCTAACTGTCTGTCCTGGTCTGTCTGTCCCTGCAGCCACGGTGACCCTCGCTGGAATTAGCGTCTACATAGCATACTCAGCAGCCGCCTTCCGGGAGGCAGCTTGCCTCCTGGAGGAGAGGGCCCTGCTGGACCAGGTGGACATCCGCTTTGGCTGGTCCCTGGCGCTCGGCTGGATTAGCTTTGTCTCTGAGCTGCTCACAGGAGTGGCCTTCCTGGCTGCTGCGCGAGTGCTCAGCCTGAGACAGAGGCAGGACCAGGCTATCTGAGTTTGGCCAACCCAGGAGGCCCGGAGTCTTTTGGGCTCATCTCCGTGAATGGCAGCCTTTTCCTCCTCAAACGCCCTTCACAGCGGCCAGAGGGCCCGCGGTGCCCACTGTGGGTGAGCCCCGCCTCACGGTTGCCCTTGTGCTATCTGGAATGCCCACTCTGCTGTGTTGTGTGCATGTGTGTGTGTCTGGTGGACTGCAAGAGGAGAGGGGGTGTGGAATCCATATCACCTGAAATAAACACCAATCCTAACCACCTGGGAGCTTTGTGGCTCGGCCCACTCTGGGCCTTTTCTGGCTCTGTTTTCTCCTCAACCTTGACCTTTGGATCAGCTTCTCTTCTTTGTGAGAAAATGGGTGGACCAGAGAGGTTAGTTAACTTCTGCAAAGGTGCACAGAGACGCTGACATACTTTGCTCTTAAGAGCAACCCTGCCTTCCTACACAGATTCTCCAAGTAAGTTCAGGGCCCTGTGGGGCTCCCCTGCCTCAGATGCTGCCTTGAGGGTCATACAACCTGGACACAGACCAAGAGAGGGCACAGTGGTTAGCACAGGGAGAAGTCAGACTCTGGCATTCCTGTACCAAGGAGAAAAGGTTCTGGGAGTGGGTCATTCCGGTTAGTGTGTGAGTGGAGGGGCTGGGGGAGGAACGGAGTGGAGGAGGAAGTGAAGTGGGGGTGGAGGAAGGAGGGAGTGAGGAGGAAGTGGAGGGGTGGAGGAGGGAGAGGAAGGGGTGGAGGAGGGGAGTGGAGTGGGGGTGTAAGAGGGGAGTGGAGGAGCAAATGGAGGGCGGAGGGGAGGGAGTGAGGGAGGAAGCAGAGGAGTTGGGAAGAATCCTGCCGAATCCTCTGCAGAAAAGGCTTTCTGGTAAGCCTTTGAGTCTCTGGGCTGGGAGCTCACTTTGGAAATGTCAGCAGACTCATCCCAGAGACCTTCCAGACTACTCAGTTGGGCAGTGTTGGTTCCCCACACTAACCCAGGGCTGTCAAGTGACCCTCACAAGAAGGGGCAGGGGGCAGCTGTAGTCAGGAAGAACGACTTTCCAAACCACAGTCTATCCCGTTGTTGGTCACCTCTGTGTCTGTGCCTGGTGAAGCCAGGCGGCAGCCTTCCCCAGGCCTGGGAGATGCTCTTGTGTGGGTGGAGCTCGGCAGTGCTCAGGGAAGACTCACTGGGACTCTCCCTGGGGTGGGAGGCAGGTAGCTGTGGGCTGAAGGAACTCAGGAGGTGCCAGGGTCAGTGGGTTTCATGGCCATTGGTGGGGGTTATTAGATGACACCATTCTCAGCATTATGACATTACATCTTTGAGATGTCACCATCTTCACGTGACATTGCCACCCAAGAGACATCATCATACTCACCAACGACATCACTGTTCCTGTGTGACAATCAATATCCTAAGGACCGTCTTGGTTACTTTTCTATCACTGTGACAAAACACCCTGCCCATGGCGACTTCTAAAGAAAGTCTTAGACTCGGGGCTCACAGTCGCAGGTTAGCGTCCACAGCTATCATGGCAGGAAGCATGGCGGCAGGCAGGCACAGCTGAGTGCTTATGTTTTTATCCCAAAGTATAGAGGCATAGAGACTGACTGGAAATGGGGCTGGCTTTTGAAAACTCAAAGCCCACTCCCAGTGCCGCAGCTCCTCCCACAAGGTCACACCTCCTAATCCTTCCCAAAGCAGCCCCACCATCTGAGAACCAGCTATTCGAACATTAGAGCTTATGGGGACATTCTCATCCAAACCACCACAATGACGCCACCAACTGCACGATGTCACTGTCTCTGACCATGACATCATCAACTTTATCAGAACACTATAATTTTCAGCCATGACAGCATCAAACTCTACATGACATCTTCATTTTTACATCATGTTCAACACATCATCTTTCCCATGCCACCCCCTCATATGACATCAGCGTTTTCACAGCTGATTCCCAGTGAGGACTTACTACATAGTCTACACATCAGTCAGTCAACAAAACACTTGACAGAATGAAGGGCAATGATTATAGGATCAGCCTTGACTGCTGAGCTGACATGTTGAAGAGAGAGGCATGGGAAACATGTAGTACTATAGAGATCGATCAAGTAGGATATAGATGAGAAAACTGAGGCATAGGCAGCCAATGTCAACCACCCCAGAGGCACAAGGAGGCAAAGGGTTGCAATGGAAATGAAACATAGAACTGGGAATTCCAAAATGTCAACACTTGCACCTTCTCTGTCCCTGGACCTTGGATATCGGACATCTTCTGTTTATTCAGAAGTGTAAACACAGCAGCTCCCACCAGCGGACTGCTATCCAGGGCCAGGAAATGTTTGCAGAGGCCGCATTACCAGGACAGTCTTTGCTGCCATCTGCTGGTCAAGTGATAGAACTGTGTTGGGGGAACAACAACTGGGGCCGAGGATATTTGTTAAAGCCTCTGCATCTTACCAGGAAGGGAGACAGTGCCAAGCAAGCGTTCTCAGCTTGAGCGGTGCTCTCCACACCAGGACTTTTGATTATGTCTGTGTGGGAGCCAGCCATGATAAACTAAGTATGGGCAGGTCACCCAAAGGAAGTTCTTTACTTCCAACCAGGACTGGGCCATCGATAAACTTAAATGGAGGCCTGAAGCAATACCTGGTTGCAGGAAGAACCACAAACTGAGATTACCTGAGCACCACCCAAAAATAGACCTTCCAACGGAAATGCCTAGCATTCTAACCGCTATAGGTAGGACCACCAGCCAGAACACACTCACCAGGACACCCTAGGCAAATATCAGCCAATCAGGGGTCCTGAAACTCACAAACCCCTCACCCCCACCTTTACTACTATAAAAACCCAATTCTAACTGAGCTGTGGACTCTCCGTTTATTCCAATACGTTGGACATGCGGAGAGACCGAGTTTTCAAACTTGCTTAAAATAAAGGCTCTTTGCTATTACATACGGGACTCAGTCTCCTTGTTGGCTTTTGTGGGGACTTCGCGGATTTGGGAACAGTCTAGAGACAGTTTTGGTTCTCACAACTGGAGCCAGTGGTGCTACCAATGTGTGGAGGGTAGTGTCTTCCTGGTCTATACGTCAATGGCGCCGAGGCCAAGGAACCTCCTGAGTGAACAGAAAGGAATGGTGCCGAAGCAGTGTGCAGCCAAGGAGCAACAGGAAATGGAAGAGATTCTTTCATTCATTCCTTGAATATCTATAGATATCTAATGTGTCAAGAAGGGCACCAAGCCTGGGGGCACATTAGTGGGTGTGTTGGGTTCTTGTCACCTTGACAACTCAGAATCACCGGAGAAGAATGTCTCAGTGAGGGATTGCCTGACCAGGTGGGTCTGTGACCGAAGGTCTTGAATGCCTTTGTTAATGTGGGCAGCCCCAAAGCAGCGTGCACGAGCTGAGCACAAGCATGGAAGCCTTCCTGCTCTCTGCTCTCGACTGGTTGCGATGCGACTAGCTGCTTCAAGTTCCTGCCTTGCTTTCCCTGCAAGGATGGACTGTCTGTCACTTGGACTTGCTTTGTCTGTGTATTTTGTCACAGCAATGGAAACGCAAGGAGAAGAGTGGGATGGCGGGAAGGGTCCCCGTCCTTACCTCCGTACAGGGAAACAGATTATGAAGAAGAGCAAGGAGCACTCAGCAGTCGGGCCGTGGGTAATGTCAAGACAACAAAACACAGTGAGGAGGTGACATGCCCCCTCCAGCAGGTGACATGATATTCAGACCCACACAAGAGACTGTGTGTAGGAAGCAGGCCAGGCAGGCGATGGCAGAAGACAGTCCTGCTGTGGGGACAAGGTGACATGCTTGAAGGCAGTGAGAGGGGCTGAGGGGGTGATGCAGGGGGTGAGAGAGAAGCGGGCAGGAGGCCATGGCTGTAATCACGGCCAGAGGTGAAGACTGTGTCAGTGGGGTGAGGATTGTGCTGCTCTTCCATTTCATCTTATTCTGAATTTCATTTGCATGTGACAGTCTCTGGATGTTTCTGGCCGCCAGATCCTGGCTTTCAGATCCTTCCCACCTTTGTCATCTAGCATCTTCACAGAAAGACCCCAAACTCATAATACTCAGGCCTCAGTGGTGCCCAGTGGAATAAAAGCTTTAAAACAATTTTTAAATTAAGCATCATTATTATTTTATTCTATGTGTTTGAGTGTCTTGCCTGCATATATGTTTGTACACCACATGTATACCTGGTGCTCATGGAGGCCAGAAGAGGGAATTGGATCTCTGGGGACTGGAGTCACAGATGGCTGGGAGCCACCACATGGGCACTGGGAGGTGAACCTCCATCATCTGGAAGAGCAGCCAGTGATTGCTCTTAACCACGGAGCCATCTCTCCAGCTCTTTGGAATAGAAGTTCTAAGACCAGGCCCAGATGTTGCTACTCCCCTTTCGTTCTTTCGTAGTTGAGAATGGTAGTTCTCACGGTCCCTTGGTCTGCCCTGTAGGGAGTGGAGGCAGGGAAGAGCGGCTGCAGGAGGTCCATGGAGAGACCAGAGGAGTGTGCTGTGGTGTGCCCTGCAGTCACCGGAGGGGTTTCTATGCCCCAAGGGAAAAGGGAAAGAAGGAGGAGCCAAGGTGAGGCCATCTCTGTTTTGGAAACCTGGGTCCACATCTGCCTGAAGTCCTGGCCACAGGACAGCCCAGTCACCTGACCCAAGTGAGACGCTCACTGTGGCCGTGAAGATTCACTCATTTCCTCACTCACCATGAGTTCATGCTCTGAATGTCTGCTCACTGGTTTATTATGGCGCTTCTGACAGAGCATGGATGGGGGCGGGGTCACTGAAAATATGGTGGGAGACCCAAAACAGTTATACTGGAAAGTCTTCACCCAGCATGGATGACAGTTTGCCATTGACAATTAGGGGAGAATGGCACACAGTTGTCTTGGAGGAGTGGTTAGAATCTCAGGTAAAAACCCACTGACCCTCCTCACCCACTGCCTTCTGTAAGAGAATGTCAACAGTCAGCAGACAGGACCCAGACTCTACCGCTGACCTACGAAGATGGGAGCTGTTTTGCTAGGAGACCCATGCTCTACAGCACACCCTGAGTAGATGGCTCAGGGCTCACTGGGCCCTGCCATAGGGAAGGGGAGCCTCCCTGGGGACAGCGATCAGAGGCAGATAAATATCCTGCCTGCATTTGCTGTTGCCTTTGACTTCTTTGTATGCAAACTGTATGTGTGTGTGTGTGTGTGTGTGTGTGTGTGTGTGGTGATCTATGGTGATTGCTGGTCCTCTAAATGATTTTTATTTGCTGTTTCCTAGACAGTGCACACCCACAGTTTGGCTGGGATATTAGGCCTCTTTGGCTATCAGAACAGGGTCATCATCCCAATCTTGTTCTAACAACAGCCCGAGCCTTTCCAAATATTTACAAGTGAAGGTCCCCTGGGAATGTACGGAGGGTTTGTGAGGTGAGGAGAGAGGGAGGATGAGAGACGCAGGTACACACAGCAAAGCCAGAGAGACACAAAGACCCAGAGAGGCATAGTCATGGACTACTTTGGACAGGGACCCGCTGAGGAATGTGTCCCAGAGAGCACCTGGTGTACAGATCAGGGTGTGCTTATGCCTGGGCTGCAGAGCCCTCTACAGGACAGGTTGTGTGGTGGGTACATGTACTTCCAAATCCAGGGGAGCAGGGGGAAAAGGATGCTCTGTGGGGTGCTGCTTGGGAGTCGCTGCAGATGGTCTTCTGGAAAACTGTTCTTTAATAAACAGGAATTTCACACTCTAAACTCCAGCTACTAGGTTGGGGACCCATCGTGAAGCTTAATGCAGATCATAGCCTTAACATGAGGTAGAATAGATTTCTGGGAAGGTCTATGAGGGAATTTCTAGATTGGGTTGATTAAGAGCGGAAGACCCACCCTGAATGGTGGGTTGTAGCCTGCCCCCCACAACAAAGGGTCACAGTACATGAACATACTCCTATTAGACTGTCACAGGTCTTGTGAAACGGCTATCACACAACCATGAGGGCCTGAGTTCAGATCCCAGAAATCCTTCTGTGGTTCCAGCCTTGGGAGGAGTGGACTCAACCAGGAGCAAGTCAATGTACTGCATGTTTAATGAGAAACCCTGCCTCAGACAATAAAGGTGGAGTGGTTGAGAAAAGTTACCAGACACACACACACACACACACACACACACACACTTAAACACTTTTATGCGTGGAGGAGCAAACACTAGGAAAGCTAAGTTTGGGAAGGGCTGTGAGCTCCTCCACATCCAGCTGTATGGGGGACAAAGGTTAAAGAATGAGGAGATTCCTAAGCCCAGGCTACTTTTAGGGCACAGGAAAAGGCACCCACCCAGCTCCTGTCTCCAGAAAGGCTTTTCCTTGCCCCCAAATAAATTCCTACCATCCCAGAGAGCCTGCGCTGGCCGCCCTGTGAACTGTCACTGTGTGTAGCCGGTCAGGCCCAGTTGTCTCATGAGCACAGAGGCTTTCATGGCGTGACCGGAAGGCAGGGTCACAGCTGAGGACATGCTCTTGGCTGTGGGGCTAGGATGGGTTTCTATTGCTGTGAAGAGACACCGTGACCACGGCAACTCTTAAAATGGAAAACATTTAATTAGAGCTAGCATACGGTCTCAGAGGTTTAGTCCATCATCATCATGGTGAGGCATGGCAGCGTGCAGGCAGACATGGTGCTGGAGAAGGAGCTGAGAGTTCTGCATCTTGATCTGCAGGTAACAGGAAGTGAACTGTGTCACTGAGCATAGATTGAACATAGGAGACTTCAAATCCCCCCTCCACACAGTGCACACTTCCTCGAACAAGGCCACACCTACTTCAACAAGGTCACACCCCCTAATAGTATCACTCCTTTTGGGGGTCATTTTCTTTCAAACCACCACACCCATCATGCCTTTGAGCTGTGGACTGTGGCTTGCTCTTTGAACCTCCAGCATCTGGATTTATAAGGGCTGTGGAAATGAACTAGCCTTGGTGACAGCAAACCCTGGGTCAAGACATCTGTTCAGAACGTTTGTCTAGTATGTGTCAATTTCCTGAGGAAGTGCACTTTGTACCCTCAGAGACTGACTGTAAACAAGACAGAAAGGAAAGACTGGTGAATTGCTGCTTTGAGTTTGAATCTAAACCCTGTCACTCAGTGAAGCTAGCAATTGTGGATGGTTGGCTGAGCATATACCTCAGCTGCTCTGTCTGCAGAGGGCGTCATTCTGGGAAAGGGTGTAACGAGAGCTCCTGCTTCTCAGGGTTGTTACAAAATGGACATTGAAAGGGCTTAACTGTGTGCCCTGTTCACACAGCAGACTCTGAGGATTATCGTGACCATGTGAGTTCCAGATGGTGCTTCCGAGGTGACTGGTCTTCACTGTCACCTTGATTAGATTTAGAATCACCATGGGAATACACCTCTGGGTGTCTATGGAGGTGTTTCCAGAAGGTTTGACTGAGGAAGGGAAACTCACCCTCAATGTGAGCAACATGGTTTTGTGACCCGGGATTGCAGACAGAATTAAAAGGGGAAAGGAGGGACCCAGCTGAGGAGCGGAATTTGCCTCTTTCTGCTTCCCGACTGCAGATCCAGCATGGCCAGCTGCCTCCTACCCCTGCCACCGTTCCTTCCCTGTCATGATGTCTTCTCAAACTGTCTCCCGCAATCATCCCTTCCTCCATCAAGCTGCTTTTTGGATGGTATTTTGTCACAGTAACAGTAAAATGAACTAAAACAGCTTCTGTTGTTTGCTGAGTCGTGCCCAAGTGCCAACTATTTGGGCCCAGGATGTTATTTCTTTATAAAGAAATGCATGGTGGCAGATGTCTGCAATCCCAGCACTTGAGAAGTAGAGGCAGAAGGATCAAGAGTTCAAGGTCACCCTTGGCTGCACAGTAGGTTGATGTCAGCCTGGACTTTATTAATAAAACCAAATCCCAAAGCAAAACAAAGGAAATTCTAAGGAGGGTGAAACTATACCAGAAATTATGAAACCACTGACAAAGTGACCTAAAACAGGATGAGTAGGATAGCGTAGATTGGCCGTGATCAAAATGTGGTCCTTGCCTAAGAAGCTTTGGGGTGACAGGGGACGTCATCATAAACGCAAGTCCTCAGGCTTCCTGTTAGAATGAGCTGTTGCATTAGACACCCAAGAGATGTTCGAACAAACCTGGGCTTCAGCCGACACTCTGAGTGATTCCGGTACACAGCGAGACTTGAGGACCATCAAACTAGATGGACATGCCGAGATGAAACTGGACCATAGTGGATTATCAGTGGAGGACACAGCAAAAAGAGGCATAGTGAAGAACCAAAGAAGGATGAAGCAGCATGGACTTAATAGATTGGGAAGCTCTCAGAGCATCAGAGGGGATACGTGTTGCCAAGGCTACATTTCCATGCTGAACATCACAGGAGAAGATGCTGGAGAGAGAAAAACAAAACCCCAAGATGCTTGGGATCAGGGTAACTGTGCAGGAGAGACACACTCATATTTTATTCACATCTCGGAGGAGAACAGTAGATGTTTCCAGGGGAAGCTATTTTTCAAATGTCGGTAGACTTGATTGGGTTGAAAAAAAGTACAAATTAATTTAAACGCATCGCTGAACTTCCCATAACTTTTGCTGTGATGTGTTTTCTCAGTCAGTTGGCACTAAAACAGCTGCCGTAGAACCCCTGAGTTTTGGAAAGAGGTCCTCTTATATAAGAGGATGTGGACAGTGGCCTGGAGTGGAAAATCCTCCCAGACATGTCTGGATGGGTCCTTCTCTGTCTTACTAGGCCGGTCATCCACAGACACACTAATCACATCTGCCCTCTTGCAATAGCAAATCCCTCGGCATTCTTGAAGTTCAGCATGTGTTGCTTTTCTTTTTAAAGTGTGAACTCCTGCAATCCCTGAAGCCCCCACTCGGATGTTATCCCATCTTCATTGCTTATTTTATCCTCGGGAAAGAGTTTATGGCTTCATGGTGTGAAAGGTGTGTCAGACTGGAGCGAAGACAGGTGCTTGGGCAGCTCCCATCTCGGCTGACCAGGAAGCACAGGAGACTGAGGGTGGGGCAGGGCTTCACTGCAGTCCACTTCCTCCAGCAAGGCCCCGCCTCCTAAAGGGCTACAACCTATATAAATACCAATACCAGCTGGAGATGATGTATTCAAACACAGAAGCCTATACATGCCTCCCACATCATTTCCCTAGAAGTCGAATGTTCTACTTTTTCTGCTCGGATACCCTGGATACACTTGATCCTCAATGGCGGGTGTCTGTTATGTGCTGCAATCATCCCTGATGGACAGTGAGGGGACCCTGAGTGGACGCACCATGCCTTTTCTGCTCTGCATATACAGGGCCTCATGGATGCCAGGTTCATAGTTCACACTCAGCAGATATCTGGTCAGTCCTCGTTTGCTGCTCATTCTTGCTGTTTATCTGAGTGCTGTGTTCTCTGTGGAGTGAGAGGCAAAACCATGCCCTTGTATATAAAGTAGCCGGAACAATGAGGGCGGGTAAAGTAAGAAGAGAGGGTCAGAAAATTGGAGCTGGAAAACAACAACAAATAAAATCAGAGGGAGAAAAAAAAGAAATTACCATCGTTATCATCATCATCATCATCATCATCATCATCACCAACAGCATTGATGATGATGATGACAAAAATGATGACCGTCCGTGGGCTAATACTTTTGCAATGTTTTGGCACCGTGAGATTTAGCTGCGTAAAAAAGTCTAGGCAAAAAAAGAAACTATTGGTTCATATATGTGAATTTGACTAAAGAATTAGAGTAATTCACTAAGAAAGATAAATGGTTTCAGCAAGAGGTTTACAATACAGGATCTTACACAATTGCTGTCAACAAAGTGTCTGATTTGTATCTATATAGCACATTCTAGGGACAAACACTCTATTGTAAACAGACTGTAGCTGCTGGGATAACGCTCACCAGGAAGTCCCTTTACAGCGGAGGGGAAGGAGGTCCACACTCACATGCAATAGTCCAGTGCAGTTTGAGACAGAGGAGAAACTTCAAAGCATTGAGAGCCCAAGGCAGAAAATTTGTCCGTGGAAGGCTGTGGGGACACACTGGCACCTGAATAGTTGTGTTTAAAGAATGATACCATCATTCTGGGGAAGTTTGGAGGTGGGGGGGTCTGGAGAGGTGATTGGCAGCCACGCCAATGCAAAGTTTTGGGAGAATAGTGCACCTGAGAAACAGCAGGAAATCCATGAAGTATAGTGCAGGGTGGAGGAGGGTCAACAGGAGAAGCTGATAAGGTGTGGCTGGATGTGAGCTGACGTAGACTCAGGGACACTTTGTCCCCTGCTGGTGCTGCAGTTTGGAAGGCTTGGGGAACCTCTAGGGAGTAGCCTCACTGGAAGAAGAGGGTTACTCAGGGCAGGCTTGGAGGCTTTATAGTTTCATAGGCTGAAGATAGTGCTATCTGCCCTCTCATGCCTTCCTGCCACGATGGATTGTATCTTCGCCAACCATGAGCCAAATAAATCTCCCTTCCTTACGCCAGCTATTCGGTCACACCAGCCAGAAAGTTGGCTAACACACAGGTGAACCAGCCCTTGCAAGGGCCTGCAGTCACAAGGTGAGTTCTTTGTCTTTGGGTTCCGCAGGACATGCTGAAAGAATAAAAAACACGGAAGGTGGGTACCTGCAGCGGGTCCTGCCCAGGTATGTCCCTAAGAGAACGCGTCATGCACACCAGAGTTAGTACAGGGCCTTATTGGGGCTGGTGAGAGTGAAAGACTGAAAGGCTGTCTTGGAGTAGGGACTTGAGAGAGGCAGACAGACAGACAGATGGACAAAGGGAACAGTCAAGAGGGGAACAAGAGAAGCAAGAGAGACAAGTGAGAGGATTGCCATTTTTAAGGGGTTTGCTTGTCGCATAGCTGATGGCGGAAAGGGACCTTGCACCAGGTGATGAGGCAGCTGCTCGCTGGGGACTAACACGGGCAGTAGGGAACTATGGAAGGGTTTTAGATGGATGGGTGGCACAGCCTAAGTTATGCATTAAAGATGCAGAAATACTTTATTACCTCTTTATTCATCCCTGACCAGGGCCTAGCTTTCTCTGTAGGCACCCATGCTGGTCCTAAATTTCTTTGCAACAAGGCCAAGGGCTCGAAAACACTGAAGTTTGAACTGACACCAATTATGCTGCAAGGGTGAAAATTAATTAAAAGTTTTCAAAGGGCCATGTTCAGTATTCTTTTTTCTTTTGTGTTATCAGCAAGGCTGCCTTTTCTCTGGGCCGGGAGTTACTGCAGCCCAACGTTTTCATGTTGCCTGTAGGGTAATTATGTCAGCTATATGAGCGATGATAAGCGGCAGTTTGTATTATTCTGTGATTAATCTCCATACATTCTGGCATTCCAATCTGCCCTCAGAAGACGAAGCTGTGATTCTCGGGTGCAGAGGGAGGACTCGGGGAAGAGCTGCAAGGACTGAGGTGTTGAAACAGAGGTGATTCTAGACTGAGCTCTCCCTGTTCCTCCCAAGTACCTGCAGACTCCAGGCCTGATTCCCACGTGCCCCACAAGAGACCATCCAACACTCACAGAGCACACTTCAAACCCTGTCTGTCCCTCACTGTTGCACTGCTGTGACCAGATACCTGGCAAGAAGCTACTGAGAAGAGGAAGAGTTTCTGTGGCTCACGGTTAGAGGGTATGCTGTCCGTCATGACAGGAGTGGCAATGCGGCACACTGCGCCACAGTCAGGAAGCAGAGAGCAGCGAACACTGGTGCTCAGCTCGCTTCCTCCTTTGTAGACTTTCTAAGGTCCTCATTGGGGAACAATGCTGCTGGCGTTTGGAGTGTGCCTTCTCACACTAATTCAACTAATTAGACAATCCTTCATAGATGTGCCCAGAGGTTTGTTTCCAAGGGGGTTCTAGATCCTATTACATTGACAGTCAGTATTCACCACCACTCTCCCCCACCCCATTCAGAGACAGAAGAGAAGATGCGAGAGAAGAAATGTCCAGTTTCAACGCTGCACCCCTGAGGAGTTCTTACATAATGAACAATTTCGCTCATTTGATCCAGCCCACCGGGAGGGAACCCGACCCCCTGTGAGCCCCAGACCGAAGATGAACTTGTTCCAAGATGGCGTCAGAGGAGCAGTGGTGGTATTTACAACAACCTCAGATGATAGTGCTCTACATAGCGGGACGGTGTATGTAGCTGGGAAATCATTACATAGATTATATAAACAACTGGAAGACAGGAGTTTGAAACTTACAGCAAATAAAGAGAGATCCAATGTGAGCGACTCCAGTTTGATCATTCACTTTGTGTGCGTCAAACTATCACATTCAGGCTATAACCCATAAATGTGCATAGTTATTGTAAATTCTGTAAAAATAAAGTAAAAAACTTTGCCTGGTAGTTTAAGCCTCTTACCATCTCTTCCGGCTCCTCCTTTCTTCTCTTTCTTTTCTTCCCTTTCTTCCTCTTCCTTTTCTGCTGCCTCCTCCCTCCTCTTTCCCCTCTCCTGCTTTCTTCCTAGGTGTTTGAGACAAGGTAGCCCAACTTCTTGGGAGACTTAGGCAGTAAGACACAAGTTCAAGGACTGTCTGGGTTACAGAGTGGATTCATGACAAACCTGAGCAACTTAGCAAGACACTCTCTAAAAGTAAATAGCAAAAAGGAGGGCTGGAAAAGGCAGTTGGGGACAAATCTCTTGTCTGGCTTTCATGAGGCTCCAGGATAGAACTACAGTACTGTCTCTGTCACCTCCCTGTGGGTCACCAAGGTATACCACAGCATTCTCATATTGTTCCTTTTGCTTTTTGATACAGGGTCTCATGTAGCCAGGTTAGTCTTGACTCTCTATGTAGATGAAGATGACCTTGAACTTCTGATCCTTCTGCACCCAGTTTTCCAGTGCTAGGGTTACAGATTTGGTCTACCGGGGCCTGCTTATGTAGTGTGGAAGACTGAATCCAGGGCTTTGCGTGTGTCAGGCAAGCTTTCTGCCAACTAAGCTACATCTCCAGCATTTGGATTGCTTTTTCGAGACAGGGCTTGCTATACAGTTCAGGTTTATGATCTTCCTACCTCAGTCTCCCGAGGACTGGGACTACAGGAATGCACCCAAACACCCATCTTCTTGAGCTCTGCACGAAACTGGAACAGGTGAGAACTGGTTTGTTTCTACCCAGGGGATGGATGGACCATCTCTTGCAAAGGGTCAAAAGAAAGTGAACAAGCCAACTCCATGGTGGCCCATCGTGCTGCAGCCCGAGTCTGCCTTCTTGAGTTCTGCAGACTTCCAGAATCTTTCCCATCCAGTGTGTTAGACGACTTTCAAAAGCACACAGACAGGAAGAGGATACTGTGACCCATGCGGGGCTCTTTCTAATCTCCGATTTATTGATGGCGGGAGGGAAAATTTCATTAAAACAGACTGCCATTTCTCACTCGTTTGTCATGTTTTAAATTTATATTTTAAAACATTAACAAGACCAACACTGTTAATTATTTTCTGAAATGTCAGATGCATTTAAGATGTGGTGATGCTAGACGGTAGCTTCATTTCATACTAGGAGGGAACTGTATTAAAAAGCCATTTTAGGAAGTAGAAAAAGACATGATCTCCTGAGTGAATTGGGAGCATGGGGACCTTGGGAGAGAGTTGGAGGGGAGGGGGAGAGGTAGGGAGGGGAGCAGAGAAAAATATAGAGCTCAATAAAAATCAATAAAAAATGTAAAAATAAAAGCCATTTCCTGGCTATATAGAGACCTCTTCTTTGCCTGAAATGTATCATCTGTTAAATTGTGTCTCATCTCCTGCTCCTCCAGATTCTTCCATCCTCTCTCCTCCTCATTCTTCTTTCTCTCCCTCACAATTTTTCTTTTCTGCCTTCTCCTCCTCCTTTTCTCCCCCTTTTTATTATTTGAGATATGGTCTCAGGTAGCACAGGCTGGGTTTGAACCTGCTAGAGCTGAGGCTGGTCTTGAATGCTTAATGACCCTCCTGTACCTCCTGGCTATTGGGATTCTGGGTATGCATGATCACATCCAGCTTCTCTGGAATTTAATTAGTCACTCCCGTCTCCTCTTGACTCAGTATCACCTTGAAGGGGTTCTGTCTTAAGGCTGTGATCTTGGCTCCATTTGTGAAATCTGCCTTCAGTGTAGCTCTCCTACTCCTCAGCCCCAGATAGATCCTGCTGTTGTTGATGAGAGGGAGACCATGCACAGAGTCCCCAAGATCTGCTTATCATATCTTCAGGGCATCTGCTGTCTCTACCTGGTCCCATTCGGTGGAGCATCTGTTCAGATTCCTCCCAGCCGCTCCTCCAATCCTGCCACTCCACAGCTCCTTCCAGAGGGGAAGACCTGTGTCCTGCAGATCTGTCCTGGGCTGCTGGTTCAGATTGGTGAAGGCGCTTGAAGGCAGTCTTCCTGTAATGGTTGGTTCCGGTTGAAAACTAGATTGAATCTGAAATTAGATTCAATAGCCTAATAGCCTGGTAGACCTCTGGGACAGGTCTATGGGGACATTCCCAGAGAAGACTGAAGAGAGAAGACCCTCCCTTAGGGTATGATGAACCTTCTTTTGGCCCAGATAGAAAGAGCTCCCAGTTTGAAAATCAGTGGCCTTTGCCTGCCTGCCTTCCCTTTTAGTTGGTGAGTGCATCTATTCTGTTGTTGCTGCTGCTGCTGCTGCCATCCTTGCTGATGAACTCCAGCTTCTTCAGCCTTCCAATGTGGACTGAAGACAAGCAGCTCCCCAGGAAACACTTAGGCATTCAGCATCAAATTGGGGCTACTGAGGCATCCAGCCTCATGGACTGAGCAGTTCCCAGGTTCTCAATCTCTCCAGTGTGCAGACAGCTATTGTTAGGCTACTCAGCATCTATTATGTAAGCCACTCACAGATTTCCCTTGGAATATAAATTTATTCTATGTGTTCTGTTCCTTCAGGGAACCCCAAGTAAGGTATCCCCCAAGGGATCTCAAGTATTTATTTGCCACCATGTACAATGGGGACTTTGTTCATGCATCTGATGTGTTCCTGTGATATTCAGATTGTAACAGAAAACTCAAGCTGAAAAAGTGGAAGAGACCATGGAAAATGCAACTCATGAATATAATGTAGTAAAATAATCTTCTTATTAATCCAATCATCAAGTTCTTTGATAAATATTTACAATGCTCTTCTTTACAAACCAGTTATTAAACTGGGAACTGGAGACACATGATTAGCTGGTTTTAAAGAGGTAAAACATATATGTTAATAAATTATATAATTCAAATATAACTTCAATTCTTGCACTTTAATAAAACTATGTATATATTTATATATATACATACATACATACAATGACACTTGTAAAACAATACAGTGCACAAGCACATATTTTTTGAGATGGTCTCTTATAGCTCAGGGTGACTTCAAACTTAGTACACAGCCAAAGATGACCTTGAAATCTGGTTCCACTTCCTGAGTGCTCTTGTTAAAACATGTGCTACCACACCCAGTATATGAGGTGGTGTGGTTCAAACCAAGAGCTCTGTGAGTACTAAATAAATACTCTAGTCACCTAGCCTGATACACTCATGAGTGCTGTGCATGTACACACACATACACACACAGAGAGGTGTGGAGGAACCTCAGTGGAAGAAGTACCTTGTTAAGATTGGCCCGTGGGTGTATCTGTGGGCCGATTTCAAGATTGCTGATTGATGTGGGAAGGCCCAGTCCACTGTGGGTGGTGCCATCCTTAGGCAGGTGGTCCTGAAAAGCTGGCTGAGCATGAGAGAGAGAGAGTGAGCCAGTAAGCAGAGTTCCTCTATGGACTCTGCCTCACTTCCTGCTTGAGTTCCTGCCCTGGCTAACCTGGAGATGGACTCTATCTGTAATCAGAAACAGACCCTTTCCTAAGTTGCTTTTGGCCATAGCGTTTATCACAGTAACAAAAGGCAAACCAGAACTTCTTCAGAACAGCTGTTTGACACGCCCGCCTTTTGCTGGCACTTTGCTTTGCTTTTCTTCCCCTATCCCTTCCTTCTTCCCTTTCTCTCTCTCTTTCTCTTCCTTACCTCCACCTCCCATCAGAAACAGGAGTGAAGACACAGCAGTTTAACCCTTCTTTTTATCCTTGGCCTGTCTTGGTGTTTGTGCCATAATGGTACATGGAGACTTTTTTCTTTCTTTCTTTCTTTCTTTCTTTCTTTCTTTCTTTCTTTCTTTCTTTCTTTCTTTCTTTCTTTTTTTTTGTAGCTGCTATGGAATAGAGCTTTGACGTCTGTGGAATGATTGGCAGGAAACCAACACAACAGCGTCATTCTGTAAGGCTCTGTGGTCCTGGAAAGAACTTCCCAATGTTGAATAACATGAAGGAAAGCAGAGTATAGTCTAGCTGGGCATGATGTCAGAGTTTGTCAAATAGAATCCTCTTCTCTATGTAGGATCTTATCTTTATGGGAAGGCATTTATGAAAATGTCAGCATCAGTTACATCCAGGTGCTGTTTATTATGATGCTGATTTTATATTTAGAGGAAAAGCGAAAATGCATAATTCTTACAACCAGAGTGAAGAAAGGCCCTGGTGCTCACCACGTCCGCTCTGCTCCTAACTACCAGCTGGAGATGGTGACCCGGATCATGACCAGTGATGATATTCATGCCCCAGCTCTAGGTCCACATCCTCTTTAACCCTCATTTCCTTAGCCGAGTGCCCAAAAGACTACATGTGCTTAAGATATGGCATCAGGCTGGAAGAAAAGTGTGTAAAAAGGTGAACAAGAGAGGCTTTGCCAGGGGACCTTAGGGTCCCTGTGAATAGGACACACTCCAGATCTCAGTCCTGTCACCAATCTTACTAACAGATTCTCTACCACTTTTTCCATTGTGTGGCATGGGCCTCTGGTGCTGAGACAAGAAAATGGAACACTTCATCCAGGTCAATGTTCCCTGAGCAGTGGACAGGACTGTGATAAGTCTGCCTGTTTGTCTGTCTGTCTGTCTCAGCCCCAGACACTCTCTCTCTCTCTCTCTCTCTCTCTCTCTCTGTTAAGTTCTTTCAGAATGTTTGGTCCCTAGGTAAGGAAAATAATAAAACGAGCAGTGGCTTAGCACCCATTTTGATTCCCTCATATTCTTCAACTTTTTGCGTGTATTTACTTCATCCATTTATCTTTGAGAAATTGTCATACTATGTACCTCACCTTGACTTTGAATGTAGCCTAGGCTGGCCTTGAACTTGTGACCCTCCTGCCTAGGCTTCTCCAGTGCTGTTATTACAGGCATGTGCCATCACATAAATACATCTAATTTTTCATTTTGTCGTGACTTGAGAGCAGTAAGGTCTTTAGCAAAGAGCCCTGGATGTCTTAGTCACGTCCAGATCTGGAACATGGTGCTTGGCAAATCTTCCCCAGCTCCCTCCCTATCTGACTGCATGAGAATTATGCAGCGACCCCAACTTCCAGGTGGCTCCCTGTGCTGAAGGATTCAGGGCAATGCTGCATTCATCACTAGGCTCATAAGTGCAGTGCCTACTGCTTGGAAATTCTTTTTCCTTGACAAATGATATATTTCATTTATTCCCCATGATCTTCTTGCATTATTTCAATATTATTAATACTTGGCAAATATATTAAAAAAGTAATAAACTGGCAATTATGATTGTGCTATGGACCCTAAACTGCAGTTATTCATTACATTTCAATTATTAACTTCACTTCAAATGTCTTTCAGCAAAGATTGCCAAAAGAAGAAAGGAAGAGAGAGAGAGAGAGAGAATGAAACAAAGCTCTGTACCCTGGTTTCGGGAAGCTCGTGTTTCACTCCAGCTTGACGGTTTTCTGATTTATCCACTATCTCAGGGCTAGATGAATCAAAATAATAAAAATAAAATATATTCCTTCTCACTTAATAAACAATAATGATCTATACTTTGTATTGATATAGTACTTTTAACCCTTTCTAGTGTATTAGTTTCCATGACTACATTCAATTTCAGCACCATGCTAATGAAATGCCCTCTGTATACGTCCTCATTTATTGACGGGGACTCAAGGCCTGGGCACTGCCAGCACCCTGGTCAAGATGCTTCTACCTCCTACACTCCCTCCAATGCCACCTCCTCAGAGCATTTTGGCACCAGCTTTAGTTTTAAGGCAAACCCTGATCTACAGATAAAGTCATCACTTAGCCTGAGGAAGATGCTGAGCACAAAGGCCTGTCTGATGGCCTTGACCATGGCTCTAAGTACTGAGAATGCGTTACTTGGTCAAATTTCCCTGAGAATCCAATAGAAGAAGACACACAATAATACAATAGTCCCATTTTATGGAAACCTTAGAGATTTCTCCAAATCCCAAAGACCAATGGCTAGGTATACAGCCATAACTACAGCAACAATAACAATGGTGGTGATGCTGATGCTAGTGACATAAATCCAAGGTTGACCATGTGCTGAAAGATTCATAGATTTCAAGATGAGGATTTTGAAGACCGAGTAAATTGCTTCGAGTTAGAAACAGCAACCATCTTGTCCATTATCACCCATTCCCCCAGCACCCCACAAAAGCACTGATGCATGCCATCCCATTTTTAACCCCAAAGGAAGCATAGAGGATAGAAGCCAGGCAGATGCAGTCTTGGGGAGTCCCTCCTTTGGGAATCTGGCTCAAGCTTCACCCTCTAAGCAAATCCTCCACATGTGACCTCTCCCACGTTCCCTGCAGGAGCAGGATGAATGATGGCTGCGAAGAACATGAGGAATCCTGTTTCTTTAAAATAAGCAAATTGTGTTAAATTTTAATGGTGGTCATTATGGGCCGGTCATTGTCTGTGGTCTGAAGTGAGTCCTCTCGTCCCCTTGGAAGAATCCCATTTGCACAGATTAATTGCCTGCAATTTTGTCTGGCACATCCTCATCTCAGTCTTCAGCACTGTGAAACTTGTCCCCATCTGGGCAGAGGTCCATGATGTAGCACTTTGGCCTTTAAAATATGCACAATAAATATTTTAGATTTGCTGATGAATGATGTGCTCTCACAGCAAGGCTGCCGAGTTTGCAGGGACAGAGGAGGAAGAAGTCGAACAAATTTCAAAGTGAGAGTCACCTTGAGGCTTCCCAGGGAGGTGCTGGGTGTGAGGCCTGTGTGGCGACTTTTTCTTGAGAACCCTGTGGTAGGGGCCTTGATAGAGACTTTTGTTAAGCTTTCTTGTGGACAGGGTCCCCATTTCTTTTCAAGGAACACTTAATAGGCGCTTTATAGTTCATTTAAGAATTTAATTCCATGAAGTGAGAATCCTTTTTTTAGTTTTTGGTTTTTTTGAGAGACAGGGTGTCCTGGAACTTACTGTATAGACCAATTCACTGAGACCCACCTGCCTCTGTCCCTGAGTGCTGGGATTAAAGGCATGAGCCACCATTGCCAGGTCCCAGTGAGAATCTTAAAGCCACAGACTAGGTCATGCCTCTTATACATTGTGATGGTGTGTGTGAATTGTCAGCTTGCTAGAATCTAGAGTCACCTGGGAGACAGACCGGGGCATGCTTATGGGGAATTATCTTGATTACATTAACTGATTTGGGACTATCCATCTTGGTTGTGGGTGAGACCATTCCATTTCAGAACTGTATAAAATGGAGTCAAAGAGCTGATCACTTTACACATTTATTCCTGTTTCCTGATTGAGGATGCCATGTGGCCAGTGGCTTTAAGCTCCTGCTGGCTTGGTTTTCCCCAGCATGGATGGCACCTTGAAGTGTGAGCTAAAACATGCACCCATCTTCCCTTAGCTGCTTTAATCAGGGCATTTCATTATAGCAAGGAGAAAGGAACTGATTCACCTGCTTAAGATGCTCTATTATATTCTGTCATTGTGTACATGAGGTCCCATGTGATCCTGCAGTGGCTTGAAAGAAAATGGCCACCAAAGGTAGTGGCACTATTTGGGGGTGTGGCCTTGTTGGAGTAGGTGTGGCCTTGTTGGAGGAAGTGTGTCACTGTTGAAGGTGGGCTTTGAGGTCAAGCCACTCCCAGTGAGACAGTTCACTTCCTGTTGCCTGTAAGATGTAGAATTCTCAGCTACCTTTCTAGCACTGTGTCTGCTGCCTACACGCTATCATGTCCCGCCATGATGATAATGGAGTGAACCTCTGAAACTGTAAGCCACCCCAATTAAATGTTCTCCTTTATCAGAGATGCTGTGGTCATGGTGTCTCTTCACAGCAATAGAAACCAAGTAACACAGATCAGTTCCCTGTCTCCTCTGACTGCCTCGCCTACTCATTAATCCTCACTCATTTACACCCACCCACATGGGCTGTCAGTTATCATCTGTGAATGCACCCAATATGCATCTAATTCAGAACTTCTGCATTTGCTCCTTCCTCCTCCCAAAGGTCATGCACCACCTTGGGATCTTCTGATTGCTGACTTCTTTTAGTCTTTTAGGTCTCCATTCATAGCTTCCTTTAAATGTCAGGGGAGATATTCTTTAGACATTTTAAAAAAGATTTGTTTATTTTACGTGTATGGGTGGTTTGTTTGCATATGTTTGTGCACCAAGTGTGTGCAGTGCTGGTGGAGGCCAGTAGAGGCCAGCAGATGGCCTTGGGATTTAAGTTACAATTATGAGCCACTATGTTGGTGTTGGGATTTGAACTCTGGTTCTTTGGAAGAGCAGTCAGTGCTGATATCCTGAGAGAGGATATCTTAATCAGCACATCAAGTGTCCTTCTTTTCAACTAGTTTCTACCCTGCTGGCCTGTTGTAGTAACTCTAGTCACCATTTTCACTTTTGTGTTATTTATCTATGTGTGATTTCTCTGTTTATTATTGTTCTTCTTCATCTAATGCAGCTCCACTAAAGCAGGGATTTTACTTCTATTGGTCATTGCTGTACCCTGCTGCCTGGGATTCTCAGTGCTCAGAAAACCCCTATTGAATGAATGAGTGATGGTTTCCTGAGAAGAGGAGATTTGCTCAGAGCTGTGGGTTCAGAACCAGACTCCACCATCTAGCAACACATGTGCTTCTTGGCTTCCCAGAAACAAGGACACTAGCTTAGTATCCAGACTCAGGCAGTCACCAGTTTCCAATTCTGGTCACAATGTTGAGGTCACCTCTTCAGTACTCTGGTGTAGGAGGTTCTTCTGTATTTGTGTTGCTTTCATTGGTGAATAAAGAAACTGCCTTGGCCTCTTGATAGGACAGAAATCAGTTAGGCGGAGTAGATAGAACGAAAAGCTGGGAAGAAGGCAGTGTGGCAGACGCCATGAAACTCCTGTCTGAGACTGACACTGGTTAGGAATCTTTCTCGGTAAGCCACGACCTAGTGGTGCTATACAGATTATTAAAAATGGGTTAAATCAAGATGTGAGAGTTAGCCAATAAAAGGCTAAAACTAATGGGCCAGGCAGTGTTTAAATGAGTACAGTTTCTGTGTAATTATTTCAGGTGTAAGCTATCCAGGTGCTGGAAACATGGCCCATTTCTCATATCACAGCACTCAGAGTTTTTACTTAAATTTATTTCATTTTTATTTTTAAAAATTTGAGACAGGGTTTCATTATATTGCTCAGGTGAACCCAGAACTTGTTATATAGCTCAGACTGGCCTTAAACTCTTTTTTAAAAGTAATTTTCTTTATTCTTGAGAATTTCATACACATAAACCATTAAATGTGGTCATACGCACACCCTCCATTTCCACCTTTCAACATCTCCTGTTTCCTTTCTAACAATGTCACCCTTCTCACTCCATCCTCCTCCTTCTCCTCCTCTTTTCTTCTTCTTGATAACCCGATAAGCCCAGTTAGTGCTATCAACATGTGCATGGACAACCTACTAGAATATAGGAAACCTGCCAGCGGCTAGTCTTCAGAAAAGAGTGATTCTCCCTCCTGAAGCAGCCAATAACTCCTCATGGGGAGTAGAACTGGAAGAGCACACCCCCTCCACCTATAACCCTGGACTCTACCCTTTTGTCTTAACCTCTTGAGTACTGGCATTGACAGTGTGCACCCCCAAACCCACCTTGAGAGTTTCTAGAGATCACAACATCAAACTCCGTTCCTCACAAGTCCCAAAGCGATGTGGAACCTTTGAACAACCCACACAGAAGGTAGGAGGGAAAAAGGAACTGCAGGACATCCACTCCAGGACTTGCCTTCTTTCAGGCTCAGTGTTCTGACCTTCAAATCGGAGTCCTTGATCTTGAGGCCTATCCTCTGTTTCAAAACAAAAGATTTGAGCTGAACATCCTAGTACACACCTGAAATCTCACTATTTAAGCATCTGGGGCAAAAGGACCAAGAGTTTGAGGCTAGTCTGGGATGTATAATATATTTATCTTGTCTCAGAATCAAAATACTCAAAGTAAAACAAAAAGAAAACAGAAACAGCGACAAAGGGTTCATACTAGCACATGCCAAGGAGCTCTAAGGAGTCAAGGTATTTGTGTTGGGGCTGAACCCCAGGTGTTACCACGAAGGATCTGCTCCAAGGGGCACTTGAGCCACTAAGTAGTCCCATAAAAGTCTGTCTCTCTGCTATTTTGTTCAACAGATCCTTAGTACCTATTTGTTTGTTTATTTTTATTTATTCTTCTTACATGATACATCTTGACCTCATTTCTCCTCCCTCCACTTCTTCCAGCTCTTCCCCCTAAGCTCCCCTTTCCCCCAGATCCTCTCCTTCTCCATTTCCCTCCAGAAAAGAACAGGCCTCCCTTTGATATCAATGAATATGGATAACAAGATGCAGCAAGACCAGGCACAAACCCTCATATAAGGGCTGGATGAAGCAACCCAGTGAAAGACTCAGAGATACCTCCGCCCCCCACTCACTGTTAGGAGTTCCACAAAACAACAAGCTAACAACTATAACCTGTATGCAGAGGGCCTAGATCAGACCCATTAAGGCTTCTCCATTGCCCATTTGGTCTCTGTGATCCCCTATGAGTCCTGCTTAGTTGATTCTGTGGGCTGTGTTCTCCTGGTGTTCTCAATCCCTTTGGCCTCTACAATTTTTCCTCCCCCTTTTCCACGAGTTTCCCTGAGCTTCGAGAGGAGTGACCCAATGGAGAGCTCCGATTTGGCTTCTCTTTTCCTAATGTTTGGCTGTGGGCCTCTGCATCTGCTCCCATCAGCTGCCAGAGGAATCCTCTTTGATGGTGACTGGGTTTGACACTGATCTATGAGTATAGCAGGATATTATTAGGAATCATTTCATTGATTTTTTTTCTATTCTCGCTCTCGGAGCTATCCTGCCTCCGGTTCCTGACCATCCAGGCAGTGTCAGGCATGGGGTGGTGCGGGCCTCAAATTAGACCAGCCATTGGTTGGCCACTCCCACAACTTCTCACCACCATTGCCCCAGCACATCTTTTAGGCAGAACAGATCGTAGGGTGAAGGTTTTGTGGCTGGGCTGGTGTCCCAGTTTCACCACTGGAAGCCTTGCCTGGTTATAGTATATGGATGGTTTGGGCTCCATATCCTCCATCACCAGGAGTCCTCTCTGGGGTCACCCTTATAGAATCCTGGGAGTTTGCACTACACCAGTTTCCACATTGCCTCCAAATGCCCTCATCCCCATCCCCACCTGATCCCTCATATTCCCAACCCTCCTGCAACATCTATTCTATTTCCCCATCCTGGAGAGACCTATGTCTCTCTGGGTCTGTGGGTCGTAGCATGATTATCATTTACTTAACAGCTGATATCCACTTATGAGTGAGCACACACCATGTTTGGCTTTCTGGGTCTGGGTTACCTCACTCAGGTGATTTTTCTACTTCTACCCATTTGCCTGAAAATTTCATGAAGTCATTTTTTTTAAACAGATGAGTGATACTCCATTGTGTAAATGTACCACATTTTCTTTATCCATTCTTTGGTTGAGGGGCATCTGGTTGTTCCCAGGTTCTGGCTATTACGATCAAAGCTGCTATGAAAGGAGTTGAGCAAGTGACTTTGTGGTAGGATGGGGTGACCTTTGGCTACATGCCCAAGAGTGGTAAAGCTGTGTCTTGAGGTAGACTGGTTCCCAGTTTCCTGAGGAACCACGATATTGATTTCCACAGGGGCTGCACAAATTTGCGTTCCCAGCGGCAATGGAGGAGCACTCACCTTGCTCCACACTTTTGCCAACAGAAGCTGTCATTTGTGTTATTGATCTTAGCCATTCTGACAAGTGTAAAATGGAATCACGAAGTAGTTTTGAGATTTGCATTTCCCGGTGGCTAAGGATGGTGAACATTTCTTAAGTGTTTATCAGCAATTTGAGATTCCTCTATTGAGAATTCTGTTTAGATTTGTATCCCATTTTAAAATGGGATTATTTAGTTTGTTGATGTCTAGTTTCTTGAGTTCTTTATGTATTTTGGATATTATCCCTCTCTCAGATGTGGGGTTGGTGAAAATATTTTCCCATTCTGTAGGGTGCCATTTTGTTATGTTGATCATGTCCTTGCCTTATGGAAGCTTTTTAGTTTCATGAGGTCCCATTTATTAATTGTTGATCTTAGTGCCTGGGCTATTGATGCTCTTTCAGTTCAGGAATTGCCTCCTGTGACAATGCATTCCCCATTTTCTCTTCTGTCAAGTTCAGTGTATCTTGCTTTATGTTGAGGTCTTTGATTCACTTGGACTTGGGCTTTGTGCAGGGTGATAAATACAGATCTATTTTCATTCTTCTATAGATAGACATCCAGTTAGACCAGCACCATTTGTTGAAGATGCTTTCTTTTTTATATTGTGTCTTTCTGGCCTTTTTATCAAAAATCAGGTGTCCATAGGTGTGTGAATTTACATCTGGGTTTTCAATTTGATTCCATTGATCAATGTGTCTGTTTTTATACCAACACCATGCAGCTTTTTTAATGACTACAACTCTGTAGTGCAGCTTGGATTCAGGGATGATGATACCTTGTGAAGTTCTTATATTGTTCAGGATTGTTTCAGCTATCCTGGGAATTTTGCTTTTTCTATATGGAACTGAGTGTTGTCCTTTCAACGTCTATAAAGGATTGTGTTAGAATTTTGAAGGAGATTAAATTAAATTTGTAGATTGCTTTTGGTAAGATGGACATTTTTACTATGTTAATACTACTGGTCCATGAGCATGGAAGATCTTTCTTCTGATATCTTCTCCAAGCTCTTTCTTTAAAAACTTGAAATTCTCATCATACAGGTTTTCCTCTTGTTGGTTAGAGTCGCTTGTGACTATTGTGAAAGGTGTTGTTTCCCTGATTTCTTTCTTAGTCCATTTTTAATTTGTAAATAGGAGGGCTACTTTTTTTTTGAGTTAATGTTGTACCCAGTCACTTTGCTGAAGGTGTTTATTAGTTGTAAGAGTTCCATGGTAGAATTTTTGGGGTCACTTATGTATACTATCTTGTCTGCAACAGTGATACTTTGGTTTCTTCCTTCCCAGTTTGTATCCCCTTGTTCTCTGTCAGCTGTCCTACTGCTCTGACTAGAACTTTAATTATTGTATTGAATAGATATGGAGAGAGTAGACAGCCTTGTCTTATCCCTGAATTTAGTGGGATTGCTTTGAGTTTCCTCCACTTAATTGGATATTGGCTATAGGCTTGCTGTAAATTGCCTTTGTTACGTTTAAGGATGTCCTTTGTATTCCCTACTCCACAAGACTTTTATCACGAAGAGGCGTTGGATTTTTTTAAAAAGGTTTTCTCAGCATCTAATGAGATGGTCATGTGTTTTTTCTTTAAGTTTGTTTATATGGTGGATTACACTGTCTGACTTTTGTACATTGAACCATCCCTGTATCTCTGGAATGAAGACGAATGATTTTTGTACAATGAACCATCCCTGCTGTATCTCCGGAATGAAGACTACTGATTGTGGTGGATGATCTTTTTCAGCTTGGATGATGTGTTTTCAATTTTCGAGTATTTCATTGAGTATTTTTGCATTTGTGTTCATAAGGGAAAACAGTCTGTATATCTCTTTCTTTGTTGAATCTTTGTGTGATTTAGGTATCAGGGTGATTGTGGCTTCATAAAATGAAATTGCCAATGGTCCTTCTGTTTTTATGCTGTGGAATAATTTTAGGAGTATTGGTATTAGCTCTTCTTTGAAAGTCTGGTAGAATTCTGTGCTAACACTGTCTGGCCTTAGACTTTTTTTTGGTTGAAAGACTTTTAATGACTACTTCTATTTCCTTAGGGGTTATATGTATATTTAAGCTGTCTGATCTTTATTTAACTTTGGTAAATGTTATATATTGAGAAAATTATCCATTTCTTTTATATTTTCATTTTGTGAAGTATAGGTTTTTTTAAAGTATGACCTAATGATTATCTGGATTTCCTTCACATCTGTTGTTATATGTCCCTTTTTGTTTCTGATTTTGTTAATTTGTATGTTATCTCTCCATCTTTTGATTAGTTTGGATAAGAATGTGTATCTGGTTGATTTTCTCAAAGAAACAACTCTTTGTTTCATTGATTCTTTGTATTGTTCTCTTTGTTTCTCTTTTATTGATTTCAGCCTTCAGTTTATTTCCTGCTGTCTATTCCTCTTGGGTGTGCTTATTTCTTGTTGTTCTAGAGCTTTCAGGTGTGTTGCTAAATTGCTAGAATGATATTGCTCCTTTTTTTTTTTAATGTAGGCACTTAGAGCTGTGAACTTTCTGTTAGTACTGCTTTCATTGTGTCTCATAAATTTTGGTATATTGTGTATTCATTTTCATTGAATTCTAGAAAGTTTTTAATTTCTTTATTTCTTTCTGTCTTAACACAGTTTTCATTCAATTGAGAGTTGTTCTGTTTCCGTGAGTTTGTAGACTCTCTGTTGTTTCTGTTGTTCAAATCCAGCTTTAATCCATGTTGGCCTGATAGGCTCTAGGGGTTTATTTTTATTTTTTTCTATCTGTTGAAGCTTGCTTTGTGACTGAGTATGTGGTCAATTTTGGAGAAAGTTTCATGAGGTGCTGAGAAGAAGGCATATTCTTTTGAGTTTGGGAAATTCTAAGTGTAGCACACATGCTTTGGCATGGTTACTGCTTACTGTATTTCTCCAGATTCACAGTGAAAGAGCAGAAATGTAAAATGTGTGCAGTTTGGTGAAGAAAGGAGTATGAACTTGGTTGGATTTGTGGTTAAAGTTGTGGGCAGGGATGTAACCATTATAAAGGTTAGCTCCATTGTTGAGCAATCTCAGGTTTCACACTGGAGCAATAGGAAAGGGCAAGACCCCACATACTCACAGTGTCAGAATGTAACAGTACAAAGAGAGCCTCTGATCCCACATACTTAGAGTCCCAGAGTGTAATGATACTAAGAGAGCTTCCTACCCCATATACTCAGAGCTCCAGAGTGTAACAGTACAAAGAAAACCTAAGAGCATCCTTCTCCATCAGGGATGTCCAGGGAAGTGTTTTCTAGCCTCATCTATGATGATACAAAGGGGACTCTGCAACTGTGGAGCTGGCAGCAGAAGTTAGTGTTTGAAGGCAAGCAAATGTAAGAGTGAAGGGGCTTGCCCCAAGGTTTCAGAAGGTTGCTGAGGCTAGTCAATGTATAGTAAGGCTGGGTTCCCTGCATGGAGTTCCTGATCAGGTTATGTGTGAAACTGTGAAAGTGAGCCTGGAAGAGTGAAAAGGACCAAGGAAAAAGCACCCTGACCTTGACTTGACCCCAGGACCAGGATTTGAAATCATACCAGTTCCTGAGCTTGCCCAGAGTCAGGCTGCAGAATTCCACCAATCCCTGAGCACAGAATCACACCAATCCCTGAGCTTGTCCCAGAATCAGGCTATAAAACCCCACCAATCCTGCTGTGGGACAATGGTCTTGTACCAGGTAAAGACTTGTCACTTGTATTGCTTTAATAAAATGCTGATTGGCCAGTAGCCAGGCAGGAAGTATAGGTAGGGCAGCCAGAAAAGGAGAATTCTGGGAAGAGGAAAGTCTCAGTCTAAGGAAGCAAGATGAGAATGCCTTACTGATAAAAGGTACCAAGCCATGTGGCTAACACAGACAAGAATTATGGGTTAATGTAAGTTATAAGAGTTAATAAGAAGCCTGAGCTAATAGGCCAACCAGTTTATAATTCTCTGTGTTTCTTTGGGACTGAATGGCTGTGGGACTGGGTGGGACAGAAACCTCTGTCAACACAATCCCAAGCCATCCTGGAAAGTTCTGCCACACCCTCTAAGAAACCCTATATAAGCGCTGTACCCTATTCAGTTTACCGTTGCTTCTCACCTGAGGCAGTTACCCTCCTGGATTCTTCTTTCCAAAAAAATCTCTTGAGTGAGATTTTTTTTTTTTTTGGTGCAGTGTGACACTTTCGTAACAATTTTGCTAGAGCAGAACTGAGCAAGGCCAAGCAGAACTATAACACTTTTGCCAGGGGAAGTCCCCTGGTGGAGCAGAGTTGTTAACGCTCTGCAGGACGGAAGCAGAACTGTAACACTTTGCTGGGGAAACTTTCCCTTACTGGCGCAGAGATGTAACAACTTCGCTGGGAAACCTGCCCCTGCTGGAGCAGAGTTGTTACACTTGCATTGGGGAAACCTTTCCCCAGAGCAGAGCTGGTGACTTTATGGTATTCCTTAGCTCCTAACGGCCAGGATATCTTTCCATCTGAGCGGCAATGCTTACAAACCTAAGTTTCAGTGGTGACACCAGGTGTTGATGCCAGAAATGTGGACTATTAACTGAGAAAGGCTGCAGGTATGGGGTGGATTTAGTCCAATGGAGAGGCAATTAGTGCTTCAGTCAGCAGGGCTGCAGTGGCAAGGCTATTCCAGCTCATTAGAGCTCAGATGATTGCTACTGTGTGTCTCAGACACTGGATGCACAGCTTTGGTGTTTACCCACCTGGGTTTTGGTTTTGCTTTGCTTTGATCTTTCCTTGCTGTTTTCCTGTTCCTCCATTTTGGAATGGGGATGTTTATTCTGTGCAACTGTGCCATCATATATTGGCAGCACATGCTGAGGCCCACAGTTAATAGATTGCCTTGAGTCTCAGAGGAGACTGAACTTTTGACCAGTGTTGGAAAGGTGAGGCTATGGGGATGTTGCAAGTTGGATTGTGTATATTTTGCATGATAAGATGACCATAAGCCTATGGGGGCCAGGGATGAATACTATGTGTGAATGTGAAATGTCTTCCATAGGCTCATGTATTTGAATGCCTGGTTCCCAGCTGGTGGCACTGTTTGGGAGTCATCTTGTTGGAGAGGATGGTTCACTGGAGGCAGGCTTGAGGCTTATAGCTCACCCTTGCTTCTCCTCCACCTCCTCCTCCTCCTCCTCTTCCTCCTCCTCCTCCTCTTCTTCTCCTTCTTCCTTTTTGTTTTTTGATTTGTCCACATGTGAGTAAGTGGTCTTACATTCCTGCCACCACAGCTGCTTCCTGTTCCTGTCCTTCTTTGTCACAATAAATTCACCAAATAATATGAGCCAAAATAAGTTCCCCCTTCCCCCAAGGAGAAGTAGCTAGAGATGCTCAACCTGGTCTTTCATATATGTGAGGCAGGTTTTCTATTTCACAGCAGCTGTATTGGCCAAGAATGTTTTTCTTTTTTCCAGTTCATAGAGTATCCTACACCCTTTTGCATTAAGCATCTGATTTCTGAGTTATTCCAGTTTCCTTTCTGTTGCTCCGATAAATACTCTGACTAAAAGCTGCCTGGAGGAGGAAGGTGATTGCTTAGCTTACACTTGCAAGTCACAATCCATCAGGGGTTGGGGAGTTTGAAGCAGAAATCATGTTGGAAGTCTCACTCATGTGGGCTCACTCTGACTCACACTCAGCTAGTTCTCTTACACAGACAGGATGTATAGAGATGGTGCAACCCTCCGTGGACTGGGCCTCCACCATCAATTATTAATCAAGATAATCCTTCACAGATATACCCACAGGCCAATGCGATTGAGGCAATTCTTTAATCAAGGTTGTATCCTCTCAGATAACTGTGTCAAATTGACAATTAAAACTAAGACATGGGTGTTCCTCAATGTGTTCAGTCAAGCACCCCATGGACTTCTGACTGTTTCATTCATCCTTTCCCCAAGGGTGCTATAGACTTTTCGGCTGTGAGTCTCACAGACTACACAGTTGTTATATCAAACATGATGTTGGCTATTTAACTGAGTTTCCCACTATGCTTCTGGAAGATGTACATCTCTTTCTGTAGGGCATTTTGTCTCTGATGGGGTTCCTGAGATCAGGAAGGTTAAACAGGCTTCTGTTTGGTTTGTGAGCTCCGCAGCAGTATCCTTCAGTAGTGACTCCTGCAGAAGCAGCGTGACTCTCCTGGTGATGCCTTCTCAGTGCAGTTCCAAACAGCCATAAAAAGAGACACTTGATTTCCCAGCTGCAACACTTCTTTTTCCAGTGTCCTAAGAAGGGAGTTGGAATGGGATAAGTTATGTGTTGTGGTTTTAGGCATTAATGAATATGAGAAACTAAATTATTGAATTTTGCAATGCAAATTATATTTTGAACACAAATTCTTCATTTCTGAATGCTAAGGACTCATAAAGAATGTCAATGGTTTATGAATTAGGCCATTAGCATGCAATTTGTGATTCAAACAGCACACCAGCGCTGTGTAATAAGTAACTATATAAAGAGTAGTGTTGTTGTCTAAATTCTCAAAATATTTTGCTTCGTGCATTAGAAAGTTTTTAAAAGCTTTTAAGATCTCTTCCTCCATTTCTCCTGCTTTCCCTCCTTCTAACCATCCCTTCATCCTCCCTCCCTTCTTTTCTTTCTTTCTTTCTTTCCTTCTTTTTTCTTTCTTCCTTTCTTCTTCCTTCTTCCCTTCTTTCTTTTTATTCCTTCAGTCCTTCCTTCTTCCCTTTCTTTCTTCTTTCTCCTTTCTTTCTTTCCTCCTTTAATCCTTCCCCCTGCTTCCCTATTTTCCTTTCTCCTCTCCCACTCCTTTCTCTCCCTTCTTCCTGCTCTCTTTTCTCTCCTCACTCCTTCCATCTTTATTCTTTCTTCCCTCTGCCTCCCCTTTCTCCATCCTCTCCTCCCTCCCTGCCTTCACTTCCTCATCCCCTCCTTCTTTTAGATGATTATATTAGTGCATTTACACTTCCCAAGAACTTCTTAGGTTAGACTGAGAGATCTAGTGAAGCCCCACTAACTTGGGGTGCAGACATTGAGACCCAGAGAGTAAAGGGGTTTGTCCAAGATCCTACTAGGGCACAGCCACGTGAAGCCAGGTCTCTGGCATCCAATACTCACCTCTCCAGCTTACTCTTTTTTTAAATTTATTTATTTATTATGTAGACAATGTTCTGTCTGTATGTATGCTTGCTGGCCAGAAGAGGGCACCAGATCTCATTGCAGATGGTTGTGAGCCACCATGTGGTTGCTGGGAATTGAACTCAGGACCTCTGGAAGAGCAGTCAGTGCTCTTAACCTCTGAGTCATCTCTCCAGCCCCCCCCAGCTTACTCTTTCATACCACTGTGTGACTGACTAATCTCAAACACCTTCCTTTAGCAGGTTTTCATTGAGTGAGAGCGGTTAAGGCATGGCTCCTGAGTAGAGTGAGAGAGTGGGAAAGAGATAAGAAAGTGAAGGATACAAAAGGATGTAGTGGGGGTCAAACCTTGCAAATTCTTTCAACTCTGATTATTTGATTGCTCTGAAGACAGCTCTGATGACAGTGGAAGGAAATTTCAGTAGTTGGAGGTATAAAGCATTATAGCTAATATGAACTATTTTCTGAAGCAGTGAGCATCCCATCATAAGGAGAAGAACAAATTGAGTGCAGATCCAAGTTCGCAGACATCTAAAGACCCAACATTCCTGGTCCTTAGTTATGGTCAGGTACAGGTGCACTTGAGAATCACCCAGGGAAGTTGGGGTAGTTTGAAAGAGACTGGCCCCCAAAGGCTCATATATTAGCATGCTTAGTCCCAGTTAAGGAGCTGTCAGGAAAGGAATAGGAGGTGTGGCCTTGTTGGAGGAGGTGTGGCCTTGTTGGAGGAGGTGTGGCCTTGTTGGAGGAGGTGTGGCCTTGTTGGAGGAGGTGTGGCCTTGTTGGAGGAGGTTACCAGATTTACCAGATGGACTTTTGAGATTTCAGAAGCCCACACTAGGTCCAGTTTCTCTCTCTCTCCCTCTCTCTCTCTCTCTCTCTCTCTCTCTGCCTTCTGCCTGCAGTTCAGGATGCATCTCTCAGCTCCTTCTCCAGCATCATGTCTGACTGCATGCCACCATGCTCCCTACTATAACGGCAAACCTCTGAAACTGTAAGCAAGTCCCAGATTAAATGCTTCCTTGGTCATAGTGTCTCTTCACAACAATAAAACAATGATGAAGACAGGAGTTTAAGACTTTATAACCACAGTGCACTGCTACTTGAGTAAGTCTGAATATCTGGGAGTAGGTCCCATGTATAGCAGTGCCTTTAAGAATTCTCTTTAAGAATTTCTCTGTGGCCTGTGGCAGATGAGGGAGCTGACCTTCCTGCTTACCCCAGCTGCAGCACTTGGGAAAGTGGGCCCCACACCTCACCTGGGCAGCACAGTAGAGCTTGGCTGATGCTGTAGGTGTGGGAGAGCTGACCCTGAGAGCGGGAAAGCAGGAGAAGCAGTTCCTGGTCCTGCCTCTTCCTCACTGCTGCAAGTGGTGAACTAGCAGTGGCAATGCCAGAAAGCTAACCCTGGACCTGAGGGCCAGGGAGAGCTGGTGGACTCCCGACCCTGCAACTACCCAAGCCCAATTATGAGTTGGCCCACCCCAACATCCACCCCATGTATAACCCTGCTAGAACATGTGAAGGGTTTGGTCCTGTAGACCCCCAAACTGCAGGATCTCCACAACACAGGGCAACAGCAGGACATCCATGATGAGTCCCAGCGAGGGCCTAGTATCGATAGTGTAGCAGAAACCAGAGGCCTCAAACTCTTTGCAATGAACACTTGTAAGTAAAGATAAATGGATAAAAGGGTAAATTGTGTGACTCATTGTGCCACACTACAGCTTCTATGATGAGATTTTTCTTTCTTTTTATTTTCTCTTAAATTTTCTCTTATTTTATTTTGGGGGAAAGGTTGCAGTGGCAGAGAGTGGATATGAAGGGATGGGGAGATGAATGGGATCCAGATGCATGATGTGAAAGACACAAAGAATAAATAAAAAGAAAGTAAAACAACAAGAAGAATTTCACTGTTGAATCAGGATCCATTAGCAGCACTTAAAGGGGTGAAGGGAGGGGAAGCTTTCTCCAAAGTAGCTGTAGGCTCCTGATTCGAGAGGCTCCAGTCCAGATAATGGCCAATATTCCTGACTGCTGAGTAGGAAGCTTGAAGGAAAGAGTAACCTTCTAAGCCCAGCATTTTCTTTCTTCCTAGATTTAAAAAACATTTATGTGTATGTGCATATGTCATGTGTGTGCATGCCCCAGGAGTCTGGAAGAGGGCTCGGATCCCCTGGAGTTGTGGTGCTTGTGAGCTGCTGCACAAGCAAAATGAACTCGGGTCCTCTGGAGGAAGCAACAAGTGCTCCTCCCCTTCCCCGATTGGTTGGAGGTCCTTGGCCACTCCTTGCCCAGATGCAATCTTTTTTAGGTAGTGACAGTGCTGGGGCTTTTGCTATGTTCTGCAAAGGACCCTTAAAGCTCTCTTCCAAGAGTTCCGTCCTCCTCTTGTATGAGAAACTTCCAAAGTCAACGGGTTCTTGTTCAGTTCTAATGAACTATAACCTTCTGGGATACCTGCAGAAGCCATTGCCCACAAAGATGGTGAACCAGAGCCCTCAAATGACCAAAGGTAAAATCAACTTCTTGAGAGCCCTTGCACATTTGATAAAGACGGGTCTCAGAATCATACTCAGGGAGTGTGCTCTGTGAGTGATGGCCATGGGGCAAGGAGCTCACCTTGGGTGATAAAATATTTAGGATTTAACTTCACACCCCTATGTTTTATAAAGAAGAAGGTTCATGCATTTTTAAATTATTTTGTAAATCACGTTGAAGGCTGACAATGCAGATTTACCACTGTGGCTGCAATTTAAATACCAGGTTATCCCCTCATTATGTTAACAGAATGAAAAGCCTGCGAGTTCTTTCCTCTGATCTGTCAGGAGCCCGTGGAGTTGCTCCTGATGAAAGCAGCACATAGATACTAGAGATGCTCCCCCATGGTGCCAAGGGTGGAAAGGGCTGTGGTTGGATACTCTGTGAGGAGGAGCAAGGCAGAAGATGGGGGCAGGGAGACGATGCCTATTAATTAGAACAGAGCACTGCACAAGCCAGACATGGCCTCCACAGTGGAGGGACAAAGTGCATGTGTTTCTCTTTATCAGAACTTAAGGATTCCTCAAAAGTGTGTTTGTGTGTGCACGCACACGTGCACACGTGTGCATTTAGAATGAGCATATTCATACTAGAAACTGCTATAATATTAGGTTCCTTTCTAGATGATAGTGAGGGGAAATAATTTGTAGACAGTAGCTCCCAGACTCATGGCATCTTAGGAGATCTTATGATTTAAATTTGGAATGGTCCCTTAAGCTCATATTGGTTTTTCACTTTCTTTTGAATTTTTATTTATTTTTATTGGAATTTTTTTCATGCAATATATTTTGATCATGCTTTTCCCTCCCCAGTATCTCCCAGATCCTCTCTACTTCTTTACCCACTCAATTTTATGTTTTTTTCTTTCTCTCTTAAGAAAAACAGCAATGCAACCCAAACCAAGAAACACAACACAACACATACACACACTACAAAATACTAAAATGGGAAAATAAAAAATAAACAAGGAAAAAACCAATAAGATAAAAATTTTCCAAACAAAGACAAATGAGAAAAAATCCACAAAAATACCATTTTTTGTTTTGCCTTGGCCAACTCTTCTTGGGTATGGGCATGCACTGGAGTGTGGCTGGTATGTATACTCAGTGAGACTCCATTGTAGAAAAGTGGTTTGTTTTCTTTTCCAGTGGATATCAATTGTAGATAGCTTCTTGCTTAGGGTGGGAGTCCATGCTCATTTCCCCCTCTCAGTGCTGGGACTCTGGCTTGAACCTGTGGAGGCTCCATTCATGATGCTAGAGTCTCTTTGAGTTTGCATATGCCTCAGTCCAGCTGTATCTGCAAGACACTGTTCTCTTGTAGGCAGCCATCACCTCTAGATCTTACAATCTTTCTATAGCCTCTTCTGTCTAGGTACCCTGAGTACAGAGTGTAGGGTGTATAGGAAGATGTCCCCTTTAGGACAGAGTGCCCCAAAGCCCCTCACTCTCTGCATATTATCCAGTTGTAGGTCCCTGAGTTGGTTTCTATCAACAAGAAGCAGCTTTTCTGAGGGTTGAGCAAGACACTGATCTGAGGGTATAGCAGTATCTCTTTAGGAATCATTTTATTATTATGCTCCTTTAGTATCATAATAGCAGTAGCGCCTGTGACCTAACAAGTTTTAGATACTTGGCCACTTTAGCAGGTATGGGTTCTAGCTCATGAAGTGGGCCTTAAATTCTGTCAGAAAGAGGTTGGTTACTTTTATAACATTTGTGCCACTATTGCATGAGTATATCTTCCAGGCAGGGCACTGTTATAGGTTTCAGGGTTTGATGATCACCTTTTTCCTCCAGCAGCATGCAGAGTACCTTCCAGTACCATGAACACTTGTCTGTAGGGGTGAAGCTTCTAGTTAGGCACCAACTTTAGTTCTCTGTGTTTTATGAGGTATGTAGGTGTTGTCTTCAGTAGTAGAGCCTTATCATCAGGCTTTGGAGAAAAAACAATAGTGTTGGCAATAGCCTGTGATGTTTGGGAGTTTCCATGAGGCCCTTTTAACCAACAACTTGATAAAATGTAATCCATGTGTCTTTGTTGGTCAACAGCTTGATAAAATGTAATACATGTGTCTTAGTTGCTGTTCTATTGCTGTGAAGAGACATGGGGCAACTCTTATAAAGGAAAACATTTAATTGGGGCTTGCTTACAGTTTCAGAGATTTGTCCATTGTCATCATGGTAGGAAGCATGGTGGCATGTAGGAGGCATAGTGTTGGAGAAGTAGGTGAGAATTCTATATCCGGATCTGTAGGCAGCAGGAAGAGAGACACTGGGGCTGGCTTGTGCTTTTGAAACCCCAAAGTTAGGGACATATTTCCTCCAACAAGGCCACCTCTACTCCAGCAAGGCCACATCTCCTAATTCCTCTTAATTAGCACCACTCCCTAACCAAGCATTCAAATATATGAGTCTATGTGGGTCATTCAAACCACTACAGCATGCCTAGCATTGGCGGTTTTACTTGGTGGCACAAGATGTCTAGGGCATTGTCTCCCCTATTATTTGGTGAATCCATTTGGATTCCTTTGACATATGTATATATTTTAGGAAGCTTTCACAGTAGTAGGTTTCCATATGCTTTCAAATGGCCTTTAGCATTAGTTGTCCCCCTCCCCCATATTCCCTCCTTTATCCTTCTCCTCCACCCTTTTCCATATTTCTCCTATTCTAGTTTCCTCTTCATCTCTCCATAACAGTAGACTCTATTTCCCCTTCCTTGAGAGATTTACCCTCCACAGTGCCCTTCCTAGGTACCTAACCTCTGTGGCTGTTCATATTGTAGCACACATATTGAAACCTTAAAAGCTAACATCCATATATAAGAGAAAACATACAATATTTGCCTTTTTTGTCTAGATTACCTCACTCAGAATGATTCTAGCTCTATCCACTTGCCTGAAAATTTAATAGTTTCATTTTTCTTAACAGAGGAATAATATTCCATTGAATAAATTTATATCCATTCTTTTGAATTATTTTCACAAAAATGCTTTAATTTTATTTGATTTGTATGCATATGTTGCTTTCATGTTTGTCTGTGTACTGTGTACATTCCTGATGCCCATGGAGACTAGAAGAAGACATCAGATCCCTTGGAATGAAGTTATAGATAGTTGTGAGTCAACGTATGAATGCTGGGGAACAAATCAGGTCCTCTGGAAAAGCAACAAGAGTTCTTAACCACAGAATTGTCTCTCTAGCCCCTATTTTTATTTTGAATCTTGTGTGTGTGTATATGTGTGTGTTGTGTGTGTGTTTCCCTGGAACTATTGTTGCAGATGGTTGTAAAGGCTCATGCTTTGATCTTTTGGTCTCTACCTAATAGAACTATTATTTTATGCATAGGTGCCTGTGTGTGTGCATGAGTGTGGAGTGTGTGTATGCACATTTACACACATGGAGGCTAGAGACCAAGCCCAAGTGTCATCCCTTTGGAGAGGTTCACTCTGATTTTTGAGACAGGGTCTCTCACTGGTCTGGAACTTGCCAACTAGGCTAGGCTGACTATCCAGTGAGCTCCAGGGATCTACCTGCCTCCACCTTCCCAGTGCTGTGATTTCAAGTGCCTACCACTACACCTAGCTTTTATGTTTTTGTTTTCATATGGGTTCTGGGGATTAAACTCATGTCACTGTGTGTGTGAGGCAAGCATGTTGTTAACCGAACCATCTCCCGGCAAAGGGAGATTGTTCCATCCAAGGGCCTTTGCACTTCCTGGTTCATCCATCTGATAGTGCTCTCCCTCACCATCTGGGTACCTCTGGCAGGAGACAGGACTAGGTTTTGAGCACAGACCATTTGGCTATAGAATCCATACTCTTAGCCACTTTTCTAAACATTTTTCATAGGTGTTCATTCCAAGACCCGGACCTACCTCCAACTCCATTTTCCCTCCACTTTCTCACCATTGCCCAATTCCAGCCATTATCTAATCTTTCTCAACACCCCAGAAAGACACTCTATACCCTTAACAACCATTGCTCTCTTCCTTCCAAACCCCAGCTCTGCTCCTGTGCTTGGAAATTTGCCTTGGCTGACATTCAGTAAGGATCAGGTCATGCTATATGTTGCCTTTCTGTCTGATTTCTTCTGTTTATTGTGTTTCCATGTCTACTAAACTCTTAAGTGTTGATGATAGGAGGAAGTTTGTGAGTTAGTGTGTGTGATGGGAAGTTTTAAATAGTCAGCTTGCCCCAAACCTAGCCTCACTTGAGAAGAAAGCCTTCAATGAGAAATTGACTAGATCAGGATGGCCTATGGACATGTCTGTGGGAGAACTTTCTTGATTGTTAATTGTTGTGGGAGGACCCAGTCTATTGTGGGAATTACCATTTTGTGACCTCAGCCTGGGACTGCATAAGAGTGCAGAAACTTAGATGAGCAGCAAGCAAGGAGAAAGTGAAAGTGCATGCTTCTCTCTCTGCTCTCGGCTGTGGATGCGGTGACACTGGCCACTTGAGTTCTTTCTTGCCTTCCTAAATGATGGAGTGCAGCCTGGAATTGGAAGCCGAAAAGCCACTTCCTCCCTCGTGCTGCTTTGCGTCGCAGCGTTTGCCACTGCAGCAGAGATGAAGCCAGGACAGCGGGGAAGGGGCTGAACTTGCGTTTCTAACTTTTCTTGCATTCCAGGCATGGGGGGGGGCGTCCTTTAGCATGGGTGGGTGGTAGTGGGAGGTGGAAACTGAGTGACAGGGAGGTTTTGACCCGTTGTGTGAAGGCTTTTTGTGCACATGTTTTCAGTGCTTCTGCCTGCTTCTGGTGCTTGTCTAGGGGCTCCCCATCTTCTCTTTATAAGGGCTGAATTGGGATTGGAGGGGAACATGTTTACCTTTCAGTACCAGTCATGCAATTCTCCTGAAATCGAGGCTTCTGAGATGATGAAGATAATATTTTCCTGTACTTTAGCTCTGTATCAAGTTAGGTGGGTCTTGGCTATAGCCACTGTGACTATTTCTGGTCCCCAGGGGATTCTACGGGGACACTCCCAAAGCTGTCTTAGGCTTCCCATCTGGAGAATATCACTGAGCACCTACTGTGTATCTATGCTGTGTTTTTCATGTGTTCTTGTGTGTATATACATGTACATGTGGACAGGTATGAGAAGGCAATGCTGGGCATTTTCTCAATTACTCTCTATTATTTTTGAGACAAGATCTCAAACTGAACCCGGAACTACTGGTTTGGCTGTCCTGGCTGGTCAGAGAGCTCCAGGGGTCCTTCTGTTTCTTCTTCCTCAGTTCTGGGATTATGTTCTCTTCCTTGGCATTTCCATGGGTGCTGGGAACTGAATTTGGGTCCTCAGGCTTGTGCATCAAGCACTGTACTGACTGTACCTTGTCTCTGTGCTCACGTCATGATTATGATTTTTTCTCATACACTCTCTGAAGGGTCCCTGAAATGCTTTCTTCTTATCTGCATTTTATAGATGAGGAAGTCCAGGCACACAGGCACAAGGTAGCTGACTCTAAAACATTCTCATGTAGCTCAGTCAAAATTCAAATCTGGGTTGAATTCGCATCCCAGACTCTTCTTACTCGGCAAGTGCAAAGTACATGTCTGTGGAGGACACTGATCCTGTTGTTCAGGGCAGATTGACTGCTTTGACAGCCTCTGGGCTTATTGTAGTTAAGGTATTTGGCTTGTGAGAACAGGAATGGATTGCAGTAAGTTAAGAGAAAAAAAAGAAAGATATTTAAGGAAAGATAAGGATCATCCAGAAGACATTGGAAGTCAAGAATCAATAAAGATGGGGCTGGAGAGATGGCTCAGCAGTGAGGAGTGTGTACTGCACTTGCAAAGGGCTTGTATTTGGTTCCCAGCACCCACAATGGGGAGCTCGCAACTGCCTCAAAGTCCAATGCTGGGGATCTGATGCCTTCTTGTGGCCACTGAAAGCGTCCACACTCATATTCACATACTCTGTCCCACCCAACAAACACAGAATTAAAAATGGGAAATCTCGAGTTGCAGAGATGGCTCAGAGTTAAGATCACTTAGTACTCTGGCTGAGGATCCAGTCTCAGCACCCATGTCATGTGGCTCACAAATCCCCGCAGCCCCAGGGGATCCATCGCCTCTGGCTTCCAGGAGTACCTGTACTCACATCCATGTAGCCACACATAGAAACACACACACACACACACACACACACACACACACACACACACACACACACACACACAGAGAGAGAGAGAGAGAGAGAGAGAGAGAGTTAAAAATAAATCTTAAAAAGAACCAATAATGACAAGGTCTGCTCTAGGGACATGACCTAAAGACTCTGTGACGCTTGGCAGTGGAGCACTGTGACTTAGCCCCAGTGACGCCCAGATTCTAAATCCCCATCTTCCAAATGTCAAAGGTCCAACAGGAGAGCTGAGTTTTCCAACTTCAGTGAAGTGCTCCTGGCTGGCACCACCCGTCTGTAGCTGGATGAAAGAGGGGAAGCCCTAGGGACATCCCATAGGTCTTGGGGTGCAAATGCCAGAAGGTTTTTGCCACTACTTTTTGTTTGTTTGTATTTTGTTTCCATTCTAGCAAGCACTGCTTTGAGTCCATATTCTTGGCTTGAAACAAATCAAAACAAAAATGCAGACTTGAAGAGAGAATTCATTGGAAATTCTGACTTTAAGGGTGTAGTTGTCCTGTCCCCTCTAAAAACTTGGTTCAGATAGGAACTGGGGAGACGGCTCAGTGGGTAGAGTGCCTGCCATACAAGCATGAGGACCTGAGTTCCGTACGCAGTAGGCATGCAAAGGCCCACCCAGTGAGCATGCATCTGCAATCCCAGTGCTGGAGTGACAGAGCTTGCTGCTGGTCAGCCAGTCTAATCCAACCAGTGAGCTCCAGGTTCAGTGAGGGACTCCATCTCAAAAATAACATGGGTAGTGATTGAGGAAAACACATCATGTCTCAACAGGTATGCACACGCAATGTGCACATACTACTTGCACACACACTCGTGTGCACGCACGCACGCACACACACACACACACTCACCGGATCCACATAGGTGAGCACAAAGAATAGGCTATGAGAAAGGAGTGACATGAACAATGAAAACCTTCCATCTACTGGGAACTTCAGTAATCCTGTGTTCTGAATGTGTGGCCCCCAGTGTCCAGGAGGAGCCACGGTAAGCGCTTCTGAGGAATGTACGCTGTCATCTTGATTGTGCTACAACACAGATGGATACTAGGTCTGCAAGAATAATCGGAGTGCCTTGTTCCTGTCCGTCACAGCATGGAAACATCAGCTCCAGTGTCAATTTGTTAGAAGGCGACATCGGCGACAACTGAAGCAGAGTGTCATTAGCGGACAAGACGATTCCATCAAACTGAATCTCACAAACAATACATTGCTGTTTGTCATCAAGACACTTAGTCCACCAGGGGCTGCTCCCCAAACTCCCATAATCAATTTCTGCTAATTTACCAATTCTGAAGCTCTGCAAGGGTGCTGGTAATTTCATATTTTACACACCCACAGAGGTTATGGTAATTGATTCAGTTCTGGAAAGTGTTGTAATGACTTTGAATGAACTTGAAAGGTTTTGCATTTGTTTTCGGAGGCTGTAAGAAAAGTGATTCAAAGTCTGCCACACGGGCACAATTTGTAAAGGTTGGACAGGAAAACGATGGATTAGCTTTTCTCGCAGACAGCCATCTTCTCGTTATAACCGCCCTGCTCATGAGGCGGGCTGGGCTCGCACGCAAACACCCCACTTTCTTTTCATCTGCATCTTTGTGGTGGTGGACATCGCCTCAGAACATCTGAAGGAGAAAAAAAAAGGCAATTAATGAAGAAGAATCCTCTTAAAATGACTTGGCTGTCTGAACTCTATGTCTTTAAATAAATACTCTAAAAGTAAGTTGGAAAAGACAAGAAGTAGTAGAAATCTTTTTCTTGATTCTGGTAAGTTCTGAAATAAACCACAACACACATATGCATATGTACACACACCCACACACACATGAGAGAGAGATTCCCCCAACTTTTCTTTGCTCTTAGGCTGTGTGTCCTGCCCCTGCCTCTTTCAAGCTGACCAAGTGTGAATTGGACCCAGATATCAGGAAAAGAGCCCTTCAGTTCCCTTATAATGATGTCGGAAGTGGCTATTGTTTTCTCTTTCTGGGACCCAACAGTATGATGAACATGTCTTTGAAGAATAAGCTTCATTAATTATTTTTAGATAATAATTTACCTATTCTTTGAAAGTGTCATACATTTGATGAAGTACTTTGTATATGTGCACACACTACTACGTCCCCCAACTATCCCTCGTGCTCCCACACTCTGTCTCCTGATGCTAAGCCTCTTTTAAGATTTGTTATCAATAACACAAGTCCAGTTAGCCTCCCTATATGTCCATGGGCATGGGCACTGTGTCATGGGCAGCTATCAATAGCTACATCCCCTGGTAGCCACCAGTTGCCAATAACTCTTCAGCAAAGGGTGGGGCTTTGGAGCAGCCTTCCCCTCCATGGGTGCACTGGCAAATGCTCAATGGCCAGGTTTCTCTCGTTTTCAATAGTTAAAATGTTTATTTTTATATTTTAGATGAGTAAAGATGATAGGATTCATATTGGTGTGGTACACAGATATCTTGTACTTTCATTTCTGCTACTCCGCTTTGTCCCCCCTCCTCCCTTATGAGTTCCTTTCCTGTCCTCAAGTGGTCTTTATTGTTAGTATTCAGGCACCTGTACTGGCCTGACCTCGGGGTGTACGTCCTCAGCTGTAGCCACGAAGAGCACCTCCTGTGCACATCCACTGAGTTCCCCTTTAATAGGACCCTCCCTGCCCATGTCCCATCTCTCTTTCTCTCTCTGTCTGTCTCCGTCTGTCTGTCCATCTGTTTTTCTCTCTCTCTCTGTCTCTTTCCCCCAATAAAATCCCCTCCACCTGAGCTCTGTTACATGGTGCCTTTCTTTCTCATGCTGCTTTGTTTGTTTGTTTGTTTTGGTTTGGTTTTTTGAGACAGGGTTTTGCTGTAGCTTTGGAGCCTGTCCTGGAACTAGCTCTGTAGAGAAGGTTGACCTCAGACTCAAAAAGACCAGCCTGCCTCTGCCTCCCGAGTTCTGTGATTAAAGGTGTGTGTCACTACTGCCCGGTTTGTGCGCTTTTTTTTAAAATTACATCACTTACAATCTTATTTGTTAGGTATGCTTTTAAAAATTTAGATTCTGTACTCAAGAGACAACATATGATACTACTTATTTTCTGTTTTTGCCTCCATTATTTGTAGGGCCCATGGGTCTACTCCTCCTCCCAGGGTTCATCTTGAGGACAGTTTCTGGCCAGACATCTGGTTGCATTTTCTGGCTAATCATCCTGTTTGTTCCTGTGCTACCTCTGCTTCCCCCACCCCTGGTGGCTAGCTATAGGTCCATTGTTTACTCCATCTTGGGTGTGATAATTTCCCACCTGCCTGGGGGAAATTCCATTGTGCAGCAGCTAGGTATATACGTTTTTTTCTAAGCTTGAATAAATGGCATTCGGCCTATCTCCTTTCGAATGACCCAGGTCTCTTGTGTGTTCTTTTAATCTCCATGCCCTTGCCTGGCTTGTGAACTGTACAGTGGCGTGCGAACTGTACCAAGAGTAACGCAGGTGTTACAACAATTATTCTCTTTTGTTCCTCTACACTATCACTTTCTTGTTTTCATCTTCCTCTCTCTCTCTCTCTCTCTCTCTCTCTCTCTCTCTCTCTCACACACACACACACACACACACACACACACATTATTCACATGAGAAAAATATGTCATTTGTTTTTTGCAGTTTGGTTTATTTTATGTTAGATGATCTCCATTTCTTTACATCTTTCTACAAATGGTATAGTTTCATTCTTTTTCGTAGTTGATTAAAACTCCATTTGTGTGTGTGTGTGTGTATCTCACATTTAAATTATTATTTTAAAAGATATCATAAAGCAGTGAGATAGTGGATTTCATTGGGGACTCTGCATGTTTATATATATGTACACATATGTATGATATATATCCAGTGATATATATGTCAAATCATATTCATATGTATATATCATTGGACTTTGTGCTAATTCATCCCTTGCTTTCCTTCCTCACTTCTTCTGTTCCCATACACTGGTTCCCTACTTACCCTCCCCCAAATCTTCATACTTCGCTTTCATATCATATTATACCATTTTTAAAATTTAAAACAATTTATGTATATGGATACATATACATGTTTCCCTGCATGTATAGACTCTACCATATGCATGCAGTGCTTATGGAAATCAGAAGGGGACACCAGATCCCCCTGGAACTAGAGTTGAAGCTGATTGTGGGTGCTGATGATTGAACTTGGATCCTCCGAAAGTGCTCTTGACTGATGGGCCTCTCTCCGGCCCCCATCATGCGTCTTTTGATCAGCATCTCTGCTAGCAGCCAATTTTCAAGTAAGCGCTGCAGAAAGCTATGATTGTGGTGTCTGCCCATGGCTGTGGTGTAAATAATTTGCCGCAGCTAATCTCACTGATGTAATGTGATAGAGCAAGGAAGATATGTGTATGACGGGCTCTGATGCTGGTGTATGCTACCCCCTAAGCTTTACCCAATCAGCTGTTTCCTTTGTTCCTCATTTTCCAATTTACTCTTCGAATGCTAGCACAGACGGCTTCCCCTGTAACCTCACTTTACTCTCTGACCGCTGAATATTCCTACATTGGCTCTGTCTTCTGATGTCCACCACAATTCATGCTTACATTCTGGCCGACATCTTACCTCTTCTCGGGCACCCTGATGAAATTACCTTCATACCGAAACAGCACCCACTTCAGGAAACCGCAGTACCGTAGCCCGCTGCAGGGCTGGAGAATGGAGACATTCGCTCACTGCTATTTGGGGCATTTTCAACACCTGAGTGCTCCGGTTAGCAGTGAGCTGTAAACCCACTCAGACACGCCCACACCTGAGCATGTACAGATGGACTCAGAGAAAACAAAGGGCTCTCCAGAGAGAAAGAAGCAGTTTGAAGGAGATGGTTGCCTTCTGGGATGGAGAGGGAGTCTGTCTCTGGTACCCTAGGATAAAATGAGAAACTGCTGTTTATCACTGAGGAGAGAGGGAGGGTTGAGACCCCCCACGCAGTTCCCCGAGGCACAATTAGGCCATATTGAGAACATTGTAATCTTTGTCTTGGAGGGGCCTCTGAGGCCGCTCTTGGAAGAGGGTGGCAGAGCTAAATTTATGAGGAGAAAATGAACCAATGAGAGAGATGAAAGCATGGATCTTCAGGGAGCAATGAGGTGGTTAGAAGGCAGAAGGTGGTTAGGTATGGGTGGACCCTCGGGAGAATGACAAAGGATGGAGGGAACTATCAGGGAGGAGGTGGCCTATCAAAGATGAAACATATTGGATTTGGGGGTGGTGGGGCGGAATGCCAGGCAGGATGTTGTGGGTGGAGAGGGAGATGCCCAAGTTGATGGAGTAGTCTGCTCTAACCTAGCTACTTTCCTCTTAAAGCCCTTTTATGACTTCGACAGTGGACACTTGTCATTGGGCTTCTGGGGGTTGTTAGGAACCAAAGCTCGGCCTTTGACCCCTTTCACCATGGCTGCACCATGTCTATGTTTTTCCATTTCTTCATCACTGTGCTCTTTAGTCTCTCATGGAGCTTCCTGACTTTTCAGGTACCATGTCCTGAGCTCTTACTGACTTGGAACCTGGCTAAATTCTTTATACTCAGCACTTCCTCAAATATTCATAACAGTAGTGTGTGTGCCTTTGTGTGTACATGTATGTGTGTCTGTGTGCTGTGTTGTGTTGTACATTTGCATGTTTTGTGTTCTATGTGTGTTATTTTTACCACTATTTTTTCAAAGGAGAATGCTCATCCTCAGAGGGTTAAAGTTGTTCGTTCAAAGTCACACTGTGAACTGCAGGTGTCCGCTCCAGCTAATCCCTCATGGACAGCCAACTGAGCTCTTAACAGACATAATATTTTGTTTTCCCTCTTCTGATGTACTCAGGACCTTCACATCTCAAGATCTAGGTTAGGCAAGGGCATTCATGACAGAGACCTCTATGGAGTTTTGACTGATAGCTCAGCAAGAACTGTTTGTTGCTCTCTCCTGGGTTTTCAGCACCCATCTAGAGAAGGTGCCTTCATGTCACCCTTCAGAAAAACCATCACAAGTGTCAGGACAATAACAGGCAGTTGTTACTTCTCCTACTCTAATCCTAAAGGTGGATGCTTAATTTCAGAGTCAGAAGCAAATCTGTGAGGACGGAGGAGATGGCTTGCTGGGAAAGTGTTAGATTTGTAAGCATGAGGACCAGGGTTTGATCCCTAGAAACCACCTGAAAAGTAAGGCATGGTGGAGCATACTTATCATTCCATGGAAAGCAAGACAGGAAGGCAGAAATAAGTGGGTCCGCCTAGCGTACTTTGTGACGCTCTGGACTGATGAGAGACTCTGTCTCAAATGGAAGGTGGAATGGTCTTCAGAAATGACAGGCACAGGAGGAGAGGCTGTTACTTTAAGTTCTCTTTCAGCTTAAGTAGATTCTCCTCTTCTATGGGTGAGTCTGTGTCGTTGGGAAGAGGCTCCATTGCGATATCAGGTCTTATCTTTCACCTCTTGTTTGGTTAAGTTTGTGTCTTAGCTGTAATTTACATCTCTTGTTATTGAGTAAGCTGCTTTTTACTATCAGACCTTGATTTTTTTATGTTGTGGAAACTCCTTCAGCCAATAGCTTTTTAGATACTGGCACATTTTGGGTGTGGTCGGGGGTACTATAAGTGCAGACAGAAAGTGTGCGCTGATGTTTTTTCTGCTGAATTCGGTTCCCAGCTTCCTGTGCACACAGAGGACTGTGGCTCTCTGCCCTTACTGTGAGTTTTGTTCCCAAATAAGTACATCTATGCTATACTCCATTCCAGGCTATTATGGATCTCTTTGATACACCTATTTTTTTTTACATGTGAAATGGGTGTGACAGAAAGAAGAAAAAAATTTCATTTTCTGGCTTATTATGAACCTTGAATGAGAAAACAAGGCAGGAGGAAGTGCAGAACACGTGGTAGGGGAGATGGTATCATACAAGCAGAGCATGGTGGTTAGGCTAGGTATACTGTGTGAGACAGACTAGGAGGGTGAAGCCCTGCTCTGCCATTTATTCACCAGCATCCTCAGGGAGTGTTGGAGTTCTTCTGAGCCTCAGTTTCCCTATTTGTAAATGAGGACACTAACAAGAGCTTCGTGGGTAGATTTGCTGATAAAGTGAGAGAGTGGATGGGAAATGCTCCACGCAATATCTTGTGCATGGTAACATCTAACAAGCATTAGTTACTATATTGATGAGACAGGATCTTGATAGTCACCCATCAGGTGGCTTCAAAGAACTGGGAGGCAATGGGGAGGTCAGGCATGAGCAGTGAGTTTGGACAAAGAAGCAGGGAGCTTGTTTCTGGCTGCAGGAATCCCGGAACAGATCTGGGAGGTTGAGCTGGTAGGAAGACGTGATGGCTCTCAAGAATGATCCTGTAAGAAGTGAAGGATGGAGGCGAGGGTACACCACAGCAGCAGGGGCGTACACAGCACCATGATGCCAGCTGCTTATCACCACCTTGCCTTAACACATCCAGTCATGACTTTCTTCTGATTTTAAAATAAAAGCCAAAGCTAGTGCAAAAACAAGCAAGCGAACAAACAAAACCGTGACTGACAACAAAACAAAAATGAAGAGTGAAACTAACAATAGTAGCAGGGAAAAAAGGACAAAAATAAGTGTGGATAAATGGACTCATATTTACTGGATATTTGTCACATTCTAGGGACCTCATGAAATATTAATAGTTTTAATTTTTTACTAATTTTCATTTGCTAGTGTGTGGTACGAATGTGTGTATCCATGTTTTTTGTATGTGTATCAGTGCACATGTGTGTGCATGCAAATGTGTATACATGTATACTCATGTTTTTTTATGTGTATTGTACATGTGTGTATGTGTACAAGCAAATGTGTACACATGTGTATCACTTTTTTTGTATGTGTATCAGTGCACATATATGTATGTGTGCATGCAAATGTGTACACATATATATGGGGGCTCACTTCTTGAAAATCATTCTTGGTCACTTTTCTACCTTATTAATTGAGGCAAGGTTTCTCAGTCAAATCCAGAGCTTGGACACTTGACTACTTTTGGTTATCAGGCTTGCTCTGGGAATTCCCCTAGTCTCTGTTTTCTGGAGCTGGAATTAGACACAAGCTGTCATGCCCATCTGACATGCACTTCGGTTTTTGGGGGTCTGAATTCTGGTCCTGATGTTTGGGTGGCAAACGCTTTAAGCACTGAACAATCTCTCCAGTTCCGTGGGGCACTTTGATACACAAGACTTCCCTGTCTGTGTCTGACTTAGCAGAACGATCAAGAAGGCATCAGCAACTCTATCTTGCAGGGAGAAATGAATGGTCGTGGAGGTGAATTGAATCACCAGAGTGACGTGCTAAGTGCTCTCTCACTGCACCCTTAAAGGGGGCTTTTGTCTAAAGGAACCAGGCAGGGCATCTAGGAGGCGTGTGGGGGGGGTGAATCTTCATCTCCCCCTACCTCCGCGCCACCCTTGCAGCCCACAGCCCCAGCAGAGCTCGTTTCTGATGACCGCCACATCCCCTGCCTGGCTCATTCCATCTCTCTGCATGCTGCAGCCTGCAAAATACCAGCAGACCTAGCTAATGTTCCTGAACAGTCCTCTCTGAGAGCCTCGGACAACAGCCTAGTTATCTCTGACCAATCGCAGGCCAGCTCCCTGCTTGGGCTCCTCATCTAGATGCATTTCATTTTCTCAGGAGTGTCAACCAGGGATCCGAGAGCTGCTGTGAAGGTAATTAGGAAATCTGGCCATGGAGACCCTGCTCTCCACTCTGTGGAAGAGAAAGAGGGGTGATGAAGGGCCTATGGATGCTTCCTCACGGCCCTCAGCAGCTGCCTGCACGGTGCAGCTGGGAGAAAAATCACAGCTCCAGGGCGAGAAGGGAGGGGACTGGAGAGTACAGGAAGGCGTGTATACGGAACTCTGGACTGCATAGCTGTTTCCCATCTCTCTTTAAAGCTGGAGTCTGGTTGAGATTGTTTTCCTCCCCTTCCCTCCAGCCATAGTCCTTTCCTGTTTGCCTCTTTCGTTTCCAAACTCTCCCACAATTGGTGAACACAGCCATTCAGATGAAATTATGGCCCCTCCTCTACCCATCAAACCCAGAACCCATCTTTGCTTCCTCACCTTCCTTTCCCTTGCCTCAAGTCCGACCCACAGGAGAGCTCTGTTGCTTCAGCCTCCACCACGTGCGCTGGACTATGCACCGCCATGTCTGATGCTACCAGCCTGGCTCACAGCTAGACCACTAGGGCAGGTTTGTGACTCTAAAAATGCAAGTTGGATTCCCGTTACTGCGGAATCTGTTGTGGACATTGTTCTCAGGACATGACATGGCCATTGCCCTCTTTCCATCAGAAGCTGGGATTAATCTTACAAGACCCTCCTAAGACCAACCTGTCAATGTTCCCTCAGAGGAGAAGCAGCCCCGGGTGCATGCAATCATGTATTGGACGCACATGTGCTAGGGTGTAAAGGTGGTGGTGAGGGTACATAATCTTTGAAGCTTTGGGGAGGTCGTCATTCATGTTAGTATGGTACTCTTTTGTGACGTAAGCTGTTCTGAGATCACTGATGTCGCTACGACATCATCACTTATAAGAAAGCTCTGCTGTTCAGTTTTGGCCAACTTGTGTCAACTAGGGGCACCTGGGAGGAATGAGCCTCAGTTGAGGAACTGACTTCTTCAGACTGGTCTAAGGGGCATTTTCTTGTTGTAGTTGCTGTTAGTGTGTGAGGACTTAGCTTATTATGGGCTGTATAAGAAAGGTAGATGAACCAGCCAGAGCAAACCGGTAAGCAACATTCCTTCCTGGCCTCTGCTTCAGGTTCCACCCCAAGTTCCTGCCTTACTGTCTCTCAGGGATGGATTGGAAACTGAAAGATGAAGAAAATTATTTCCTTTACAAGTTGGCTTTTGGTCATGGTAAACACCTTGGGATTTGAGAGAGTACCATGACAGCCACAGAGATGTCGTATAAAGTCCCTCACCCTCTGAATTAGACATGGCTAGAATGCTTCTTTCGGTCTGTTGTTGTTGCCTTTTCTGGGGTGGTTAGACATCTGTTCATGTCTCCTCAGGGAAAACCAGGAAGCACCATTTCAACCACCAATGCTTTGCTTACCTTTGCTTTTAAAGTAAAAGCCACGGAGCGTGCTCAGTAGCCTGTCTGCACACACAGGGCCCTCTGAGGCTTTGTCCTCGCCATTCCTCAGCAGTTACTCCATTGCAACCATTCTGGCCTTCACCATGCGTTTGAAATGCCACGCCTTGCCTCTATGTACCATGTTTGGCTTTTACCTGAGGCCACTGTGTAGCTAAGGTTGCATCCATGTCTGATACCTTTCCAGGAAGATCTTTCCTGATCGTCCTTCTATAGCTAAGTGACAACCTCTCACTCCAAGTAGAAGAGACTCCCCTGGCATTTGTATTGGCATAGCATTGTTTTGTTCCTTGACACTCTATGGGTTGTTTCCTAACAATAAGGGGAGCCATGTAAGCTTAGAGACTGTTCTTGTCTGCTCATCATCAGAACAGGCACTAAAAAGCCACTTGTTAAATGTATGAACAGATGCCAGATGTGAAGACGAGCAGTTTATATGTTAGCTCATTGCTCTCTCCATATCTACCGTTAGGCATCATTTTCACCCTAATTTATTGGAGAACAGCCTGAAAGATGAAACATTTACATGGACAATGGTCAGACCATGCAAGATGGCATCATCTGACTCCAAACTTCCAGGACTCAGTCAACGAAGAATGTCTCTGAGGAGCAGGTTTGCTCACACTTCCAACTCAGGACCAACCAGATAATCTTAAGTATGCACCTGCCATGCATCATACAGGATGTTGCTAAACCCCAGGCAGGGCACGCTCAAAGTCCCCTCTTTCTTCTGCTGTAAACCTCCCCTGTTCCTCTGCCTTCTTCTATGTCTTGATCATGTTCAAGCATTGGTAATGGATCCATCATTACAGAAAACATTTTATTCATTTATATTTGAATGGTTTGTGTGTTTACCCCATGTGGTGGTTTGAATGAGAATGGCCCACACAGACTGATATGTCTGAATGCTTGGTAGAACCGTTCGGGGATGATTAGGGTGTGTGGCATTGATGGAGGAGGTGTGCTACTGGGGTTGGGATTTGAGAGAAGCTTCCATTCCCAGCTAGCGCCCTCTGACTCCTGCTTGTGGATCAGGATGTGAGCTCTCAACTACTGCTCCTGTGCCTGCCTGCCGGCTGCCATGCTCTCCACCATGACGGTGACGGACTCACCCTCTGAAACTGTAAGTCCCCAATAAACTCTTTCTTCTGTAGGTTTCCACGGTCATGGTGTCTAACAGCAGCAATAGAAAAGCAACCAAAACATTCCAAATGGAGGCAGATTTGGGCAACTGATAGTATCTCAAGGTCATATAGTTAAAGAAGAAACAGGTCTTGGGTCTTGGTTGTGTATTTGATTTTATGGGGAATAAGCTACTGTTCCTCCACCATGGCCTGCTTTATTTCAAGGAGGCTTCTCTTTTTCTCTGCTCCCAATCAAGGAGCTAATGACATGGCCAATAAAGGGAGGGAATGCAGAAGAGGGAAGGGGGTAGGGTGGAGAAGAAGAACATGGCAAAGAGCCCAGGTCAGTGGCAGGAAGATCACACAGACAACTCACTTACAAATGAGCGCAAAATGCTGAGCATCGATCATTTGTCTTTATGTTGTTATTTGTCTAAAGATAAGTATGACTACGGAGAGATTTGAATGAGAGGAGCAATTAGTATTCCCATCCATCTCAATGAAAGATAATAATAATATTAATTAATAGCCATGTCAGGGTGCAGTGGAAAAATTTAAAGTCTACAGGCAGGAGACCTTGAGAGACCACATTTTTTCCTGAGGGCCTCTCTGACAGGTGCCCATCTGTTATGGGAACAAGCAGAGAGATTCTCTACCTCTTCCATAAGCTGCAGCCAGTGTTCAATTCTTCATCCTGTCATGCCAGATGTGGGGATATATCAGGGATAGGTTTGGAGTCCCAGGAAGCTGGTGGGCCAGGGCTAGGAATGGGGAAGGGCATGATATTGTCAATTCATAACTCCCTAGCGCAGTGGTGTTATGTAGCTGGGGTTCGAAGGACAGATCTCTGGAAAGAGCACTCATGGGGTTCCTCAGCGTCCGCACCCATCTTGCAACGACAACACCTGTTTTTCTTTGGAGTTTGGTTACTTGTCTTGCTGCTGCGACAAAACACCAGACAAAAGCAACTCAAAGAAGGGAGGGTTTGTTTGGAGTGCAGTTTGAGAGTATCGTCCACTCTGATGGGAAAGCCATGGCCACAGGAACCCGAGGTAGCTGGTCACATGGCATGCACAGTCATGATGCACAGAACAATGAGTGTTGTTGCTCAGTTTACTTTCTGTTCTTTATTCGATCCAGGACCCCAGTCAATGGAACGTCATTGCAGAAATCCAAGTCGGGTCCTGCATTGGCTAACCTAGTCTGGAAACTGCTTTCTAACCATGCCCAGAGATTTGTCTCTACAGTCATCTAGACCCTTTCCAGTCTACAGTCAATATCAGCCTCCTCCAGGGACTACCTCTACCTGGTTCTCAATCTTTATGGTTGGATTAGAACCAGTCCAGCTTCCTCTTCTCATTCCCACGGATAACATGGCCTAGACCCAGTGAATCAGCATACTTCCCCTTCATGTTCACGCTGGCAAGAGGAAGATTTGAGGTTGCTCAGTTAAGGGTGTGGAGCAGGTAGACAGTGATAAGTCGTAAAAGACCATGGGTAATGAGGAGACTATAGGAAGTCCCCTGTCTTACAATTTGCTGGACAAGTCCTCTACCGAGTACTATTGCACCAGCCTTTAAGATCAATGACATTGCTGCTCCAACTGGCAAATTATTCCACCTTTTCCTCGGCTGGAGTCCTAGGACACATTTGCATGATGCAGCAATGAAGTATAAGAAAATCTCAGCAGACATTAGTTGAATGAGTAGGTGGGCGTTTGATGTTCCCCTCTGTGCAGCCCGCCAGTGGGTCAGGTAGTTCTCACTTTGTGGCTGCTATTCATTCAGAGCACTGGAGCCTGTTCCCTGTTTATAACCTCAGTGGTTAAAATAGCCCAGGTGTAGACAATTAGGTAGAAAGTGGCAACATCTGTGAAAATTTCATAATTATGCTATTTATAGGAAAACAAGCTACACAATGACAATATTTAACAGTAATTGCTTGGGACTAAGTATGAAGTAGGTTGGCTGTGAAATAAAAGATGTGGTGCAATCTAAATAAACTGTACCTGGATACACATTGTCTCTCTCTTCTTAAAGCCAGTGACTTGTTTCCTTCAACCGCAGGCTGCTGTTTCTGTAGGCTAGGCTTTAAAATTTACCTTGCCTTGGTAGACTCTAGGCTTGTACTTCTGATACATATTGGACAAATAATCTGAATTTCTAAATGGGCCCAGAACTTGCATTTTATAAATAATTTTTTTACATCTATTTAATTATCTGTCTGTGTATGTGTACATGCGTGCCACCATGGTGTGGGAGTCTGAGGACAGCTTGCAGGAAGGATTCTCTCCTTCCAACATGTGGGATCCATGGATCAAATCCAGATTTTCCAGTTGGTTTAAGTGCCTTTATCAGTGAGCCAACTCAGAGGCTCAAGAACCTACATTTAAAAAGAAACTCCCAGGTGAGCTTATGCCCATTGATGCTTGGGGGCAAATATTCTGGATGGTTGGCACAATGAAGAAATGTTTCTTATGGTGTGCACAGGGATCAGGGTGGCTTTGAAATATCAGGCTGCAATGACAGAAGAGAGAGACAGACAGACCACTTCTTAGAACAAGGCAATGGAGATGAGCCTCAGAGCACGGTGGTAAGGAGCACAGCTTAGGAAGTTAGAGACATTCTGCGTCAGTGGAATGCAGTCGGTATGACAGGTGAAAGTAGTCACGTGAGATCTGCAGGATGTTCATGGATGAAGAACTAAGTGATTCTAGAACCTGGGGAAGAAAAGGCATGTAGCTATCACAATCCATTTTCAGGGTGAAGAAAAATCTTGGGTAAGGGGAAAGCATGAAAGACTGGGATAAAGCTGGGGAGATGGACAGGAACAGTGAAGAACCTGAACACCATGCTGATGATATAAAGAGACATTTTTAACATGAGTTATCTTAAAATTCTATTTTATTTATTCTTTGAAATTTTGATACATACATACTTAACAATATATATTTTGTGCATATACACCTCCTTCTTCCCTCCAGCTCTCCACATCCCCAGCATGTCTCCCTACCAACTTCTTATCCTCCCTACCTTTTAAAATACCCCCACCCCAGGTCCAGTTAGTCTTGTCCATCTGCGCATGATTATGGGGCCAACAACTGGGGAATACACAACTTACCAGCGGCCACACTTTCAAAGAAAGGTGACTCTTCCTCCTTCAGTCTCTGGAACAGTGCCTTGGGTGGGGTGGGGTACCTCAGCTAGGGGCGGGGACTCATGAACCCCTCTCTCACCCATGCTGACTTAGGCTAGCTTGATGTTATATAAACCTCCCCACCCCCCAAAGATAGGGTTTCTCTGTGTAGCTCTGGCTGTCCTGGAACTCAGTCTGTAGACCAGGCTGGCCTTGAACTCAGACATCTGTCTGCCTCCACCTCCCGAGTGTTGGGAATCAAAGGTGTGCACCACCACCGCCCACCTAATCTTGTACAAGTTTTATGCACAGAACCCCAGCTACTGTGGATGCCTGTGTGTGACAACCCTGCCATGTCTAGAAGGCAGCATTTCATAGCACTGTTCCCACCCTCTGCCTCCTACATTCTTTTGGCCTCTCGCTTCTGTTTCCTTGGACCTGGGCACAAATCAGTGGCTTTTAAATACATTGATTATCTTTGGAAGCCACTTACCATCACCGTCCAACTCCAGAACCTTCCACTTAGAAACTCTAGGCCTATTAAACATGAACTCTCCATTTTCTCAGCTTCCAGACTCTGATAGCACGCCTTTTTCTGTCTGCATGGGGATCTTATTTAAGTGAATTGTGCTATTTATCATTTTGTGTGCAGCTTATTTCACTTAGAGCTTAGGTTTTCTCCGTGCTACAGCAGATGTCAGAATTTCCTTTCAAAGGCGAAACAATGCTCCGTTGTATATACATATTACTCGGTTTATTCATTCCTATACTGATAGACATTTGGTTTCTTAATATATTTCAACAAGGCACTATTATGAGGAGACATGCATTTAGAATAGAGAGAGGCACTGCAAGCTTTTCTTTGTGGCTAGATGAGGATTTTGGAATCTGGATAGCCAGGGCAGATAAGGAGGCTACCACAAGCATCATTGACAATGAGTGTATGCATGGCTGCTGCACTGAAGTGTGTGTGTGTGTGTGTGTGTGTGTGTGTGTGTGTGTGTGTGTGTGTGTAGGGAGAGAGTTCTATGATTGATTAGCTTTGTCTCTTGGGCTCATGGTATGCTGTCTGGAACTGGGAGAGTTTCACAGTCTAATGAGTAGGGAGTAAGCATCCTGGGCAGGGCTGGAAGGGTCATTTCCATTTCTTAAACCAGCTGCCTCTGGTTAAAGAGGTTTGTGTTGCTGAGCCTCCACCATGGCAGTGTCTTGAACAGAAAGATCAGCACTGTTAGACTTGGTTTTCTCTGTTCTGCTGAATCAACAGTGGTGAGGACTGGTTAGCTCTGGAATTCCTGATACAGGAATCCGTGCAGGGCCCACAGTTTTGAATTCATTCCATCTTGACCAAAGGTCAGAGAGTTTAAACCTATTCTTGCTCCTCAAGGACAAATAACAGGCTGTTTGGCCAAAGGTGTGGCTACTGGATGCTTTGCTCCTCAAAAGTCAGACAACAGGATGTTTGACTTAGGGCGTGGTTACCAAGTGGTTTGAGATGTAAGGAGGTAAATATGCTTGCTGGTTCTTTGTATCATGGAAGTCTTGTGCCCTCCCTTTCTGATTGGGGTATATAAGGACTGTGAGTAATGAACTTGGGGCCTTTTATTACAGAATCCACGGGAAACCCTCCCAACTCTATCTTCTGTATCTTGCCTATTTCTTTCCTCAATCCATACTCCCCTTCTCAGGAATGTATGGATCAGTTAGGCTGGACCTGATAGGAATCTACATGAGTGCTTATTCCAGAAAAGAAGCATCTGTTTGTTAACTGAAAACTTGTGTCCAAGAGATTGTTTGGGAATGAATGCTTTTGGCAAGCTGGAATCTGGCTTTGGTGCCTCTGGCCCTGGACATGATGCCTCTGTTAATTCACTAAGTCTGTGTGATGGGAGGGCCTTGTAATTCACCTGGCTTTGTCTTTTCCTCTTCCTCTAGCAACTGCCCTTGTTTCTCCTAGGGAACACACACCTCTCCTGTTCTCCATGAACTTGCTGGGGAAGAATTTCTATGAAGATGCTTTGACTAGCTTCACCTTCCAATGGAGTGATGCCCAAGGGGGAAGATGGACTTTTTAGAGTTTCCCAGGCCCCAGGGGATGGTTTAAGAAGTGCTATGTTCCTGATCCTGAGACTTCATACCCCATTTTATCTTTTCTGTTGTTGTGAAGAGACACCATGGTTAAGGCAGTTTAGGGAAAGCATTTAACTGGAGACTCTCTTGCAGTTTCGGGGGTGACCATCATGGTGGGGAGCACAGCAGCAGGCATGTAGGTGTGGTGCTGGAGTAGAAGTTGAGAGTTTACATCGGCTCCACAGCCAGGAGGCAGAGAGAGCTAGCTGGGCATGGAGTGGACTTTTGAAACCTCAAGGTCCACCTCCAGTGACACACCCCCTCCAACAAGGCCATACCTTCTAATCCTTCCCAGAACAGTTCCACCAACCAGGGGGCATGAATTCAAATACATGAGCCTATATGGGACCCATTCTCATTCACACCACAATTCTCACATGGCAGAAGCAGGGCTCGGTTGCAGATAAGGGTCAACAAGCATTTCTTTTTCTTTTGTGGTGGACCCAAGGGTGACTATCATGGTGCTTTCTTTTTTATTTTCTTTCCTTTTGTCTATGCCTATTGCAGCTTCTGAACTCTGCCCTTGCTTTGCCAAAGTTGTCATCAACTCCGCACCAATGAGTAGATGTGGCTGTGTTCCGTAAAACCTTATTTACAGAGCATCCAGTAGGCCAGATTCAGCTTATTGTCAGCCTTTGTGTTGAGTTGAAACCATGAGAGTATAGGATCGTAGGACTCAGCTTGTGAATATAGCCATCTTGAGACCATTTGAGGAAGCAGACGAAAGTCAGGGAAGAAGCTGTGATAATGGACTCAGGACATTGGATGCAGCCATTGCAGTTATATATATGCTAGTTGTATCATTCAATGCTTGGTGTTTAAGGTAACTTAAGATGGGGTTTTGCTGTCAAAGAATCTTAACGCCTATGGACTTGCAGCAGTGCCCTGATCTTAGGGTCCTCAAATTGCAAAAACCCCTTTGACACCTAGGAAGTAGGGAGAAAGAAGGAATATTTCAAAGTCATAGCTGGGAGTTCTTTATGGAGTTTGACCTTAGGCCAGAAGTAGGGAGGTAGTTCATCTATAACTAATTCCTATGCTCATTTGCCCATTTACTAAGCACCAAATACTGGCCAGACTCCAACCTCTGAGTTGGAATGAAAAGCAAACCAGAACTCCCCCAACCCGTCTCACCCAGGACATGTCTGCTGTGCGTGTGGGGCTCACTCATGTAACATTCCAAACCATACTTCCAACAGCTTGCCAGATAGGGCTGCCATTCCTGTCTTCCATGGAAGAAACCAGAAGCGGGCCTCGCAGGGGTTTAGTAATTGGCCCAAAGTAACCCAGAGAGCAAATGAAGAGCTTGATGTGACCCCAGCCTGGGAAGGTTCCGGAACAGAGTCTCTCGTCCTGCTTGTTCTGGCAATGCCCTGATGCCTTCCCTGAAACAAAGCTGTGAGTGGGTTGTTCATCAGAGCCAGCACTTCTGTAAGCCTGTGTACTGCATAGACGAGGAAGCGAATGAGGGAAAGCCAGGGTGCCTGTCACCTGGTACAGTGGGGTGTTACAAGCCAACCTGGGCCCATTGGCTGCAAACAGGCGCCAGCAATTCTTTCAAGTAAATTGGTTGGTGCTGTAGCTGAAGACTTCTCTTTGCAAAATGCTAACAATGCAGTGGTGGTTAAATTTTATATGTGTAGGATTATGACTTGGAACATAAAACGGGAAGGAAAAAAACCCCGCGCAACTGCCAAGAGCTGGGCACATAATTATTTCTTTTTTCCCTTTTCCCCTCCAAGCCTGCTTCTCAGTTCTGGAATGACAGAGTTGCCTTATGGAGGAAGTTAACAGTAAAAGTGCTGACGGTGAATGGGGACACAGACTCTTATGGGGACATGGAACAGTTCTCTCTCCTCTTTTTCTGGAGAAAAATCAGTCTGTCGTCTGGAGAACTGCAGCCTGTTTAAAAGCCTTGGCTGCTCCTACCCAATGAGCTTGCACTTTGGACATGCAAGGGGAGGCTGTGCTTCCCTTCTGCACTGATTGATTGGGATGCTGAAGTTCTCCTTGTAGGGGATGTGGGCAGAGCCTAGCATGTGAGCTTGGAGGTCAAGACTGTAAGGGGGTGGATGAGGGGGGAACAGTGGAGCTTGTCTCTTCCTCTGCTTCTGTCTTTCCTGTTCCCCTTCCCTCTCTCTTTGTCACACTGCAGAGAAATGAGAGGCACATCAAAGAGAAATACAGGATGAAGTAACAGCGAAGGAGAAGAGTTAAGGGAAGAAACAAACAAAGGGAAAAATAAGATTCAAAGTCAGAGCTTCCAGGAGAGTTAAGAGGCCCAGAGAGGGTGAAAAAGAAAAGTAGATGCCAGTGCACAGAAACAAACCATACATATATGCAATGTGTACACACAGCACACACAGTACACACAACACATATGCACAAACATACAAACAAAATACAGGCACATACCACACACATTCACACACGCATATGAACAATACAGACATACAATGCATATACAAACAACTTACACACACACATGATCATACATACACAAACATGCACATACATAAACACACACACAAGCGTATACACACACAACACACATACATAAACACAAAGCACACAGAGAAGGAAATGTTTATGCAAACACTGAGAGGGTGAGACAGAAGACAGAGAGACAGGGAGGCAGATCTAGAGACAGACAGGGACAGAGAGACAGAGACAGGAGACAGATACAGGAGACCGGTAGAGAGAGAGAGAGAGGCAGAGAGGCGAATAAAGAAATATGAGAAGACAGACAGGTGGAAGAACAGAGCCAGAGGAAAACAGGAGACACAGAGAGACAGATGGGGAGAGAGGAAGAGACAGAGGAAAGAGAGAGGAGGGGAGTGTGTGCAGGAGAGGCAAAGAGAGGCGAGGCATGGAAAGAACCAGAAGGGGATCTTCCCTAGGGATATCACCAACATTTGACCAGCTGAAGAAGGAAGGTCAACTTCTACAGTTTGGAGCCTTTAAAATTCACATGTTCAGAACTTAGGCTACATCAGAGGACCCTTGAGCCACGCACAGCCCTAGAACTATCTCTTCCTAGATGTCAGGATGTAGGCATTAGTGTCTCAGCCTTAGTCTAAGGATTTAAATCCAGTGTTCTGGTTGGTGGTCCAACTAGCCATGACCAGAAAGCCCAGAAACCCACCAAGGACAGACACTCTGAGGGTCTAAAATGAGTCTGATAATCTGCCTGTGGCTTCTGTTGAAGGTACACCACCCTGCATAGCAACAACCAGCTTGCAGGCCCTGATGTGACAGCAAAGCCTTCTTTGAACGAACATAGTGCTGGTCTAGGACCTATGTCAACACCATGGCCACTCAATAGCACAGAAGGACATCCTGGATGTTAGCAAGCATATATCATATCTTAGAAGAGACTGGTGAATGTGTGTGTGTGTGTGTGTGTGTGTGTGTGCGTGCGTGCGCAAGAAGGTCCATTGTTGCTTACGAGGGAGGGACTGCCTTCAAGATTCCCCAGCATTTGCTCTGAAACATCATCGTGCACACCTCTAATCTCATTCCAGGAGACTGAGGCAGGAAGGTTGAGAGCTTGAGGCCAATCTAGGCTCAAACACTTGAGTGTCAGCATAATTATTGCTCACACACAGATCATTTCTGTAACTCTGCTGCACCCGCGGTGCTTCAGCAGACATCCACACAAACATCATTTTCTTGGGGGAGTGAGACACAAGTTTCTGAGTCATTTTATCAAGTTTTCTCACTGACCTTGGGAAAAGGAGGTCAAGAGCATCCAGCATTTAATTAAGGATTTCATGAGCTGGGCTTGGTGATGCATGCCTTTAATCCTCTTGGAGGATGAGGCAGGAGACTCACAAGTTGGAGGCTAACCTGGCATACCTATTGAGATGCTATCTCAAATCAATAGTAACAACAAACAAAGCAAACACAGAGAACGAGAATTTTGCTAAAACTTCTATAATAAGGCTGTATGATTACGATCCCCAAAGACATGCCTGTCCTCGTTCCAGGAACCTGTGAATATGTTCGGTTGTCTCACAGAGGCAGTGGGTGGAATCAGGATTGCTAAGTGCTGACGCTGCAGTGGGGAGGCCATCCTGGAGGGTTTAGGAAAGTATTGCAATCACTGTGTCTCTTCAGAGTAGGAAAGGGAGATGGAAGAAAGGGCAGAACAGAGGACTGACAAGATGAGAACAACTTGGCTTGAAGGAAGGGGCTGTGAGCCAAGACTGTTGGTGACCACTAGAAACTGAAGGGAACAATGAAAAGAATTGAAATGAATTCTTCCCTTGAGCCTGCAGCTAAGACCACAATGCTGCAGCCATCTCAATTTTGGTCCAGTGAGGCCAATTCTATACTCCAGGGCTGTAAATTAATAAACATGTGTTTTTCTAAGCCTCTAGGTTTATAGTAATTTGTTGTATCCATGATAGGAGATGAATGTAGCTCCTAGCTAGTGGTCCCCCTGCCACCTTCAGCCTCTAGCAGAGAGAAATCTGTTGCAGATGATGGTTTTATGGGAGGCAGAGGGCTGGCCCTCCACCAGCCCTCCTGTAAGGCTACCAGGGGTTGCTCATATTTGCTGCAAGGAGCCTCACACTTGAACCCTACACTCAAGTCCTGCTAGCATCCCACACTGACAGTTACTGAAGCCACTTCTTCCCTCCCCAAAGATTCCCTCCCCAAAGATGCTACTCAAAAATATGCCCAAATAGGCAGCTTGTTTGCATAGCCCAGCCATGAGACAAGGCTTTCAGGAGGACACAGGGACTCTTCTCAACCATATCCCCTGCAGGGCCTGGAAGAGGAAGAGGCCTGGGTTGCTTTGTGAGTGAAGAGTTCTTGCATACAAGGTCACCCTGGCTAAATCCCCATTTTCAGGAACAATCTCAAATGCCCTGTCTCATCGGGAGCCCAGCGGGGAATGAGCAATGATGATATTGGTTTTGCTCTTGACTGCTGCTTCATGATTCCCCACTTACCTCACCTTGCCCTTCTCTCTCCTTGTCTTCCTGCCTTCCCCTCATGTCTGCACACCTAGACTCTCTTGCTCTCAAAATTAAAAGGGACTAGCAAATGCCCAGGCAGCCTTGACACGTTCTCTCGGCATCAAACGCTCTGGCCTGTCTGGGGCTGCTTCTGCCAGGGGCAATCAGCCCTGGAAGTTCGGAACAGTTGTATAACAGGAAGTTTCAGCCCTTGGCATCTGTGGGCTGGAGCACTAACAGCGAGAATAACATCAGGCAGCGTGGATCATCTTTAGATACAGTGGAAAAAGAAAACACAATAAAGATACTTCCTTTTGTGGAGATAAAAAGGGATCAGCTCAAGGTTTGTGTACTGGTGCAGTGGCTGAGAAAATCCAGTGGGCAGGTTTTGTCTGGAAGTAAGGGAGGGAAGGATGGAGAAAGGTGTCCTCAAAGCTGAGTCCCCATCTCTTAAACTCTGGATCGTCCCCCTCTGTGAAGTGGGATAACTCAATGCCTACACCATCCTTTGCAAGGAAGCATAAAAGTTCATAAAAGAGAACTGTCTTTATTCTACAACTCTAAGGTAAATGACGTTGGAGGAATTGCTTTAATATCTCTGTGCATCGGTTTCCTTAAATATGAGATGGATGTATCCTTGGTACCACCTTCATAGTTCTGTAGATTTTGGAACTCAATGCAATGAACATGTAAGTGACTGCAGGGCTTGCTCAATAAATGTTAGGTACAGAGATGAGGCTGTCACTAAGCCCCTCCTTGCTTACGACAGGAATCTGAACTAAATTCATGGGAGGCGAAAGCTGTGATGGGTTATGGGCTTGGGCAATTCAACTCATCGATAGGATAGGAGTCTTGTCAAAGACAGCATTCTTCATCTCCTTCCATCCCTCAGCTTTCTCCTCCAGGACTGCTACCGCCCCCCCCCCCATTTTCTTGTCTTTCTGGGGATGGCTTTCAAATCCATGGCTATTAATAGTTAAAAGTTGTATTTTCCTAGATCTGGGAGGACAGAACCTTATTTCCAGCTCTAGGCCGAAAAATCCTGGAGGAGAATTGTGATTGGCTTGGCTTTCATCTACTGTTGCCCTTGAACCAATCACATTCCAGAGTGGTAAGTGAAGAGTTGGATAGAGGCTTCACACCAGCCCCTGGTATCCATAAGTGTCTGAGCTATTTTGGTTTTTCTTTTATTCACACCACTGAGGATTGAGCCTTGGGTCTTGTGCATCCCAGGCAAATGCTCTACTACTGAACTACACCCCCATCCGTTCTTGCCTAGGCTGGCTTTGAACTCTCTTTGTAGCCTAGCCAGCCTTAAACTTGCTATACTGCTGCCTTAGTCCTCCCAGTAATTAGGATCACAGGCTAGTGCCACCAGAGCCAGCATTAGTTTTTCTTTTGAGAAAATTTATTATTCAGATAATTTGCTCATTTTTAAATTGGATTTCTTCTTGATTATCATTCATTTTGTCTTCTGTTTGAGGTGCCATGGTTGGTATAGCTCTCATCACATGACCATTGTCCTGCACTAACTGAGGACCTGTGATGTGATCACTCCACTGCTTGAGGATCTAGGATAGGCTCATCGTTAGTCACACAGCCAAAAGGGTTTGACATGCTTGGGACGAAAGGAATATTTCTTCAAAGCAGGTGGACAAATAGAAGTCTGATAACCATTAAAAATGAGGCGTACGGTATATTTCCTAACACACAAGAGATCCTCAGCAAACTAGACTTTAATCCATTAGTCTTAGCTTTAATGAATGCCTCAGTTGAAGTCACATGACTGAGGTCTGGTAACAGGCCCAGATTCCATCCCTAGGATTTCCCCAACAGGGGTCTCAATGGGGGGAGGGCACAGGACAGTTGAGGCTAGCACCCATGGATTAGGGACTTGGTGTGCTTCAGGCATTCCTTTGTCTTTGGTCTTGAAGGCCAGAGGGGTGGAAGATTACTGTGTCAATACCCGCAGGCTTCCAGAGGAGGTCCACTTGAACCCTGCCTCCCTCCAGGACCCAGCCACTTGACAGCCCTGCTCCTGCTCTTTAGTAATTAGGCCGTGATTGTTGTTTATTTGTGCGCTGTACTGTAACTCCCTCTGCCCGAGGCTGGAGCTGCAGCTCAGAAAACACAATTTCCTCCAAACTAATTTAGTTTTAAGAGGAAAATGAAAGTTTAAAGTAGTTTAATGTTTTGGTGAAGCCATAATGGCTGGGGAAGATTGGGTGATGTGAACCAATAAAGCACCCTAATACTGATAATAATTCAAACCTTAACTCTTCCCCTGCATCAAACCCATGCCAGTGCTGACACATGCATGGCCCAGGACAGCATAAGCTAGCCCACAACTGGCCAATCATTATTCTTCATTTATCTTAGTTCATTACAAAACAAAAAGTAAGCAGAGCCACCTTTGACTCGAGGGGAGCAGTCTGGACAAGGCTGTCACTAGCACTGACACCACCCTCTAGTTTACCTAGATGGATGTTTCCATTCCCAAGGCTCCCTCCGACCTCAGGATAAGAGCGACTCCTTTGGGAGGCCTGAGTTAAGACCTTAGCTCAGAAGGTGAAGCTTCAGTTTCTCGTTTACAAAATGGAGAAAATGAGAAGAATAGGTGGGCTCACTGGGGAAGTTAGGCGCCATGTCCATGTGGGTGCCCAGCGGCGCAGAGATGTGGGCTCCCAGAAGATGGAAACAAAGGGAAGTGGGTGCTGAGTGAGTGATTGCAGAGAGCACAGCATCCCTTTATTGACCACTCTTGAGCATCTACTGTGCAGTGTGTTACAGTGGGGTTTAGTGAGTCATCCAAACATGGAAAAGGCTCAGGGTATCTCCGGGCTTGCTGGGAGACAAGCAAGCAAAGATCTCTGTTTTCTTCGTCCTCTACCACAGGAGTGCTCCTCTCATGCGGTCAGTGAAGAACCCCACACGGAAAGCACTTGGAAGAATCTCTGACACGGGGTAGACATTTGGTACCATGTTTTCTGGCGTTTAAGAGAGGTTTAATGTAAATACTCCACACTTACAAGGGTTGTCTCCTGAGAGTCTCTGTCCTGTGGCTGATGGGATTCAGCCTTCAGAAGGTCCTTTTATCCATGGTTGAGTAACTGATCACAGATTTGAGGGCCTGGTATTCCATGTGTCTGGATTCTCACGTCCCTTAAAATGACCCTCAGCTCCATCTCACAGCAGAGAAGTGTAGAGCTTGCAGGCAGCATGTGTGCTTTGGCTAGACACCTGAGTGACTCTTGACTCTGTTATTTCTTGGTCACATGACTTTCATTATGTTACATGATCCTCGCGGATGCTCAGCTTTTTTTTTTTTTTCATCCATGCAGTGGGAATTCTGGTACTATATAAATCACGATTCAGACATCATTATCTTTTGGGCAATTACAGTGACTCTTCCTGAAGTTGTCCCTTGCACCTTATAATTGTCTACAGCCTGCAAGGTTTGCGGTCACAGTCACAAATGCAGCTCAGATCCACTTCTTTTCTTCTTTGCTGCAGTTTGAGAGAGGGCTTTTAAGGTGCTCTATAGCCAAGGATAATCTTGAACCTCTAATCCTCCTGTAGTTTTGGTTTATGTGGCTGCGGGGAATCAAACCCAGGGCTTCATGCATGCTAGGCAAACACACTACCTACTCAGCTATGTTTCTACCGCCATTATTTTAAAGTAAAAGCTCTTCATGGTCTTCTGCCTCTTGCCCAACTCTCCAACCTGATTTGATTTCTCTGCGCTTCTCTGTCATGGCTATAGTCTAGCTCCATGAACCTCCCATCTGCCACTCAAAGTTTCCAGTGTATGTCTACTTCACAGTGCTCCTTCCGTATGGAGTCTTCGTTTCTTACCTCTTTGCATGGTTGGCTTCCTATCAGCTGTTCTCTGTCCAAGTGTCACCTGTTTTCCCAAAACATCACCTTTTGCCTGACCAGGCTAAGGTTGGTCCCTTTCTTCCCATTTCCTACACATCCTCTCCCTCTAATTATAAGATTTTATTTTCTTATAGTGATTGCTGTGAACAGATACATCTGCCTGTGGGATTTCTGGGTCCCCAGCTGTTCTTTGAGTTCTGGAAGGGAAGGGGGATGTCTTGTCTGGGTGCTTATTTCCGTATCTTCAGTACATACTACTGAATGTACATTCATGGCATGTAACCAAAATTTGTGAAATAAGCAAATGAAATGATACTTTCAAGGTGATAGATAGAAAAAAGAAAACACTGTATGCCTTGCTTCCGGCTCTGTGGTTTAGCTTTGCCTTCCCAGCTCCTTCTCCCTCCTCCTCTCCTTACCTCTCTTCCCCCCACTCTTTCTCCCTCTCCCCATCCCTACCTCCCTTTCCCTCTCTACAGTTCCGTGTGCACATGTGTGTGCCCATCAGTGGTCATCCTTCACGTTTTCTGAGACAAGTATTTTTCTTTGGCCTGGACTGTACCATGTAGGCCCGGCAGGCTCACTGGACGGTCCCAGGGATCTGTCTGTCTTCGCCTCTCCAGCACTGCGATTACAAGTGTGTCACCCACACCATGCTTTTTATTTTCACCATAGCTTCTGGGATAGAACTTAGGTCCTCTTGTTTGCAGGACAGGCACTTTACCCACTGAGCTATCATTCCAGGCCTCTGTCTGTCTGTCTGTCTACCATGGAGTCTGTCCCACTCTTAGCCTCTCAGAGGCACACCTGCAAACAAGTTTCACCTCCCAGCTGTGCTGTGTGGTAGCCCGCAGGAGGTTCATCCTGGCGGTGGTTTGGATGATAGTTTCCCCATAAATCTTGAGCATTTGAATATTCAGTCCTCAGTTGGTGGCTATTTGGGAAGGATTCGGAGGTATGGCTTTCCGGTGGAGTGTAACACGGGGTGGGCTTTGAGGTTTCAGAAGACTCACACCATTCTCAGGGGATGCTCTTAGCTTCCTGTTTGTGGATCTGGATGTGAGCTCTCCGATGCTGTGCCAGCACCTTGCCTGCCTGCCTGTGCTCATGCTCCCTGCCACGATGGTCATGGATTCCTAACCCTCTGGAACAGTAAGCCCCAAATAAACCCTTCCTTCTGTAAGTTGTCTCGGTCATGGTGTGTTAACACAGCAGCAGAAGGGTGACCAACACAGTACCTCTTGGGGGAAGGGTTAGCTCTGGGAAATAGGTCAGCTGTTGTTATTAATATGGTTATTATCATGCTGGGATGGGGAAAGGGTGGAGGGCGTTATCGCATAGTCTCCCAGTTTGTTAGATCTGTGGTTCATGTATGACAAGGTGGTATATATAGCAAATAGAACTTCTGTTTGCTAGCCCAGTGCCCACCTCCTTGGGTGTGGCCTGGTGAGTGTATGGAGGGTGGGCATTATCGCCTGTCTGACTTTTGTAGCTTTGTTTCTTTCTACTTTACTTGACATATGCTCTATTTCAAGCATGTGTGTGCACCCCACCCCTACACTAAATTCTGGTGACTCTGTTTGTTGAAGAAGTTGACATTTAAACTGAGACATTAGGACACAGACTAGCCTACAGGGGACAAAAGATTTCATGTGGGAGCACCATAAGTCTTTTATTTAGTTATTTTAAATTTAATTAAAATATAATTACATCATTTCCCCCATCCCTTCCCTTACTTCAATTCCTCTAATTAGCCCCCCCCCACTCCCTCTCAATAAGAAAATTTTGAGAAACTGCATGTCTATGAGGCTGGGCCGTGTGTGTGTGTGTGTGTGTGTGTGTGTGTGTGTATAAAATAATCAAATTCCAGGAAATATCCTTTTCTAGTCTTCCCATTTGCAGCATCTGTAATCATCTCTGTCTTTGGTGTATTTTTCTCTACTTTCACCTGGAAAATTCCTTTTTTTTTTCTCCCAAGATAGAGCTCAGTTGTCTTCTGCCCAGGTAACACGCATCCTTGCTCCTGCTCCTGCCTGCCCAGGTAACACACGTCCTCACTCCTGCTAATGCCTGCTGCAGCACTATGTGTATTCATTCAGTCACACTTCTGGCATCCCCTCACAGGTACTTCTACAGTCTGGACTGAATGACTTATTCTTCTGGAGTCTGTATGTTTGCATACATAGATCCTTATACCTGATATGAATGAAGGGGTTTTCATGATCCCCTTGGCACACATATCCTAAAACCAGAATGATGCAGAGGCAATTAGCATGGCTTTTTCATACAGGCTCAATGAATGGATGCTACAGGAATGAGAAACATGGGACTTCTGTGCTTCAGTTCTCCATGCTCTGCCCACGGCAGACATCACCAGCTGATGGCTGATGTTCAGACCTCGGCTCACCCTAGAGCTCCAACAGACATTCTCAACTGCTTGGAGTGCATTTGTGGCTGGAGACCTAGTGTTGCCTGCATCTCTTCCTCAAACGATGGCTTCAAGGACATTGTGAAACTCTGGAGATAGCGTCCAGGAGTCTGACTTTTAAAATAAGAGCTTGAGGTGATTTGGGGACATGCTAAATACTGACACAAGCTAATCTAGCTGTCACTGTCTCGAGCTGCTCGAATGCGTAGCTGCATAACTTAACAGTGCATGCACTTTGAAGTACATTACGGGAAAGGAGAAAACTATTCTGACACCAGCCTCTCTCACAAGCTCCTCAGTCTGAGATGGAATATTCTAGATTTCTGGAGAAACTTATGCCACTCTCTAGAACTCTGCCCTGAGAATTTCCCCATTATTAAATCATGTGGAGTGCGTCCCAGCCTCGAGCGCCCTCCTGCGCAGGGCTATGCTGATCATCTCTGTGTTGCTACAATTTTAGTTGTGTGCATTGAAGCAAACATGAGGGAGCTTTCATTTTTATCCCCTTGTCTGATATCAAATGTGGCAACGTCTTTCAACGATAATGATGAAAAAATTGGAAGTCTCCAAATTTCTTTTATATCCCCAGCTCTAGTTAATAAAGATGTTTATTATAATAGAGCAAAAAAAAAAAGTTGGCTTTGGAGGACAGCCAAACATGGAGAGATTCTGTGGCAAGCAGGTAGCTATTCTCTGGAAGAGTGAACCCGAAGAGGCATCTGCTTACTTCCTTTCAGTGGCTTTGGGCCTGAGCTTCAACCCTTCTTCCCATTCCCATCTCTAGCACATCATCTCACCCCAGGTCATAGCGCATCCTGGTTCCTGTTCAGTCTCCTACCCTCATCCTAACCTCTAATTTTAATCCTTGGCCCAATTATTTCTAAGGGTAATGTGTTCCCAGTGGGGTTTGGAAAGAGATTTTGAGCAGATCATGGGGCTGTATTTGGGGCAGGCAGTGTGTTATGATTGAATAAGCGACAGGAGGATTGAGGGAGAAAATAGAGCCTTGTGGGGGCGCATGGGGGAAGAGACGTAAAGAGTCAGTAAAGCTCTTGCTGCATAAGCCCGGGGACTGAGCTAGGATCCCTAGTAGCTATGTCAAGCTAGGTGAGTTGGCAGAATCTGTAACCCCAGTGTTGGGGAAGGGGGTGGGGACAGGCAGATTCTGGGGTCTCACTAACCACTCAGACTATCTAAAACTATTAGTTCTAGGTTCAATGAGAAATCTTGACTCAAAAAAGCAAAAGGTGAGAGAGCAACTGAAAAAGACACCATGGATGATCTTATTACTCTCTACCTCCATGACCCCATCTCCACGCAACCAAAGACAAAATAGCAACAACAAAAAACCAGAAAGAAAGAAAATAGAATCCTATTGCTGGCTTGTTGAGATGACTCAGGAGGTGAAGGCACTTGTCACACAGGCTTACCGACCTGAGTTCAATCCTCCAGACCTACGGTGAAAGGGAAGAACTGACTCCTGAAAGTTGTCTTCTGACTGCTACATGTACATTCTGCCTGAAGTAACCCTCTCTCTGTCTCTCTCTCCCCCTCCCTCTTTTCTTTCCCCTCTATCTCTTTCTCCCTCTCTCAGGCAGAAATGCCCACTGTGAATAGCTTTGGGCATAGTTCAGCAGGAAAGTGTTTTCTTAACACGTGCAGAGACCAAGGTTGGATCCCCAGCACTGTAAAAGTAGCAGTAAAATAATGTAAATATAATCTGAATAGAAAGCATGCTCCAAATGGTCAATCCCTACAGAACCGAAAACATTAGCATTGCTGAGGATGAGAGGAAGACGGGAAATGGGGATGTGTGATGGAACTACAGACAAAATTATTTGGAGACTACTGATAACAGTTGTGAACTTTATCAACCACCCAAACTCACTACCTGTAAACTTTGAACAGATGAATTTTATGGCATGTGACATCCCAAAAACAATTGAACAAATGAACATGATCTTATTTTGTGGACCAAGTAGCTGAGGTCTGAGTCATCTCAGCTACATATAGAATCATGATTTAGACTTAAGTTCTTGACAATTTCATATATATATATATATGCCATTTTCAACCCTTTCTCCATCATCTTTGATCCCCCTCACACTCCTATGGAGTCCTTCTCCTTCCTAACAAGGCTTTCCTGATTTTATGCCTTTTGTTGTTTTGGGTAGGACTTTAACTTTGGCAACCTACCAGTGGCTCCATCACTGAAGAAATGACTCTTCCTTCACCGGCAATCAGTAACTGCCAGTATCCTCAGCTGGGAGTCAGTATCCACGAGCCGCTTCCCAGTCTGTTCTGGAATAGTGATCAGACTCAATCTTATGCAGGTCTTGTGAGTGTTTGAGTGAAAGAGGCAAATATACATGACCAGAGGGTGTGGTCTCACTGTCCTTAAGGGAGGATTCAGAATCCTTCCTATAGGAACCTTCTCCCAAGCTCAGGAGTGTGGTCCTGCCTCCTTCTGCTTTTTCTTCATCGCTGTCCTTCCTCATGTTAATCACTGACTGTCCAAATAATTCTGACATATCAAGGCAGAAGGCAGACTTCCTACTGGGGAGTCTCAAATATTCTATTTTTTCAGAAGAATACTCATATTTTGTGTATGTTTAAATAATAGCACTCATACAATATTCCGTATTAGAAACAACTGTGAACCCCTCAAAGGTGAATTAACCATGATGATACTTTCTGAAGATCAGTTTCATTAGAAGACAGATAAAAGGTTTAGGGTGGGTCCAGGCCACCATCAGATGTTTTCAGCTGGGTTTAGCTCCCTTTGCCTAATTTGTCTTTGCTTCCTTGCAGATTCTACCCTAGGGGCAAGCACAGCTGCTTTCTCTTCTGGTGATCTTGGCTCAGTTCTGAGGTTTAGGTTGGTCTGTCGGTTCCCTGGAACTGTCTTAGAGGGTAGGGAGAAGATGCTTTGTACAGTCACACTTCCAACCCCAGCAGTGAGGGCGATCCAAGTGGACCCCAGGGATCTTCACAGCCTGGGAGTATAAAAGTGGGAGAAAATTGCTCAGTATCACAGGAGTTCATGTTGGCTCACTTCCTCAGCACCCAGCACATATGTATTTAGTAGACATCTGTTGAATTAAACCAAACCTGCAATATAAATAACAGTTTCTGAGCGGCTACTCGGCTCTGAAAGGTGGGCAGTGCAGGGTAGACATACGACATGAAACCGTCACAGGATTTGCACTTGATATATGAAAAGCGCATGCTCTAGGCTGAGGTTGACGCTCTGGTAGTTTTTGCCTGGCACATGCAAGGCTCTAGATGAATTCCCAGGACTCCAAAAACCAAGTAACACCACTAACAAAAAGATGCATACATGGTTGGTCATTTTGGTATCTCTTAAATCAGAGAAGATGTCCCAGATATTTGGAAAGTTACAATTCATAGAAAGGTCTCAATGCCTTTGTTCAGTAACATTGCTGTGGTCCCTCTAAAGAGTCCATGAAAAGGACAAACTTGAAGGGAATTTGGCACCATGCCATAATTTTCGTGGGGCTTTGGTGGTTCTTGGGTCCTCAGGATCCCGAGGTTGTACACTTTTGTCGTAATCACACATAGGGCTTTGTGTGTTTCCTGAACCTCCATTGTTTTCAGTTTTTTCCTCCTGGAATACCCTGACTCAGGGCTAGAGGGCATTGTGTGACCACAGTGAAGCTGCTTCCACCAGAGCTCCTAGGGTTTTCACACAAAAAGGCTTGCTCACTGCTCAGTTAACTAGCGAGTTCTTCCCACTCCCAGGAGGGAATGAAGCCAGCCCCCTGTGAAGAAAAGGATGGGGACAGAGGGAGAAGAGCCGCCTAAATGTTTCCCTCATTTGTATGTTGATGGAATGTCTGCCTTCTCCCCAGAGCTCAAGTGCCTGGTTTGGATTGATTGCCCAGCAAGGATCCTGGTGTGTTGGGATATGCAGCAGATGAGGCTTAGGGTCCCAGTCCTGCCTCTGGCTTCCTGTGGGATTTTGGGGAGGCCCCTTCTCTTGACTGAGTCTGAGTCTCAATGCTCCTATCTGTAAGACAAGGGACTGGGTTAGGTACTCCCAGGCTAGACAGTTGCACAAGGATCCTCTGGATTGAATATTTCAGGAGTGGTGGAGAAATGAGGAGGAAAAATATTGCAACTAAGGAGACTGTGGTTAGATTTCAAATGCATCAGGAAATCCCAGGAGGGTGCGGGCAAGACAAACTCAGCAAATGGATTTGGGAGTGGGAGAAGGCCCTTTCAGAAGACTGGATGCTGTGCATATTAATGTAGTTTTCTTAGACAGCCTTCAAGACAGTCTCAGGGATCAACAACTCGCTGCAACCTCTTCCTTTAAGTGTAAATTCAAGACAGTGACTCATTTCTGACCAACAATGAGAAACAGAGACCTGTAGTCCAACAGCCCACCCAAAAATGTATCCTACCAAGAGGTTTCTCCACTCTGAATAAGCTTAAAAATGGGTCCTTGTACAGTTGAGCCTTTGGATTAGACTTCAGTGGTCTTTGACAGTTTGACTATAGACTTCTTGACCCACAGAAGCACTGACATACTAGGGCAATGTGTTACATAGCAATCAATAACTAACATACTAAAACAGTGGTTCTTTCTCTCTCTCTCTGCATATATATATATACATATATATATATACATACATACATATATATATATATGTATATATATATATCTCGGAGGACAGCTTCTATTGTTATTCCCAGTACACCATCCACCTTTTGGGTTTTGAGACAGGAACTTCCCAAGAAAGCTAGGCTGGTGAGTGAGCCCCAGGATGCCCTGTCTTCATCGTTCAGTGTTGGTATTACACTGTCACCTGACTTTTTCATGTGGGTTCTGGGATTGGATCCGGTTTCTATGCTTGTACAGTGAATACTATCCTGGTTGAACCATTTTATGACTCTTCCAACTATTCTTTCTTAGTGTGAATTAGGTAGATCTTATTTTGTCTTTGATTTCATTACATCTATCTATCTATCTATCTATCTATCTATCTATCTATCTATCTATCTATCTATCTATCATCTATCTAATCTATCATCTATTCTGTGTGTGTGTGTGTGTGTGTGTGTGTGTGTGTGTGTGTATAGGTCAGAGGACAACTTACAGGAGTCAGTTCTTTTTTTTCCACTATGGGATTAAATTTAGGTGGTTAGCTTGGTGGCAAGTGTTTTTACCTGCTCAGTCATTTTACCAACCCAGGTACATCTTCTAAAATTTCTGTAAATCTTGGTTTTGTTATCTGTAAAGGGTGATAGTGTTGTCTTTGTGAAAACTGCATAATAAAATGTCTGAAAGACGAGCAGTGAGTGACTACAGCTGTCACCATCATCAGTGATGCTGTAGTTTTCTCCCCCGCTACCACCGCTGCCGCCACCACCACCACCTCATCAACCTTGCAATTTAACAACACAGGTAGCACTGGTAGCTGTTTTTCTAAAATAATCTGTCCAGAGATCTTTCCCACATTCTCACAGCCATGGAAATCTGGAGTAGCTGACTGGCCAACCAGAGAGCCCCATCCTCTGACAACATCTGGCTCAAGTGGTAGATCATGGGTTAAAAGGACCAGCTGAACCTTTTCATGAGCCTTATGGAGTTGGGGAGAGAGAGAGAGAGAGAGAGAGAGAGAGAGAGAGAGAGAGAGAGAGAGAGAGAGAGAGGGGAGGATGTGACGCTTCCATAGCGGCTCAGAATTTCCAGTTGCTTTGGCTGGAGGGGGGTCTTTCAGTTCTTTCTCTGCACTGGAGGCCAGCATCTCTTTCCAGGAAAGCTCTTTGATACCTTATTTTATTTCCAGCAGAGTTAAATTGTAGTAATTAATACAGTCTTAAAAATGTCTCCTAAGAAATGAATACAACAGAAAAGAAACGTAGAGCCCCCTTTAAAGTCATTTGAAAATAATTTCTCATGGTTAATTGGTCCTTCTAGGCAACAGTCTTACCGTTTCAACAAACACTGGTCATTTTGACTTGAGAGAATGATCAAAGCATATTACCTCTGAGTACTGGCAATTGAGGCTGCTGCCCTACCCTTGTTCTGAAAGCATAGTCCCCACCAGGGGTGAGCGGCCAGGAAGGCAGGCTCAAGTGAAGAATTCCAGACACTTTGTGGCCTTCCTACTTTGAGACAAGAATGTCTCCTCATGGGTGGTCAGGGTAGGTGATTTCCAGAAACAATGGCTTGAGCCTGGTGGTGCAGGCCAATAATCTCAGTACTTGGGAGGCAGACACAGGAGGATGGATGTTAAATTCAAGGATGTCCTGGGATGCAGAGGAAGCTCCAGACCATCTGGGGTTATACAGTGAGACTATGTCAAACAAACAAAACAAAATAGAAACTCACTGACTCATAGGATAGCCCACATCTATATCCCTTCCATGGAAGTGACAAAAGGCTAATTTGTTTGTTGAGTTGCTTAAACTGGAAAACTAGGGGGTCTAACTTTGGAATGCTGAATTTGAAATTATATAAAGTTCATCTGGGTGGAGGTGTCAAGTATCATTTGGTTAAATGAGTTTATAGTTCAGTAGGGTAAATTTATTTGGGGGTTACATATATGTGGAAGGCATATAAAGCTATTCACTGGGCAAGGTTACAGAGACAGGCAAACTAAGCTCCCCTTGGAAATGGTGTAGATATCTCTTTCCTTTATCATCAGATGGGCTGAGCCTCAGGACTCACCATATTGACTCGTTTCTTGGGTTACTCAGGCAGTCACTCCAGTCCCCCAATTCCTTTGTGTTTTGGTCTCTTCAAGCTCTCCACAGGAGAGGCGGGGTGCAGAGAGAAGCATGTACCATTAGTGCAAACAGGAATAATGAGTGTTCCTTGCCTTACTCCAGTGTCTCTTCTCTGCTACTCGCTGTACCATGGCTTCTGCATGTTCACAAGTCTGGCAATCTTTTTCTCTTTTCATTCTGTTTGGGAAAGAAGCTTATAGAGGCTTTTGTCTAATTGGAATAATCGGAAATGGTGCGTCTTACAGCTGTCTTTGCCCAGAACCTCTCTTTTCTCAAGCCACATACAACCTTAGGGAGGATCCTTATTGGAACATTTAGGCTTTATGCCCAACTTGTGAGCCAATCAACTTTCTCCTTGGATGAATGCCATCCAAATGACTGCTTCTCTATCTTGTTTTGCCATTTTCTGTCTCTGTGAGCTGAACAATTTCTCATGGTGTGTTTGCTGCTCTTTATTTGTTCCTATGTCTCAGAGGATGGCTCTTGTTCTTTGTAGATCTTAGTTTCCCCCTATACTCTCTTCTTCTCCTCTTCTTCCTTCTTTTTTTCCTGTGTCTTGTCCCTCTTCTCCTCTTCCTCTATGTCCAACTCACTCCCCCCTTTCTGTACTCCTCCTATATCTCTTCCTTATCTTCTTTTCTTCCTTCCTTCCCTCCATCTCCTTCTTCCTTTTCCTCTTCCTCCTCCCACTTCCCCTCCTCCTCCTTCCTCCCTCTTCTCCTCCAGGTCATCCTCCTCCTTCTCCTGTCTCTGTAGGTGCCACTTGTCTCCTTTCAAGGGCAGGACTTGTCTGTTTTGCTCATTCTTGTACCCTTTAGTATTTGGTATACAGTAGATATTCAAAAATGGGAAGATTAATCTTCAAGAAATTAAATAAATGGGAAGACTTAAAGACTTACAGGCAAAGGGAATCAGTTACTTCTATAAGAAAACAGGTAAAAGTCACTTACTATTGTGCTCTTTCAGGAGAAGGAAGAAGCCTTTGTCATGGATTTTGAGGAGCTCACCTTGCAGTGGAGGGAGAGGACATCTCTCTCAGGTACGGGATGTTGCCGCGTATCTACACACCTCACTGCAGTCTTCCAGCCTTGTCTATAAAGTCTGAGCTGCAACAGAGAATCTTGTTATTACTGAACTGTGGAAAGGTAACTTCCCCATCATTTTACTTTATTTTTTCCTGAAAGACAGTGGTGTTTCGGAGCAGTCTTTCTGGAAAAGTTCACTGTGGAAGGTAAGATGTCTGGGAAACAATCCTGAAACAGTCTTGCTACAGAACGTGGCTTAAGCTAGTCTCTCTCTCAGTGCCTCAGTTCTCTGCTTTTACAATGATAACTCAGGACAAATGGCTCCCATGGTCTCCTCCCATGGGGAGACTCTTTACCTATCAGTCCAGAAGGATAAAAATTGACACACTTTAGTGTGGGGTTTCACAGCTGAAGTCTAAACAGTTATGGAAAATACTATGTGGCCCCAATCTTTAGGAATTTTATAGATTAGATCCCCTTGTCATCCTGCTGCACTGAGGGGGCAAAGATAGCTTTGAATCCTGCCATCCTCACTTACTAGTTCTTTATGTTGACTCATTTGAATGCATTTGTCGTGAATGATGGAGAAAGAGAGGGAACAATGTTTAGGCGTCTGCTGTATCTTTTTCATCAAAAAATCTTATGTTTGATTACAAAATGTAATGCATGGGCTTCTGGAAAGGTATTCTTGACAAAGAAGGGTACCACCCTCTGGATAGGTTTCCACAGACAGATAGAAGGAATGAAAACTTGCTCATCATCTCTCCAAGAAACAGCATTTAACAAATACTTACTATGTCTTGAAAAATATCTTCATGATATCCAACTTCTTAGACAAGAAAATCATTCTAGGAGGAAGGTTAAATCCCCAGATCCAACCTGGCCACTTGGTTACTGGATGACCCTGGGGAGCATACGTAGACTCGCTGAGCTTGTGTGTACACCTATAAACAGGGCATGGTGAGATCTAGGGAAGGCAATGAGCAACATGAGCAGCATGGCTCCTGGGTCATACAACGTGTTAGAGCTGGTCACTACTATCACGACCGTATTCCCGGCTGCTGTCTGCTCTGTTCTTTAGGCATGCCATTGCCGCCAGCATGTTGAGATCGCAGAAGCCATGAGTATCACATGAGCCCCTCATCTCACAAGACTGGCTCAGTAACATCTGGTGTAAGTGAGGAAGGCTCATGAGCACCTGAGGCCCCTCTCCAACTTGATATCTAAGTGGTTAACAATTGCCAGGAGGTGGAAACGCTCTTCTTTGATGTAGCTTTCCATAAGCTGCCCACACTTCTTTAAGAAACCACTCACCCATGCACCTCTAAGTTTCCCTAGTGTATTTTCTGGTTCACAAAGTAGATTGAATGGAATAATTTCTTTGGTTTTATTGTCTGCTCTATCTGGGGTGAAGGAAAATAGACTCCCCAAGAAAAATCACATAGCTGAGGCAAGATATCTGGGGAGTTGTGTATGTTGGTAGACTTCGCTTCTGTATAAATATATCATCTTGTGACCTCCTGAGCCAGAGCTGCTCTTTGACAGCTAAGGAAGTATTCTCTTCTAAAATCTTTTTATAACTCCTGACACTTGCTTGGTCGCAAAAATTAATGGCTACCAAATTCAAATGGTGTTTAGGGTCACATCTAAATTTATTTCTATTCACTTTAGTGTAGACAATTTTATTTATTTTACATAGTACATTTAAATGGCAGCTGCTATGATTACTTTCATGGTACAGATGAGGGAGAGAAGATGCTCAAGGTTCCTTTTGACCTCATCCTCCTTATTATCATCTCTACCACATCTCATCTTTGAACAACCCTGCCAGGGTGGTGTTTTCACTTTGTAGCCCCAGAAGCCGAAGCCTGGAGACATTAAGCAAATTTCCTCAAGATTCAAAGCAAATATAAAGCAGTTTGGAAGCATACATCTATACAGTTCCCAGACCCAAAGTCTTTCCCCTCCATACTGTTCCAGACTGAGTCACCTGGATGCAGACATCCTATGCTCCACTCCATGAAAAATACCAACTGCTGTAAACTATAGCACCCCTGCCCCTTCTCAGCAGACCTCCCTTGATGGATTTTCTAATTCTTCAATAGTCACGTTATTTTTCAGGTTTCACATGAATTTATTTTGTTCTTTCTATCTCTTCAATAGGGATGTAAGCGCTGTGAATACAGAGAGCCTTCCCTCTGTTTTATCCAGTGCTCTATCCTCCACTCCTGAGAGATGCTTAACTCAAGGTAGGTATGTCTGCAGTTTTCCAGTCCATAAATAATCTTAGCTCTACCGCTTCACCATTCCCACAGCTGATTTGCTTCAGTGAATTCTTTACCGTCTTGTCTTTGCACTTCAGTTTTCTTAATAGCAAAATGAGACGATGGTAACACCCACCTTATAGGAGAGATGCAAGGATTGAAGATGATAATGCATCTAAAGGACTTCAAACAGGGTCAGGTAAACACTAGGAACTCAAAAAAAATATAAACTATGGTTGTGTAACCGAGTGCATGTTCTTTAAGGTCACCAAACATCCTAGCAACTGTTCCAATATTTGTTTTACGTATATTAGCTAACTGACTCGTTATGCGCCCCTCTCCTCATCCTCACTTTAAGAAGAAGTGTAGAGATTAAAAAGCAGTGTGTTTTGTCATGACCTTGGTCAGTGTCTTGGAGAGGCATTTGTCTTCTGGCTCCCAACAAAGTCATCCTCTCCTCTCCTATTGCCCTTCTGTAGAAGCTGGCCCAATACCACAGTGACAGCCCATGCTTCCATTCATTAAATTCAGAAGCTTTGCACCATCGGCATTGGGCTGCGAAGTGCATCACTGACATACTCCTTTAATTAATGCCAGTCTTAATGTAAAGCCGCATTAATAGGACTATTGTGTATCAAGACCCAAGGCAATACAATATCCAGGACCATCTATTTATATCTAAAGCATTTAAAACAATTCCCTTTCCTCCACTCTACCACACACACAAAAATCAATTTATACTAAATGTTGTGACAAAACCATATTTATCACCCAAGGGATTAAGAAAAGCAAAGAGCCAATTTAATGACAGGATGTAGTTCATTATTTATTTCTAGCATGTAAATTATAGATTTTCATAAATTTTTTATTCTTTGGGTGTCCACTACTTTATTCTAGGGGAAAAATGGAGAAGCTTGCATCACAAAGAGCAAATGTCTCATCTCTGGGCATAAGAGCCACCTCTTTTGCTCTCTGACAGACAATAATCTGTCAGAATGAAAAATTAATGGTTCTCCCTTAATTCATCATCTCCTGCCTCTGTTCTAGTAATGCCTTCTTTCTTCCTGCCCCTTCTTTCTTCCTCCTCTGTTCTCCCAATGGTGTGGCTCTGAGTCCAGCGCTGAATTGGAGGCAGGGAAGTGGAGTGGTGTGAGGAGGAGGGAGAAAGGAAACCAGGCTGGCTGACTGACTCCTGTTCTCACCCAGTATCTGGGAAGGTGGCCTTTACCCACTAAATGCATCAGAATGCTGTGGTGTAGATGCCAACCATGCATGTGCTATTCATGGCATTGGCTGGTCTCCCAGACTCAAGGTGGGCAGCGGTGTTTAAGCAGCATGGTGTTTAAGCAGCATGGTGTTTCAGTACTCCCATGAGATTTGTCAGGGCTCCTTACAAACCATCAGACTATAAGACAGAGCCTTTGAGCGGAGATGGACTTGTTAAAGATTGTGACATGGGTGCAGTTGACACTACTACAAACGCTGGCTGCTGAGCACCCGTGAGGCATCAAGACCACCTGCCAGTTCCTTGATTTCTCTCAAATCATTTACCCTTCTACGTCTCTTGAAGACCCTTCTGGATTCCTGACCCACTTCTCTGGTTGCATGGGAACAGGGCCCACAATTTCATTGTAGTAAATGTCTGTATCACTTACCAAGGATTTCTACATCTCTTCCTTCTAGGCAAATGTCAGTCTTTAAATTAAGCATTGGCCCTGGGGCTTATTTTGACCACTGTCAGATGAGAGTAGCTTTCCCCCTACCAATGGAATCTCTTGTAGCTCAAGATGGCCTCAGGCTCGCTAAGTGGCAGAGAATGGCCTTGAGCTTCTGATCCTCCTGCCTCTACCTTAGATTACAGTGCTTAGATTACAGATATGGGCTGCCACATATGACTTACATGGTTACAGGGATTCATGGTGCTAGGCAAGACCTCTAACAACTGAGCAACATCCTAGCTCCATGTGAGCAACTTTAAACACAGATATAGGATGCCACATTTCTTTCTGCCATAATACCATTATGCAACTATGATGGAATTATATATATTAACATCATCTGGGTTCTTCAGCGACTACAGCAGTATCTACAGATCTGAATACCCAAGATAGTGGGTGGGCTGTGAGAGGAAGTCTTGTGGGGCTAAGCCTCTGAGACACTGGTGTTACAAGGAGCGGGACCCCTTGTTTATTCCTGCCGCCTGACTAGCTTAGCCCCCGAAATAACCACACAGAAACTGTATTCATTAAAACACTGCTTGGCCCATTAGCTCTAGTTTCTTATTGGCTAATTCTTAAATCTTAATTTAACCCATTTCTATTAATCTGTGTAACACCACATGACTGTGGCTTACCGGCAAGATTCTCACCAGCGTCCATGTCAGGCAGAAGATCCATGGCGTCTCTCACTCTGCCCTTCTTCCCAGCAAACAGTTCTGTCTTCTCTGCCTACCTAAGTTCTGCCCTATCAGGCCCAAAGCAGTTTCTTTATTCATTAACCAATGAAAGCAAAACATGAACAGGAGAACTTCCTACACCACACTGGGCTCCTTTATTTTCTTCTGTATTATCTATCCTATTCTGGCTTCAAAACTCATTGAAAAAACAGGTAATCCCAACTGTTTTTAGTTTTCCACAGATGCAGTTGGACCAAACACCATTGTCTTACTTCCTCCATGTTGAGTAGAGGTGTCTTTTCTCTTCTATAGGATGCCACCACCTCCTAGAGTTTCAGTATCTCTGTCCTTTTGCCTCTACCTCATCAACATGTCAACATCCTCACCTCTTTACCCCTAAACCCTTCCACCACCTCCCTACAAGTTTGACTTTGTTCTCCACCCCTCCTATCTCTTACCTTACATTTTGGAAAGAGTTTCATACTCTTATTTTCTTTATTTCTTGTTCTTATTTCCTCTTGACTGATTACCAGACTTCTTCAAATGTCCCAGTGATGTTCTTTGAGATAGTCAATGCCCTTAAGTTTGTTGGGTCCAGTTTGTTTATTATAGTAGACTTCATTAATGTGTTTGATACTGTTGATTTAGCCTTCTACTTGAAACACCATGCATGGTCCTTGGATTTTATTATACTTGGATCCTCTGGATCTTGGTGTGCCCTTTGTCTCCTTTTTGAACAGTGTACTCCTTCAGTCTCTAAGTCTGTTATTAGTGTTTCTTAGCATTAGAGAAACCTTGTGTGCTTTTCCTGTTACACCTCACCCCCAGTTTAGCGTCAACTCTTCTAACTCTTAGGCTTCATCCTTGGTCTTGATGTGTTCCTAAAGACTTAGGCATAGCAGAGCCACTGGAGTGGTCATCTCCAGAGGCTATGTGGAGATTTACCATCATCATCATCATGTCTAAAATGGTACCTGTCATCTTTCTTTATAACTCATTTCCCTCTTCTTTTTTCTTTTTTAATTAATAACTTTTTGTGATTTATTATTATTATTATTATTATTTTGTTTTTTTGAGACAGGGTTTCTCTGTAGCTTTTGGTGCCTGTCCTGGAAATAGCTCTTGTAGACCAGGCTGGCCTCAAACTCACAGAGATCCGCCTGCCTCTGCCTCCCAAGTGCTGGCATTAAAGGCATGCACAACCACCGCCCAGAAAGTTTTTTTAATTTAATTTTATTATTTCTTAGGTTTTTTTAAAGATTTATTTATTTATTATGCATTCAGTGTTCTGCCTGCATGCATCCCTGCAGGCCAGAAGAGGGCACCAAATCTCATTACAGATGGTTGTGAGCCATCATGTGGTTGCTGGGAATTGAACTCAGGACCTTTGGAAGAGCAGGCAAAGCTCTTAACCATTGAGCCATCTCTCCAGCCCTATTATTATTATTATTATTATTATTCAGGGTTATAAAACCCTTGGTGGAGGAAGGACTTAGTTTGGCTCATGGTTCAGAGGGCTTTAGTCCATTGGTGTTGAAGGCATGGCAACAAAAGAGACTTGGTCTATAGAGTTGGGGTGTGAGGAATTGGCCTGTTCAAATGGTGAGGACTGGGAAGCAGATCGGGTAGGCTGGAACAAGAAGCTTATACAACCGTTACAGATCTACCCCAGCAATCTAGTTTATTCAGCCAGATCCCAGCTCTTAAAAGTTCCATAGCTTTCAAAGGAGAGCCACAGCTGGAGACTGATTTTAAAATAGAAATTTGTGGGGAATGTTTTAGAGTCATACATACCTGTCTTTTTTTCCCCAGTACATTCTCTCTGGCTCTTTTTTCTTCCTCAAACTTGACCTCTGTTGGCATGTTCCCATCCTTCAGGGTTGTATGTAATATGCTGAGATCGCCATCCCTCAGGTATGTATGTCATATACTGAGATCTCAGTAGCATCCAGGATTTGGGATCCATTCCCCCTCCCCCATGCCCAAGTTGCCTCTCTACCTCCCTGGAGCTTTGGATAGGTAGGGCTTCCCACTTCAATCCAGCAGAAGCAATCTGCAGCCTCACTTCTGCCCAGCCAGCAACTGTAAATTCCATGGCATGGGCAATCAGAGGTTAATTCATTCCTCATTCCTTGTCTCTATTGTGACCTTGGGGACAGGGCTCAGAACATCAGGTCAAGTTCATCTTCATTCAGATCATTGTATTTTGTCAATGGGTTCCATCTCTCACTTTAATAAAACAACATCCACAATAGACTGGCATGACTTTCCAACAAATTGCCATTGTGTAAGTGCTTTCTGCTTTGCACTGCTCGGATATTCAGACGGAATGAATGGTAATGTTGGGTGGCTACTAGGAAGATTGGTGTGCAGAGCTGAGAAAGGTCGCTCTCTCTTTTCCATTTTTTTCTCCCTTTAAAGTAATAATAAAGATTACAGAAGAGAAATAAGCAAGGGAAGTTAATTTGAAATGAATCTTTAATCAGGTTTCATCTGTTCGAAGCAAACGTCTCCTTTGTTTGAGCACGGCCGCAGAGGTGGAGCCTGGAGACACTATTCTGTAGAGGTACCCTCAAAGTCAAAGCCATTCTGACAGAAATCAAACGAGAAATAATTTCTCCCTGAAGGAATTCTGTTTCAGCTTAATGACGGCTCGAGTGTTCCTGTTCAAATGGCATAATGGGGCTTTTTAATTACGGCTCACACTGTCCAGTGGAATGGCAAGACTTTTACTTATTTATTTTTTCCCTGAGCTCATTTGTTGAGTGTGTGTTACCAAATACAGAGTTTACTCCAAGGTGAAAAAGTGAATTGACTTCTAAAGGTAGATGTGTGTCCAAACTTCCCTTTCATGGGAGAGGAGAAAGGGCCTGGCTCAGCTAATGGGGCATAATAGAATCAGGCTACAGGTGGTGATTTATTTCCCAAGACCACTGGAGAACCAGGTGGATCACACAGTGGGATGCCAGTGCTAGCTTCTTTAGTGTTGTGTGATAGACAAAATACCCACACAAAAGCAACTTAAGGGAGAAAGGGCTTATTTGGATTTATAGTTCAGAGAGAGAGAGAGGAGACAGAGAGAGAGACAGAGAGAGACAGAGACATGCAGAGAGACACACAGAGAGAGTCAGAGAGAGAGAGAGGGAGAGAGAGAGAGAATAGAGGCTGGGACATTGAGCAAATGTTCAAACATCATCCTATAGGGAGACATTTTATATGCAAACCACAACAATGCCTACAATCAAAACTGAAAATCGCATCTGAACCTTGCATTTTAGGATTTGTGCTCTGGCTCTGTGGAGTATCAGGGTCCATCCTTTAACCTTGAACATTCAAGTCTCTTTTGTCTTAAATAGAGACTTGAGACATAGCAGAGCTCTGTAGTAGCTGTAGTGATGTAGATGTACTTTGGAATCTAGTCCCGTTTCTTACTGGTTCTAGGGTTTGCTCCAATTCTTTGAGCATGTGTAGTGAAGAGAAGAGACGTGGATGGAGAGAACTGGAGTCATACAATGTTCTCATACTGTAGTAGAAGCAAGCAGCACGCACACAGAGATTTGAGTGAAGGTATCCAAACCTAGCCCTGTTTTCCACTCTTTGATAGATGACATTATCTCAGGGCATCTTTTTTTAAAAAAATTTATTTTATTATTTTTTTTACAAGACAGAGTTTCACAGGTAGCCCTGGCTGCCATGGAACTCACTTTGTAGACCATGTTGGCTCCAAACTCAGAGATCCACCTGCCCCTGCCTCCCAAATGTTGGAATTAAAGGAGTGTAGCACCGCTGCCTGGTGTCTCTTGGATCTTTGTTATTTTATTTATTGTATGTCTATATATGTGGTGGCCATTCCTATATATATATGTGTGCGTTTACATGAATGTGGGTCTTCCTGTGTGTGTGTGTGTGTTTGTGTGTGTGTGCATATCTATGTGTGTGAATGTGGAAGTCAGAGGTTGATATCCAGTGTCTTTCTTGATCACTCTCCATCTTATGTATTGAGGAAGGTTCACTTGAACCCAGAACTTGCTGATTCAACTTGTCTAGTTGAACATTTTGCTCCAGGGATCCCGTCTCTGCCTCTCTTGTGTTGGGATTTCGGCCAGGTCACCATTCCCACCCAGCAGTTTTTGAATGTTAGAACACTGAACTCTAGTCCTCACTTTTGTATGGCAAATTGTTTACTTGCTGTGCTATTCACCCAGCCCAGAGGGTCTTGGTTTTGAACTATCGGGCATAGTTATAATGGTTTTTTTTTTCTTGTTTCTTTGCTGCTCAGTTAACGGAATTATAACCATCTTGTTAACTAACAGGTCTCCAGACCTGGGTATCATAATTTTCTAGCAAGTCTTTATTAGGTGAAAATGTGGGGATATCTAGTTTTTCTGATTTGCTATAGAAAATGTAGGATTCAGAACATTTCTAGCTCACTTGAGTGTTTAAGAAACAAGAGCTCGAAGGAAAATGGGGGGTGGGCAGCTGCCTGTTTACTCTGCTGCCAAGGCTACTTCCATCTCCCCACTGTGAATTCTGGAAGGATGTGGGTCATTACTGGGAAGGGTGGGAAAGGATGCTGAATTAGTGCAGGAAATGACTGTAATTTTGGAGTTTGCAAAAGCTTCATGAAAATCTCCCCTCTGCACCTCGCTTGTCTTAGAATGTTACCTGTCTCAGGGCACTCCTGAGTTGGTCGAGAGGGGCAGGCATCACTGGCCATCTTCATCTTAGTTTCGCATGACCCACTCGCAGCCTCAAAAGGATTAGGGCAATAGATATTTCCAGCTACACAGAATGTTTTCGGAGAAGCAATAAATTTATGTACATAAATTTGGACACATGTATTGTATTGACACAGTGTATTCTAGGTGTGCTCATTCCCTCCTTGGCCACTTAAAGGTCTAGTCTTGATTTTTGTTCTGTACAATTGATGTTTAATTAAATACATGTTGAATGAAAGAAAAATCTATTGCAAGAAAATACAAACCTGTGCAGCAAATAGGCATTCAATAGATAGTTATTGAACAATGACTTTCTATCACTTTGGATGACTTGATTCACATCCGTGAACTTTGTTTATATGCTCTCATTCTCACATCCTATGAATTAATAATAAGTTAATTAGAGTTCATAATTTTCCATTTTATGACTTAGCCACTGTGATGGTTCATCTCAGTTGTCAACTTGATGAGATCTGGAATCACCTGGGAGAGGGGCCACTGGGCATGCCTGTGGGGTATCTTGATTATGCTAATTGAGATAATTGAGATGGGGAGACTGCTTCACTGTGGGCAGGCCCCTTCCCTGGGTTTGGACCTTGGACTATACAGAAACAAGAGTGCGAGCTGAGCACAGCACTCATGGCTTCTTGACTATGAACGCAGCAGGCTCGTACTCTTGCCACTGTGAGCTCCCTGTCTCTAAAGGACTCTAAGCTACACAATGGGCTATGTAACCTGACTCTCTGAGCTGAAAATAGGCCCCTTCTCCTTGCTTTTCTCAGGGTATTTTATTACAGCAGGCAGGAAAGTATAAGACAGACACATTGATCAGTAAATATTTTCTGGAACAGAAGGAGGAAGTGATCTTAGTTATTTTGTTACTGTGACCGTGATCTCCAAGGGGAAGGGATTTGCTTGGACTGTGCTGATCACGCATTGCCTGGAATGTCAATAATATGGTTGCTGCGGTGGAGACCTAAAATCCCACTGTCTTGAGTCCATCACACACTTGGGGTCCTGGCCTTTTGATGTTCTTACCTTTCATCTCGGAGGCAGCGACTCACGTCACTTTTGCTAGAGCCTGACACTAGGAGCTAGATCAGACAGCTGGAGTGTCAGACGTTTGTATCTGCGATCTGGATCGAAGCAGTTTCTCCATACTCTTCAAAGTGACACAGAGACTGTCTCAAATCACTTCTCCCATTTGATTTCAGTAGTGCATTTTAGAGTCATTAAACTTCAACCTCTGACTTACATAGTACGAATGATATTACCCATGAGCATCACAAATATTTCTGCACTCCTGTCTTTTTCTATCTATGTAAACCAAAAGGAAACAACAAATAGTTTGTTCTCTTATCTGTGTGGCGGGAGACAACACATTGGTATACGGCTGGCACTGCTTGATGCTGGTCTGCATATCTGGAAACTGAGACCCCTCAACTCATCTATTTAATAGTTCCCCCTAGCTCTCTTCTCCCTTACCCTAATGTGTCTGGGCACCTCTTCAGTACAGGTGCCTGTGAGCCACAGTAGAAGTGGTACAAGAATCCTAGGCATTGGCCTAACTGCTGCTCTCATTCTCTTCTTGTAATGGGGCCTGTGTCACTCAATTTCTATTACTAAGTTCTAATTCCATCATGTGTAAAATGGAGATCAGGATCCTTGTCTTTTCCACACCACTGGGTTTCTGGGAGAATTATATAAGCTAGTGGAAGCCAATTAAAAATTTTACAGTTCTATAACTATATGAGAGATTATTGGGTATAGTTAAATACAATTGGTGCTACTCAGTTAATGAAGTTATCTCCTCAAAGCACCACAGCCTCCCCTTCACACTACTCAAAATGACAAAGTTAAAGCTGCCTGATGATTTAATCCCTCATCTTCCCCCGGCCGTGCTGAGCTTCTCTGCGGACTGGATCTGTGAATGCTTTGGCTGCACTCTTGGTGATGCAATCATCGGAGGTGGCTGGGCTCTGGTGGCTTCAGCGGGCCAGTGCCCTGCACTTAGATTCTGAATGTTTGTCAGGGTGGGGTGGGCACAGAGCCTCCTGGTTAACTGGGTGGACAGCTATCAAAGAGAAGCTCCAAGGTTTCATTCTGACCAGCTTGAAGTTCTGGGAACTGAGATGGAGAGATGGTTACAAGAATGGCCAGTGGTTGTATCTAAGAGTGTTCGAGGTCTTTAGACATCAGGGAAACACAAATTAAAACTGCTTTGAGACCTGTTCTCACCCTAGTCAGAATGGCTGTCATTGAGAAATAGGTAATAAATGCTGATGAGAATGTGGGAAAATTCTTATTCAGTGTTGGCAGGGGTGTGAACTGTTGCAGTCACTATGGAAATCACAGTGGAGGCTTCTCAAAAAACCTAAAAATAGAGCTGTCATATGACCCAGGTACCGAACTCCTAGTTGTAGCGCAGAGAACTCTGTATCCTACCACAGAGATACGTGTATGTGAGTGTTATTGTCACTGTATTCACAGCCTGTAGGGAACGGAACCAGTCTAAATGGACATCAATAGATGAATGGTTAAGGAAAATGGGGAACGTGGACAGAATGGAATTTTATTTATATGTTTTTATTTTTGAGATTATAAATACATCACTTATCCCTTTCCCTTCCTCCCTCAAATCCTACCATATACCCCTCTTTTTTCTCTTTCAAATTCATGGCTAATTATTGTTATATGCACAGAGGTATACATACATACATGTATATTCCTGAATATAACCTGTTCAGTCTTTATAATGTTACTTTATGTGTATTTCAGGACTGACCATTTAGTATTGGAAAAACACTTGGTGTGCCCGTCCCTGGGGAAGACTCTTTCTTCCACAGCCATCATTCCTTAGTTGCCTGTTTGAGTTATTATGAGCTTTTCCCCTGTCCAATTTAGCGTGTATATTGGTGTCAGCCTTATTTCAGGTTGTGTTTAGACAACCATGTTGGTGAGACTTCATTTGTGCAGCTCCTGACATTTCTAGGAGGCACAATCTCACAACAAACTCCCCGTTCCTCTGACTCTTAACATCTCTTCTTCTCAAAAGATCCTTGATCTTACACGCAGGAGTTGTTTTGTAGACATATCCATTGGGTCCGGGCCCCACAGCTCTGATCTGATCCCTTGCGGTTTTTTTTCTGCAATGGTCTACTTCTGTTGCAAAGAGAAGTTTCCTTGATGAGAGGTGAGAACTAGCCTTATCTGCTGATATAATGATAAATATTTAGAATGTAGTTAGACATTATGCTGCTTTAGTAAAATGGCAGTTGTAGCTTTTCCTGTAACACCCATGACTTCCCTAGCCCGGGGTCGTTGACTAGGCTTCCAGTACCAGGCGTGAGTTTTCTTTTGTTGTGCAGGTCTTAAGTCTGATTAGAGAGCTGTTGGTTACTGCCAAGGTTACTGTGCCCTTGGGGTTATCGTGTCATGTTGGTCATTGTTGTGGTTCATAGGTGTTATATAGCTGGGTAGGATTGTTGGTTGCTTTCCTCCTTTGAAAGCTTCTATGGCCACTTTTAGCATCATGAAAGGTAATCCTCAGGGAGGAGGCTTTTGGGTTATATCCAGCTTGGGGTCTTTGGGCCCTGCATTTGAAGTGTATGGTGTCTTCAACAACAGGAACTTACCTTTCACCGTTAGGGGACAAACAACATCAACAACAGTGTAATGTCTTGGGAGTCTCTTGGGTAACCCTGACCATCAACTCTAAAGTAAGTTTCTCATGCCTAGTATTGGGGCTTTTAATTAGATATTCTATGGCTCTTAGAGGGAGCATTGTCAGCCAGGTGGGAGAATTTCATTTAGACCATATATATTTAATACAAATAGGTATTATGTGTATTAAAGGTATTTGTCTTAAGGTTTCTAATGGTGTGATGAAACACCATGACCAAAAAGCAAGTTGAGGAGGTGTGGTAATTTGAATGGAATTGGCCTCCACAAGCTCACAGGGAGTGGCACTAGTAAGAGGTGTGGCCTTGTTGGACTTGGTGAGGACTTGAGAGAGGAAGTGTGTCACTGTGGAAGTTAATTTTGAGGCCTCATATATACTTACGTCACTCGTAGTGAGACAGACCTGTGGGATGAAGACATAGCAGTTCCTTCTCCAGCATCATGTCTGTCTGTACACCACCATGAACCCTGCTATGATTATAATGGATTAAACCTCTGAACTGTAAGCAGCCATATTAATTAAATGTTTTCCTTTAACCCCACATCTGACAGAGGGCTGATCACCAATATATATAACAAATTCAAGAAACTAGACACCAAAATATCAAATAATCCAATTAAAAATGGGATATAGATATAACCAGAGAATTCTCAGCAGAGGAAATTCAAATGGCCAAAAAACATTTAAGGAATTGATTAACATTCTTAGCCATCAGGGAAATGCAAAACAAAATGACTCTGAGATACCATCTTTCACCTGTCAGAATGACTAAGATTTAAAACACTGATGATAGCTTATTCTGCAGTGAATGTGGAGTAGGGGGAACACTCCTCCATTGCTGGTGGGAGTGCAAACTTATATAGTTACTTTGGAAATCAATATGGTGGTTTCTCAGAAAATTGGGAATCAGTTTATTTCAAGGCCCAGCAATACCACTCTTGGGCATATACGCAAAGGATGCACAATCATACCACAAGGACATTTGATCAACTATGTTCATAGCAGCATTATTTGTAATAGCCAGAACCTGTAAACAACCTAGATGCCCATCAACCAAAGAATGGATAAAGAAGATGTGGTACATTTGCACAATGAAGCAGTTAAAAATAATTCAGCAGCAGTTAAAAATAATGACATCTTGAATTTTGCATGCAAATGGACAGAATTAGAAAACATCATCCCGAGTGAGGTAACCCAGACTCAAAAATACCAAATATGGTATGTACTCACTCATAAGTGGATGCTAGTCATAAACAAAGGGCAACGAGCCTATAGCTCAGGATCCTAGAGAAACAAAGTAATAAGGTGAACCCAAAGAAAAACATATATAGACCCACCTGGAAATTGGAATCAGACAAAAATTTGGGAGCAGGGGGGTGGGAGGTAGAGGTGCGGGGAACACGGGGGTAGAGGAGAACTTGAGGGAATGGAATGGTTGAGATGGAGGAAGGACAGATATGAGAGCAAGGAAAGAGATATTTTGATTGAGGGAGTCATCTTGAGTGAAAAAACCCATCTTGAGTGAGGTAACCTTGACCCATAAAGACAAACATAGTATGTACTCACTCTTAAGTGGGATTAGATGTAAAGCAAAGGATAACCAATCTACAATCCACAGTCCCAGAGAAGCTAAGTAAAAAGGGAGACCCTAAGAGGGATACACGTAGAGGGCCCTAGGAAGAAAATTAGTTAAGATCTTCTGGGTAAACTGGGAGGGGGTAGAAGAGACAGAATGGGGGATGGGAACATGAGGGATCAAGAAGACTGAGTTGGGGGAGGGATGGAGGGAGAGAGCAATGAAAGAGGTATCTTGATAGAGGGAGCCATTATGGGGTTAGGGAGAAACCTGGTATTAGAGTAATTCTCAGGAATCTACAAGGATGACCCCAGTTAAGACTTCTAGCAATAGTGGAGCGGGTGTCTGAAATGGCCTTCCCCTTTAATCAGTTTAGTGACTACCCTAATTGTCACCATAGAACCTACATCTAGTAACTGATGGAAGCAGATACAGTGACCCATAGCCAAGCACTGGGCTGAGCTCCTGAAGTTCAGTTGAAGAGAAGGAGGAGGATTATATGAACAAGGGGGGTCAAGATCATGACGGTGAAAACCACAAAGACAATTGACCTGAGCTAGCGGGAGTGGACGGACTATGGACTGACAGCAACCAGGTGGGGGGGGGCACTGCATGGAACCTAACCTCTGAATGTGGGTGACAGTTATGTGGTTTGATACGTTGGCGGGGGGGCTGGAAGTGGCATCAGGACCTATCCCAGGTACACGAATTGGCATTTTGGAGTCCGTTCCCTATGGTGGATTACCTTGCTCAGCCTTGATATGGGGTGGAGGGTAAGGGGAGGGACTTGGTCCTGCCTCAAGCTGGTATTCCAGACCTTGACCCCCCAAGGAAGGCCTTACCCATTCTGAGGAGTGGATAGGGGATGGGAAGGAGGGAATGGTGGGGAGGTGGGGAGAAGGGGGTTGATTATGTTGTAGGGTTGGTATGTAGAATGAAAAGTAAACTTTTTTAATAAAGAAAAAATGAAATTAAAAAAATGTTTTCTTTATAAGAGTGACTGTGGTCATGGTGTCTCTTCAGAGCAATAGAACCCTAACTAAGACAGAAGTTGGTACCCGGGGCTGGGGTATTGCTGTGATCATGCATTTGTTTGAAGGAATCTGGACCTTGGTACTGTATATTAGACAAGCTGGTTTAAGTGCTGCTTAATGGGCCATACTAGCAGAAGCATGGAAAACAGTGATGCTGAGTGTGATTTGAACTGTGGGTGTCTGGATCAAGAGGTAACAGAGGAGAAGAATGTTAGTATGTGACCTAGAGACCAGTTTTGGGATATTTTGATGAAGAATATGGCTGCTTTTTGTTCTTGTTCTAAGAGTCTGCCTGAGGCTAAGTGAAGAGTTTTGGATTAATTCTGTTGGCAGAGGAAATCTCAAAACAGCCTAGCATAGACTCTGTCATGTGGTTATTAGTGTTAACTCTAATGAAGATTTATAATGAAAAGGAGCAAGCTGAGTAAATAAAAATGCAAAATATACGGATTGAAAGAAGGACTACCAGGAAGTGGAATAGAACTAAACCCTGTGTCGAAGGAGATAAGTGGATTAAGAAATGGAATAAAGGGAGCATTGACCTCAGGCAAGATTGCATGCTGCTAAATCTCCAATTTGTGAAAAGGAGTTAAGAACAGTTTAGATCCAGGCATGGTGGCACATGCCTTTAATCCCAGCACTTGAAAGGCAGAGGCTGGTGGATCTCTAAGTTTGAGGCCAGCCTGGTCTATAGATCAAGTTCCAGAACAGCTAAGTTTAGGCAATGAAGGAAACCATTGAAAACAGAAAACTAGTGAAGATGTAATTGAACGAGGGGGTCATGTTCCAGCCCCAGCAAGTGCAGAATTTGGCAGCTTCGGCCATGCAATTCTGGCTTTAGAGTCAAGGATAGAAGAACAGGGCTATGAAATCTGCCTCTGTGACTAATGAAAGCCACTGAGGCCAGGCATGTGTCAGGGGTGTCCCTGAACAGAGGCCTAGAGAGGCCATTTCATGTAGCTGGGAAGGTGAAGCCTGGCTTGCCTTGGAGACCCCAAAATGTTAGAGTTGCCAAAGTTGTTTACCTGTTGAATAAAGTTACTAACAGGGATGGAACCAGCCCAAGAGAAAGAAGTGTGTTGCAATCAACAAGCTGAAAGGAGTTGGAGGTCTGAATTATATCTTGACATCAGACATGGAGATGCAGAGTTTGGAGTTTGCCCAGCTGGTTTCAGTCTTGCTTTGGTCCAGTATTTCCTCACTGTGTTTCCTTCCCTACATTTTGGAATGGTAATGTATACCCTACGTATATGTTGGAAATATGAGATCTGTTTCTTGATTTTGATTTTACAGGGAATTGCAGTTAAGAGATTGCATGAATCTCAGAAGAGACTTTGAACTTTAAAACGTTGTCGAGACTGTGATAAACCATGGGATTTTTGAAGTTGGACTAAACTCATTTTGCATTATGATATGGTTACAAGCTTATGGGTGTCAGGGAGTGGAATGTGGTAGTTTGAATGTAATTGGTCCCCAGAAACTCAAAGGAGTGGCACTATTAGGAGGTGTGGCCTTGTTGGAGTAGGTGTGGTCTTGTTGGAGGACGTGAGTCACTGTGGAAGTTTGCTTTGAGGTCTCATACATGCTCAAGCATCTCCTGGTGAGACAGATTACTTCCTGTTGCCTGTGGAATCAAGATGCAGCAGCTCCTACCCCAGCACTGTGTGTGCCTGCATGCCACCATGCTCTCTACCATGATCATAATGGACAAACCTCTGAACTGTAAGCAGCCTCCTCAATTAAATGTTTTTCTTTTTAAAAGTTGCTGTGGTCATGGTGTTTCTTCACAGCAATAGAAACCCTTACTAAGGCAGGCTGGCTTACACTTTCACAATGTATTCCCTAACTGAAGAAAGCCAGGACAGGAGCTCAAGCCGGGCAAGAACCTGGAGTCAGGAGGTGATGCAGAGACCATGGAGGAGTGTTGCTTACTGGCTTGCTCCCCATGGCTTGCTCAGTCTGCTTTCTTACAGAACCCAGGACCACCAGCCCACAAATGGTCCCACCCACAATGGCCTGGGTCTCCCCAATCAATCACTAATTAAGAAAATGCCTACAGCCAGATTTTATGGAGACATTTTCTCAATTGAAGCTTCCTCCTTTTAGATAACTCTAATTTGTGTCAAATTGATCTAAAACAATCCAGCACAGTATTTTAGATAGATAGTTAACAGTATGACCCCTTACAAGTTTTCAGGCATCCTTACTGTTGTTCTACTCTTCCTCCTCCTTCCGCTATATTATCTCTCTCTCCCTCCCCACTACCTAATTAGAGCATCCTGTTTTCTCTATTTCCCCAGTCAGATCATTTGTGCCCTGCTAGTTCCTTCTCTATTGCTAATCCCCACCTCTAAACCCAGCAGTGGTCCCTTTTCACTTTCCTGACTTCTGAAGTTATCCCAGGATATCCATTTACATCTGAAGATTTGGAGCTAGGACCCCCAAATGAGAGAGAACATTTGATGTTTATCTTTCTGGGTCTGAGTTCCCTCACTCAATATGATCTTTTCTAGTTCCATTCATTTACCTGCGAAGTTCATTATTTCACTTCTTTTTACACAGTGGAATTTTATTCAGCAGCAAAGAAAAAATGAAAAATGAAATTATGAGTTTTACAGGAAAATAGAAGCAACTGGAAAATAACTATATTAAGTGAAATAACCCAGTTTCAAAAAGAAACTTACCACAGGTTCTTTCTCATATGTAGATCCTAGCTTCTAATTTTCATGTCTGTGTATTCATGTAGGAGAAAATTTGGAGGGTCAGGAGTCTAGAAAACAGCCCAATGAGGAAGGTGGATGGGGAGGACAGTATAACATGGAAATGGTACTACTGGGGGAGGAAGCCAAGGAGGAGGGGCAGGGAGATTGAGGAGTATGGGGGAGATCAGTTCAAACTAAGTGTGTATGAGAATGCCACAAGGAAACGCGGTTCTTTGAATGTTTATTGAAAACTAAAATTAGCCGGGTGGTGGCTCACGCCTTTAATCTCAGCACTGGGAGGCAGAGGCAGTGGATCTCAGTGAGTTTGAGGCCAGCCTAGGGTCTACAAAGCAAGTTCCAGGACAGCCAGAACTGTTACACAGAGAAACTATGCCTTGAAACCAAACCAAACCAAATCATACAAACAAACAAACAACCTAACATTAAAGCCAAGGGTGTTGACACACACCTTTAATCCCAGCACTTGGGAGGCAGAGGCAGGCGGATCTCTGAGGTCAGCCTACAAAGTGAGTTCCAGGACAGCCAGGGCTGCACAGAGAAACCCTGACTCCCCCAAACAAACAACAAAATCAAATTAAACGAACAAAAATAAAAACAAACAACAACAACAACAACAACAAAACACCTAAAATTTAAAAGGACAAAGTTCTGAAGGGAAGGTTTATATTGGGAATGTGATGAGAGTAATGGGGGTAAAAACTGCCCAATCTCAGTTTAGATGTGTACGAAATTGTCAAAGAATAAAACAACGATTGAGAGTAAAATAGACTCGAAGAGGCCAAAGGCCCCTAGAAACTGACCCTTCCTCAATAAATGGGTCACCCAGCCCACGTCTAAATGTCACCAGTAAGCAGTAGCCCAGCACGTAGGAAAAGGTCCTTTTGTTGTTAGCTCTAAGTGGTGTGACATTGACCTCTGTTGCCATGTAACTCTCCCCATACAGAGGCTGCCTCTTGCATCAGCACATTTGAAGTCTGCCACTGAGGTGTCCCCCCCACCCCCGGAAGCACTTCCAGTGTCCGCAATCATCTCTTAAGTCATCTGGGAATCAGTCATTCATATTTTAGTGTGAAATTATCCCTCTAGGTCATTTGCACCTAGGATATAAGTTGGTATGGCACACATATTGATCCAGAAACAGCTGGAATAATATTAGGTGTCAAATGGCCTTGAGAAATGAGAAGACGGAAGAATGTGTGTACATGGCCTCCTGGCCAGAGCAGTTGGGCAGGTCAAAAACCTGGGAGTCAAATATGGTGAGAGGATGTTTTTGTTGCTCAATGCAATATCCTTTATGCCTTAGATGAGGTCATCTATGCTGTTAATGATCAATTTGTGCTTAGTGAATGACTATGGGTAAATGAATAATGGGGACAGGGAGCAGATTTTGCAATGTCCTCTCAGGTCACAAGGTCTCTTCCTCAGGGCAGAGAGCCCCCTCTTCCAGGCCTATCAGTCTCTCTTCTTCAAGGTTCCTTTGTTCCTCTCCACTTAGCTCTATTTACTTGAGGTGTGATGTTAAAAATTCTGTGATTCTTTGCCATTAAACATGACTTTTGAGAGGCCATGAGCACTTCTTGTTTTGCTTTCAGTGATTCTTTAGGGCTGTGAACAGTGTCTGGAGTGTAGACGACTCTCAAAATAGTCAAAGCTAAGTGAATGTTTGGCATGGGCATCGTGGTGCGGTTTCTATCTACTGCTGAAGTCACGTACTAGATACAGCAAACACATTTTCTACAAGGGAGCAGGGCTCATTTTGTTCAGTCAAGAATGCCAGTTCTCAGCACCCAGTTTTCATTTTCCTCCCTGGGATACTGTCTATGAGTATTTGTGGAAGCTTTAAAAATTAGAGTTGGTTATGTGTGGTTTTGATGGCTTCTGTTGCTAGATTGCCTAATGTCTGGTGTGATTTTGGGTTACTTTTCTCATCCCTGGGTCTCAGCTTTTTCATCAGTATAACTGAGTTGGAAGGCATACTCTAGTGGGCACCTTCTAGTCTCAGAAGTCACCTGCATTGACTTCCTGTTTGTGTGTGTGTGTGTGTGTGTGTTGCACATGTGTGGGCATGTGCACTCATATGTGCTTGTATATGTGGAGACCAAAAGTCAACTCTGGGTCTCTGTCTACTGCTCTCTACTTCATTTGTCTGCAGAGTGATTTGTTTACTGGGCTTGCAAACCTCCAGGATCTTCTGCCTTCCTTCAGGGTTTGAGTTACAGGCACTCCCCACAAAAGCCTTTTACATGGGAACTGGGGATTTGAACTGGCAGTCCTGTGTTTGTACAGCAAATACTTTAGCCATCTCTCCAGATCCCACATAAATTTACCTTTATAGGTGAATTCACACAGTAATCCGCAAGCAAGTCCAAAGTTACATGAACTTCCCTTGGCTTCTAGAAAGCACAGACAAGAAGAAACCAAGAGTCAGACATTTTGGGAAACAGCAGTAATAGAACTAAGAGATGAAGCAAGCAAACCCCACTGTGCTATGGACAATAAGGACAGATGACACAGAGCTGAATGGCTCTGTGTGACAGACCCTGCATCTGCTGTAATCAGCTGGCACGGAGCAGCTGTGGGCTGGTCTTGGGAGAAGGCAGACTCCAGGACCTGTTTCTACTGTAATCAGTTGGGAAAGGATGCTTTGGGCTCATTTTGGGGCAGGCAGTTGGAGAACATGGCAGCATCTAAGATTGGATTCCTGTTGATTGCAGGAGCCAGGGAAGGGGCCACCCTCTGGCTAGGCCTCTTACTGATGTAGCTTCATTCATTTCTGATAAGAGTCTCCGGGACAAATGGCCAACAAACCACATGAAAAAGTGTTCAACGTCATTAGCCACCAGAGAAGCACACATCGAAACCACATTGAGATTCCATAATATACCAGACAGAATGGTGGTCATCAAGAAAATAAATAACAACAGATGTTGGTGAAGATGTGAATGAAAGGCAACTTGTATACTCCAAAAGGCTTTCCAGGTACAAGCAGGATGGATGGTTGCATCTTAGCCACACCTGTACTGCTACTGACACCTAGTGACTGTCACTATGCTAATACCATACATATAAGGTATGGGGAACGGGGCCCATGTTCAGCCTCTAAGTCCAAAGGCCTGGTGCTCTTCTCGCTCATCTCTTAGCTGATACCTATCTCTTAGTGTTGCTTTCTCTACTCTCTGGGGGTTCAGAGAGATCCACAAGTCCTCAGACATGTCAAGTTACTTCTAGCATTCGGGTTTTTCGTGTGCCCTCACAGTTTCCTGGTGTGAACTCACAGAGTTAGCCTCTGTAGCTTGAGCTCACCTGGAGAATTTGTTGTTTCTCTGAGGCAAGGTTACATACACGCCAAGCCAGCCTCCAACTCACTATGTAGCCCAAGATAGCCACAAAGGCGTGATTCTCCTGCTTTTATCTCACGAGAGTTGGGATTACAGGCTCCTGCCTCCATTCCCAGTGGGCTTTCTATCTTCCAGGCTGTTCCACACGGCACTCATCAACTCGACCCAGGATGCTTTTGGACGTGTTTCTCTGGTTTGGTTTCTTCTTTGAGCTTGGGTTGGCCAAGGAGAGAAGAGATACTCCCCATCTAACTGCCTTGCAAATATTATTAGAGGTGAGAATGGAGAGCAAGAGGCTGCTGGCTGGGAGCAGCACTGCGGCCATCGATTGGGTAACAGGAAGCCCTCAGGTGTGAGTCCTCATTAAGGCAGAGGGGCATGAATCATTTTCTAATGACATCGCTTCGATCCCAGCGGCTCAGCATGCAGCTTGCCTCCACGGTTGGGCTGCGAGTCAGGAGAGCCGGTGGGGTCTGCAGCCAGGCTGCCTGCCATATGTTGTTCCTTACAATTAGCAGGTGCTGGGGGTGCAGGATAGACAGCCAGCGGCCAAGGCAGCTGCTTCTGCCAGCGATGCTCTCACAGGCCACTCCTGGCACTTAAGAGGGGAAAGAAGGTGGGGAGAAGTGAAATCTAACCTCAAGGGGCACTATGATGGGACTGGGAGGAGGGGCCTTTGCTTCAGATTGTTCCGCACTTATTGATGAACCCTGACAGGTCTATGACATCTGGAGGTTATTTTAGTATAATCCTATTGCTGTCTACTGTAACATACTATAGAGTGAACAGTAAAAATGTTAGTCCTTCCAGGAACAATCAGTATTATCGATTATGTTATTTTCACCTTTATTTTTTACAGATTTTTTTTCATGCAAAATTGGCAAGCACTGAGAGCTTAGATGTACATTTGTTCACCCTTTGATAAATGCACACACTGTAATCCACATGATTGTCATAGTCTAGGGCATTGCCATTGCTTAAAAGACTTCTCTAGTACCCTCTCTTAATAGGTCCTAGCCACACTCTCCAGGCAAAAGAGCCGGGTCTTTATGTTTCTACTGTGGAACAGACATTTGTATTCAAGGGTTTTGTACGAACGAAGTGATACAGTGTGTCATATTTTGTCCCTTGCTTTTTCACTCAGCGTGACAATTTTGAGATTCATTCATGGAATGTACATCAGTAGGCTCTTCCTTTTTTTTTAAATTACCAAATAGCACTTTGTTGCTTGAACACACCATAGTTTGCTTGTCTGTTCTAGTTATAGATACCTGGGATGCTGAACTGAGGCTCAGAGAAGGAGGTGGTATCTTTCTGTCATCTGAGTTGCATCCAATCAACTGAAACTATGTCACTTTGCATTTTGATTGTGTTTGACTCTTCTTCCAGATCTCTTTTACTCTCCCCCTCTTCCCTGTAGCAGGCATTGAGATCCCACACACAAGACACCTTGTTCCTGGAGGTTGTGGTCTGTGGAAGAGATAAGCAACCCATGTTGATGTCACATGTGTAATTACAGCTGTGATAGGGGCTGTAAGAAACCATGGTTAGCATATTCCTTTCATCCCAGTACTTGGGAGGCAGGGACAGCAGATCTATGTGTGGTCCAGGCCAGCCTGATCTACAGAATGAGTTCCAGACAGCCAGGGCTACACAGAGAAACCCTGTCTTGAAAAACAAAAACATAAACCAACCAACCAAACAAAAACAAAAGAACAACAATGAAAAAGAAGAAGCCGTGGCAACTGGTGTCAAGGGGGATTAGGGAGGGTCCTTCCAGGGACATTAAGCTCAGAGAAAATGCCATTCCTGTTGGTCATCAGGGTTAAGAGGGTATAGAATATGCAAGCAGAAAGAACAGCCTCTGAGGCTGGAGAGAGCATGGTGCATTAAGAACCCTCTGGTACAACAGCTCTCAACCTATAGGTGCTGACCTCTATAGGGGTCACATATCCGATATTCTACACCGCAGATATTTACATTAAGATTCATAGCAGTAGAAAAATTAGTTATGAAGTAGCAATGAATGATTTTATGTTTGGGGGTCACCATAACATGAGGAACTATATTAAAAAGTTGGAGCATTAGGGATGTTGAGAACCACTGCTCTAATAGATATAACACATGGCATGTACTAGGAGCCAGACACATGCAGTAAGAATTCAACAAAGGCTTTTCTTCCTTCCTGCTGGGAAAAATGGGAGGACTGGATGTTATTTTGGAAAGAGGTTACCAATAAAATCTTTCCTCACTCAGTTTATACTAATTAAAAGTCTGATAAAAAAAAGTCTGGTAGGTGCCATGGATGGGTACCAACTTAGGGTTGAGGAACATGTCAAACATTTTTACTTTTATCACAAGCCCCACAAACGATCCCCTGAAGAGGATCATGATACCCATTGTGCACATTAGGAAACTGAGACTCCCAATGTGAACTGGTACATTTAGGACAGTACACCCAGTAGTGACATCAGCAGGGTCTAAGCTTATGTGCCTTCAAGGGCCATGTTCTTCTCCTCTTGTCTCTGGCTGTCTGCTCCTTGGGTAGAAGAAGGAGAAGTTCTTAGAAGCAAGGAACTGGGGAGATGTAATGGCTCTAGTCTGTTGGTGTCCCTAAGTTAAATTCAGTTCAAATTGCTTCCTAATGAAAGTTGCCCAGCTACAATCTCGGTGAGATCCGTTATGGAATAACTGACAGGCAGAGATTGCCAATACAGAGTCATTAATGTGGAGTAATCATGAGTGATAAGAGATGAAGATCTGAAGTGAACTATTAAATGACAATATCATTTTCTTGTCTTCTTCCCTTATGCACACTGACAGGAAGAGAGCTGACACGATAATTTTATAAAACTCTCTGACACTTCCTGTTAACTCCCCTCCATTAGCTTAGTGTGATAATTGGCGAGAACAGACACATCAGAAGAGGAGACATTCTCTTGAAAGAAGGAAAGCAGCTTCACAATGGGGCATAGGACCCTCTGTCTACCCTCCTGGGGAGATGCTCAGTGGATAAAGCTCTTGTTTTGTAAGCATGAGGAGCTGGGTTTGGGTCCCCAGAAGCCAGAGAAAACTGGGCATGACAGCGTGCATCTGTAGCCTCAGCACTCTTAAGGCGAGATGGGCTGCTCAGACAGGAGAACGCCCAGAACTCAGGTCGGCTAGCGTGCTGCACAGCAGCAGATGGTTCTGCCTCAAACAAGGCAGAAGCCAAAGACTCACCCTATGTTGTCCCCTGACCTCTGCACTGTGGTACCGGTGTACCTGCACCCACACATCTGAGATCGCGCGCGTGCGCGCACGCGCGCGCGCGCACACACACACACACACACACACACACACACACACACACACACACACACACACACACACACACACACACACACACACACACCCCTTAATGGCATGTGAAAGACTAAGCATTTCCTTTGTCAAATCTAGTAATATAAAGTCCATCCCCAAGATCTTTAAAAGCAGAGGAGGAAAATGGACTTTTGGCCTCTGCTCTTTTGTGTTCTACTCTCTGTTGCTGTCTCTCCTCACCACTATACACCTCTGCTTTACCCATCCTTCAAGGCCCAGTGAATTTTCACACAGGTTCTACATATATTTTTAGTTTCCCTGACTTTGAACTTGAAGTCTAGAGTTTGCTTAGGACTATGTGTAGCTTGGGAGCAGAGATCTATAATTTCTCCTTAACTGAGAAATTTAATATCTTAGACTTATAATTATTTCTTGTATTGAGAAATATGAGACCAGGGGCCTAAATGAATGAAGCCAAACATTCATTGGAATTATCTAAAACTTGATTAAATGATCTTGCCTTAGGTCTCCATGGTACAAGTTAAAACAGTGTTATGGGATGAATTGTCTTTTCCAAATTTCTCTATTGATATCCTAATACCCAGGGCTTCAGAATGGAACCATACTGGGGCAAAGAGTCCTTAAAGAGGTGGCTTAAAATGAGATGTTTTTGGTGCTTTCTAATTCAGAATGGTGAGTATCCTCAAAAAAGTAGGAGGAGGAGAAGGAGAGAGAAGATGTGAACATAGAGGGAAGGCACTGGAAGGAGAAGGCTATCTAAAAGTCTAGGAGAGAAGCACAAAGCAGTTTCCTCATAGCTCAGTAGGACCTAAACTTGTCAACTCCTTGACCTTGGAGAGGTCTCTAAAATTGTAAGGAAATAAGTGTGTGGTTTAAGCCAGCCATCTTGTGTTCTTTGTTCCAGCATTTCTAGCAAACTAAACAGCAATAGGCTAGGCAATTCAAATATCAACTGACTACAGCTATCTATGTTTGGAGACACAGCTCAGTTGGTAAAAGGAATGTTTTTAATCAAGTGATTTGGTATTTGAAGGCATTGGACCTTATCTGGGAACACCATGATCGAATCTGTGCTAAACTTTGGTACAAATAGGTCAATTACCTTTCTATTATTGCAGTTCTCAGAATACCTCCAGGAACATTGGCGACTCCTATATGACTGAGTGGATAGCTCCTCCACCCATGTATTCTCTTATTTGACCACTCAGTTAAAATTTAGAAAAGTACTACAGTATAATGAAAGCCAGTCTCTGGATTAAAATTACATCCGCCATAAGCTCTGGAAGTTTTGGCCTCTCTGAGCCTTGTTTGGACTGGACTGAATGGAGAGACTGTACCCATTCCTATTGTCTCGCACCAGAGTGACACTCAGCAGGAATTTTGATGTAGTGTGACATAGGCCAATAGACTTAACTGAACTGAGGAAAGTTTATTAACTTAATAGTCAATTTGCTGGACTAGATAGGTTCTTCAAAAAATGGGAAATGTCTACAAACTTCCACGTTAAGCTCTACTGGAACATGTTACTTCTTTTTCTTCTTCCCCATCTCTTTCTTCTTTTGTCTCCTCTCCCTGTTTTCTTCCTTTCTGTTTTCCTTTCTTTCCTTCCCTCCTTCCCCTCTCTTTTCTCTTCTAGCTTTTTTTCTCACCATAGCAAATATTTCCTGTTGAGGGTAGAACTATACACTCCCCAAACAGATGCTTAATGTAATATTGTTATGTGTGCACCTTCATTTGGAAATACAGTCTCTGTGGATATAATTTAGATGTACGCTGAGGTCATACTGGAGGAATGGGCCCAGAATCCAGTATAATTGATGTCATTAAAGTTTTAGTGACACAGAAATGGGTAGATATGCAGGGGGGAATGACATATGAAGACAAACACACAAAGGACCAGGAACTATGTGATCATGGAGACAGAGACTGGTGGGGGAGTCTCCCAGCCTGGGAGCATTAGCCACAATGTGAGGCTAGGAGAATGGCTTCATGGCTGATTTCAGATTTCTGGCCTCTAGAGATTTGAGAAAATGTATTGTCTCAATTTACATAGTGTGTGTTACTAAAGTTTGGCAGCCCTAGAAAAATAACAACAACCCAATTACAAAAAAAAACCCACAAAACTCTCTGGGGCAGAGTTTTATTGGAGATGTACCTGTTGCTGGCAGTGGAGTCTTGGTTTGCCAGCAGTCTTAGTTCTGGGATTCCTCTCTTACCTACCTACTTTACCACCTCATTTTTTCCTAGCACTGAGAATATATTCAAAATATCCAGGGATGATCCTCCCATTGGGCCACTGTGCTGGTGCCTTGCTTCAGAGCTAAACAGTGCTGCTAACAAACCAGTTAACAGAGCCTGGAGTGCCGCTCTCCATCCAGCTACTTGGTTTCTGGGTTAGACTGTCTCCCATCGGAAAGCTACTGTCTGGATGAGCAGGATCAGTGTTCTTTATGTTTGTTTTTGGTGGAATTGCTTGACCTTGGAGTGGAGGAAATTTACTCCTCAGCATTCTGTCTCAAACGCTCTTGAAAGTCATCCTTCAGCTCTGTAATATCGTCAGGGTGGTGGCTCTGCCTGTCCTGAGCCTGCCTGCCTCCAGCAGTCTCCAAATCATTTGCGGGACAAGGCAAGGTTGTGCCTTCTCTCTTGTCTTATTTATTGGCACATTAAGACCACTAATCACAATTAAAAATAACGATGCCATCAAGATTATTCAAATCAGGGACAACCAATTTCAACTACTATTACCTGGAGATGGAATTATGGATTCTGCTCTGTCTTCAGCGCTTTTAAAGGACTCTTCTTTCCATTATCCTTCCACCCCCCCCCCATCAGACTCCTGAATTATACTGGGAATTACCTTAATATGTAAAGTCACTTCTAAATGAACTCTGTCCTGCTACTTTTGCTTTGCCTGTCCTCTGGTCCTAACATTTCCCTTGGTAGCCTTCAGATGTCAAGGTGGGTCATTTTCAGTCCAACATCTGCTGTTGTTCTTGCAAGTATCACCCCGCCCCCCCAACTCAGGGTAGATTGTTCTTGGGGTGAGTCAGTACTTTGTTTCCATTTGGAAATGGAGTTCTATGTTTCTACACATACCAAGTACCTGCAATGTTTATTCCTCAAGTCCCCAGGAATTTTTCATAATGTTAGACACAGGAATAAAATTAGTCCCTGTCTTTCTCTTCCCCTGTAGGTCTCTGGGGTGGTGGGAGGGAAGACTTCAGGGCAAACTTTCTTTGTAAGTCAAATTCTAGCTGAGACTGGAGTGATGAGAATAAAGGAACCTGGCAGTTAGGTTGAGGCAAGTAGGAAAGAGGTGAACCATGCAGAGTGGGAAGTTGGTGGGACCGGGTACAATGACAACAGGAGTGTGGTGCAGCACACAGGGAGGGCAGATTATGCAGGGGGTTGCTGAAGAAGAGCTTCCCACACTGTGCCTGCAATGCAGAAAACTTGAGAACCTTTGAAACAGATACAAGGGCCATCCTTTCTGCTTAGAAGGGGATGCGGGTCTGCCTGTCCTGTTCTTGGGAGAGTGTAGATATGGTAGAAGCTCACTTTGGCTTCTTTCCCTTGTCATCGTCAGCTGCTTACATATTTCACTGATGTGTATCAGTAGTGACCTCTTTTCTCTATCCTTCCTCTCCAGCCCCCACAACAGTGAGAGAGCAGTGGCCACAAGCTGGGGCTGTCGCTGTGGCCTCCCAGTCTCTCCCCCTTCTCCTCCATGCCACCGCTGGAACTCTCACATTCCCCTGAGTGGGAGCTAAGCAGTCTGGGGAGATGCTCAGTGAGTAAAGAGCTTTCTGGACAATGATGAGGACCCAAGTTTATACTCAGCACCATGTAAAAGCTGGGAATGGTAGCTGTGCCTATAATCCCAGAGCCAGGGAGTCAGAGACAGGAAGATGCCCATGATTAGCTGAGCTGATGAGCTCCAGGTTCAGTGAGAGACTGTTTCAAAAACTAAGGTGGAAAGTCACTGAGGAAGTCACCTGACACTAATGTCTAGCTTCTAGATTCAGGAGGATATGTGCGTGTGCACACATACACGCGTACACAAATGCATTCATGCATGTACATACAGAAAGAGAGAGGAGAGGTGGCTCAGGTACTGAGGGATTTTCTGCCCCTCTTCCACCCTTCCATAATGGCCAGATGGACCTCACTAGACTCTGAGAACTTGTTTCCTCCCTCAGAAAAAGGACACAGTAGAAACTTACCTTCTGAGACTGCTATGAGGATTAAAAGAAATAATTCATGTTATAAAGCAGACTCAAAGGGTGTTATGTAGGATAATGACTACTTAAAGCTTATTTCCTTTAATCCAGTTTTAGTTGTTCATGGATTAGATTTTGAGATCTTCAATGACATTGAACGAGACACATATCTCTGATTTTCTAGGACTTGGGAAGCTATTGGTACTCAATTCATGTCATCTGACCCTGTGGAAAAGCTTGCTGTACTTTGGAATGAACAGTGGAGGGTATGAGAAGAATGTTTGAAAGACAATGAAGTGATTATGACCTTGTGGATGTGTCCTTACCACCCTCCTTGTCCCTTTAACGTGGCTGCTTTTGAGTCCAAGCGTTTCTGAAGCTCATCGCTCTTCTGAAAAGCAAGGCAAGATGGGGCTTTCACTCAGCCCCAAGCTGAGACCAACACTGAATCTTCTTTTAGTCATCCATTTCTCTGCCCACTCCAGTAGCTGATTTATATATTTTTGCTTTAATATGATCAATATTATCCAATACTGGGCATTAAAAAATGAATTTATTTTTTAAAAATGACAAGGGGTAAAAACATATCAGGAAAATAAAATAACTATAGAGAGGCCCATGAGACAGGTGAGGTGTCCATATGGTCACCAGGTCCCCTACATTCACAAGGGCACAATGGGTTGAAAACAAACATTCTAACAAAGTCTTCAGTGGAGGCAACACATGAAGGGCCACTATGATGCCAACCCATTTCCTATGCTGCATTCCTGTCTTCAATCGTGTGGCATAACCCTTTGTATTTGGTAGACTGGGAATCTCATTCTTCTCCCATGAAGCATTTCCCTTCCTCCCTCTCTTCCTCACTTCTACCCTCCTCCCTCTCTCCCCCTCTCTCAGAATTGTAGAATGAGATCACCAACCCCCCGGGTAAAATGGAGGCTCTTCAGCAGGACACAGAAGCAAGTCTTTGCCTGGCTTAAGTTCTGGCCTGTCTTGTGTGTTGAGCACAGGCACAAATTGTAATGACCATTTTACAACCTCCCCCTCCTGCATATGTTGGTGCCTAGAACACCTCTCCTTTTAAAATTTTCTTTTATTTATTTATTGGGATGCAACTTGTAGGGATCAGTTCTTTCCTTCTACCATGTGGGTCCTGGGAATCGAATTAAGTTTTGTGAGTCTTGGAGACACGCACTTTTACCCATGAAACCACCTCACCTATCCCTAACAAACCTTTCCCAATACTTTTCCCAGGTGAGTATGCATGCTAGCTTGCACATATGTAGTTGTGTTTCTGTGTGTGCATATATAAATGTGCATGTGTGTCTGCATGTACACACACATATGCACATGCTGAATTGACTAATTTCACCATATCTTTCAAGTCTTTGCTCAGATATCACTTTCTATGGGAAGCCTTCTATGCCTTGCATATGGTTGAGCATAGCCATATGACCTTAACTCTAAGCTCTTACTCCTAGTAAATAATCCCCTGGCACTTCCTGCTTGTCCCATTACAGCTACTTAGGACTCTACCATAATTGCATTTTGTTCTTCTTCTAGATATTTCAGTTAAGGCCAAGGTTGCATTTATTCATTAGCATATCTATATCATGTAGCACAATGCAAAGAGTTTATTAGGAGCCCAATAAACATTTATAGAACAGCTTCTGTGGGCACAGACCAGTAATCCTAGCTACTTGTGATGCTGAGGATTGAAAGTTTAAGGCAAACCTTAGTTAGATTTTGTATCAAAAAATAAAACAAAATATAAAGAAAATGGGCTACAGAAATAGTTGTAGGTTTCTTGCCTAGCTTATAGGATGCCCTGGGTTCAAATCTCAGAACAACTAAAAGAAGTAATAAGAAAAACAAGTGATTTCATGGGTGATCCACACAATAAGTATGACTATAGACAGCCCCTCTGGGAATATTTCCTTACAATTATTTCCAAGATGGAGTGCTGATAGGAAGGTGTCATCTTCCCCGACATTGTCTTCATGAACCCGCTCTTCAAACGGAGTGGGAAAGCTTCTTTTCTCACAAAGGCTATGCTAGGCCTCAGGGTCTCAGCTCCTAAGACTCGGTGCTGCTTTCAGAGGTTCAAACCCAGGAGCCAGCACATTCTGGGGGTTGGTTCTTACTCAGTACCTTACTGTCAGTTCTATAATGGTCTGGGCATTCAATATGTTGTTTGCATGAAGTAAAATGAAATAACATCAGGATGCATACATATTAGAGTATGAGTATATCAGGAAAAGCAAACAGTTTTACTGTGCATAGGGAAAGTTTCCAAGGGAGAGATGGCCAGTGCAGGACACAGATGTGGAAGCAGAGCTACCCCGTTATACTACTGGTCACAACTGGGTTCAAATCCCTTCCATAATGTGATGCCATCTTTGATAGTCATTGTAGTTTCTCAAACCTCTCTTTCTATATTTGGAAAATAGGGTAGCAGGGTCAGCCTCATTGAATTCTTCTGAGAATTCAATGAATTAGCTAGAAATCTTTTCACTATAGAGGAAGGCATTTACTAGATGCTAGATCACAATAATCATGTATAGAGGGCAAAGGTAACACACTGTGTGTGGGGATGGCAAGAGGTGGCATGTGTGTGCAATGTTTGAATTCTTTTCTGTGGCCATGATAAATATGACACAAATTACTTTAGAGAGGAAAGACTTCATCTGACTTTCAAGGCTTTATCTTTGTAGATCCGTCTGCACACATTAGGCTTTATCCCAATATTTCTGGGAAGTCAAGACAGGAACTTAAGGCTACATGTTCACAGTCAAGAGCAGAGAGAGAATAAATGCATGGATTCTTGTTCTCTTGGTACTCAGTCTTTTTCTGTTTTTACACAGGTCAGGGCCCAGCCCATGAAATGGTGCTGCTCACTTTCAAAGTGGGTCTTCCCTCCTCAATTAACAATGGAGACAATCTTCCACGCACATGCCTGCGGTTAGCCTTGATCCAGGTAATTTCCCACTAAGCCTTTCCCCTAGGTTCTAGGTGGTGTCAGGTTGAACACGAGCCAGTGGGAATGGTATTAGAGCTGGATCGGGCTGTGAATGGGAGTTGTGTGTGTGTGTGTGTGTTCTGTGCTTGAGCATTTGGTTAGGTACAGCGGGAAGCCCCTCAGGATTACCAGCGATAGATGGCATAATTATATTTGCCATCTTTTAACTGGTAGCAGTAGAAATTCCTTAAGAAGAAAAGAAAGGGGAGAGGGAAGGAGGAAAATGGACAGAAATAAAGGAGAAAAGAAGCTGGGAGTGGGAGAAGAGGGCATGGTGAGGCAAGGCAGGAAAAAAACTGCAGAATGCTGCCAGGCTCTCAGGCTCACATCCAGATTAGTGAGGAGTCCTAGGACTGGCCTAGGGGCTCAACCACCTGGGAGCTGTCAGGGTGATTTACAGGTTTCTGACTGAGGGTCTAGTTGAATGATGAGGAATGAGCTCCCAGTGGCTGCTCCTGTAGAATACTGCCTGGGCTGTGGAGGGCTACCCATCTCAGGCCTCACTCAGTTCCGCACACTGCAGGTGCCAATTACCCAGGGTCAAAGCACAAGAACAGCCTGCCCTGGGGTATGCTTCGCAGCCTCTGGACATTCAGCTGATCTTGCAAGAGCACATCTCTGCAATGTCACAACAGGGTTGGTTGATCTGCAAAGCCGCCATCCCCCTTCCCTTCAGGCGGTAAATCCAAAGATATTTTTCTAGCTTTAATTTATTTTTTAAAGTAGCATTATGAGCCTGTTAATAAAAGGTACACTTAGTCCTAGCCTGACTGTCACTCAGTCTCTTGCTTCTCTCCTCTCGCCTGGGAAAGCCTCTGGAAACAATGCCAGCTCCTTTCCAGCGGCACATTAAAGGTTTATAGATCTCCAGTTCCCTACAACTCAGCCCAAAGTAGCTCTCATTTGACAGTTGTCAGAAATCAGCGTTGCTCCCTTCTCCACCAGGCTCCTGCCTTCACAAGGTCAGACTGTTTCACCACTGTTGGAATCACACTGGCCATGGCTGTGTGGATGCCTCTCCCTCGGAGGACGCCTTAAACAGCCCTTGCCAGAAGCTTACACTTGTCAAACAGACTGAAGTTTCCCCTGAACTCGGCTGGGGGCTCAGATGTGAGAAACCAGGCTGAGCTGTTTGTAGCAAACCCGCTCAGGTTGATGGAGTTGATGCAGTGAAGGATTATGGGAAGGGGAAAGCCATTTTATATCTGCGTACCTCTGAATAATTCTGTCCTAGATGTGATCCCAGGGCGTCTGTCCAGAAGCCGCAGACGCATAATCTCTTCACAGTTTCTGTGTTTCTCATGTATGTCTGTGATTGGTGGGGTTGTTTCAATTAACAGGGCAAAGATGAGGAATAAGTTGGTTTCTAGCAGGCTTTCTCAACCTCAGCATCACTGATACTTTTGGTCCTAAAAGTCTCTCTGGTGGTCAGGCTGCTACTCTGTTGACTGTGGGATGTCAGTAGCAGTCTGCTGTCCGTGTTGACAACTAAACATGCACTCAGGTATGAACAATGTTCAGACATTGCCCAAATCAATTTGTGCTGAGAAGGGCTGCCCTGAAGCATGCCTTTGCGACATGGGTGTGTCAGGCTGCCAAACAGGGGCAACATATTTTAGGCAACAAAAATCTCTTTATGCATAAAGTACAGATCTACATGGAGAACATAAATAGATTTGCGGTCTATCTGAGGTGTTTGAATTTTGTGGCAGCTAGCTGATTAGGGACCAATGTAAGTATTACAGCTCTGAAGCAAAAGGTATCGTGGCAGTTGGGAGCCAAGGAATACCACAAAGTCAAAACACACAACAAATTTCACACAAGAGATTTACTGAGAGGGAAAATTCCAGGAGGGTGGCTGCCTCTCCTTGGGTGCGAAGCAGCAGAGAATTGAGCCAAAGACAGGGTTTATAAAGGATTTCTTGCGGGGGCGGGTTTCAGGGTGGAGATTTCCAGAGTGGGGATTGGTGAAATTTCAAGTCCGGAGCTTGGGCTTTTTACTCTATAGGGTGGGGGCTGGGCCCAGCTGTTAGGGCAGTTAGAGTGTTCTGTGATTGGAACCTGGTTGGTTGGAGGTCCTCAGTGGAGGGACCTGGCTACTTCTGTGCCTCAAAGGACGTATAACCACCACCACCACGATCATCACTGTAATTATGACCACTACCACCAGCAGCACACAACTGCAAGCTATCATTACCATCATCTTCATCACCTCCGACACTGTACCCAGTGCCATCACCATTGTCGTTATCTTCGTTGACAATATCACCACCACCAGGCCCATATTACCACTACCAGCTTTGTTATCATCAGTACTGTCTTACCATCACTGACACCATCAAGAGCTGTACCACTGCTGCCACCATCATCAGTCATGACAACAAGCATCATTATAATCATCTTCATTATTATTGCTATCACTACTATCAGCATATCTTTACCATCATCACTATTTGACTGTGACCGTGATCATCATTATCTATCCATGCTTCATACAGGCCATGAATGTGTTGGACATATGCATTATTCTATAGTGAATACTTATATTTCGCTTAGAGCTTGGATAAGCTCTTTCTTCATTTGAGAAGCCTTCTCTTATAATTGGCAGAACTATGTGCTTCTTTTCCTGTGTTCAAAGTGTAGACTTTCCAAGAGAGGAACCTATTTGTAGTCGTTTTGTTGACTTCTCATCTCTTTGTCCTTGGCAACCTGTGAACATGCCAATAGATGCTCTCCATGAATCAATGTCAACCTGAGTTAGTGGGAGCTTTTCATTGGGAAGTTAGCACTGTGGTTTACCAATGCCTATGTTTTGACTTCTGGCAGCTTTGAAGTCACAGAGGTTTTAGTTCAAGTCCCAACTCTGCCACTATGTGGTAGACTTAATATTTTAAAATGAACTCTGTAAAATAGAGATGTGATCAACTGTAAAACTTAGAAACTACTACTGCTTTCTCTATGGACTTGTACAAGATACTTTTCTCAGGCTTCATTTCTTTATCTGTAAAATATGGATTGTGTAGAATATGACATACACAGCATGAAGATTAAATGAGATCATGCAGATACCTTAACATGCTGACAGGTACATACTCAGTAGATGCTTGGTAAATGAGACAAGTAGGCTAATAGTCCTATTGATGAAGCTGAGTAATCATAGCTGAGTAAATACCTTATACTTATCATAAAATATTTGAACAATATGTGAAAATTGCTTAGATTCCTACCACCTTGACTTAAAAACTGTCATTAGCTGATGACTTTCATAAAGATAGCAAACAGCGCACAGGGCTTATGAATGCAGGTAATCATGTTAAATTTCAAGTTTATCACTCAAGAAATTAGGAAGCTTTTTGTTTCTCAGTAAAAATAAAGAATAAGAATGATAAAGGCATTTATCTTAGTGTTCTATTGCTGGGAAAAATGCATCATGACCAAGGCAATTCTTATAAGACAAAACACTTAATTGGGAAGCAGACAGGCATGGTGCTAGGTCAGTAGCTGAGAGATTTGCATCTTGATCCCTAGGAAAGAGGGAGGGAGGGAAGGAGGGAGGAAAGGAAAGGGAGAGAGAGAGAGAGAGAGAGAGAGAGAGAGAGAGAGAAAGAGAGAGAGACTGGGTTTGGTGTGGTGTGGACTTTTAAACTTCAAAGCCCACCTCTAGTGATATACTTCCTCCAATAAGGTCACACCTTCTAATCCTTCCCAAACAGTTCCACTGACTGGGGACTAAGTATTCAAGCATATGGACCTATGGGGGCTGTTCTCATTCAAGCCACCACAATACATCAGGGGACTGAGTTAATTGTGAGTTAGTATTTATAGTAAGTATGCACCAAATAGATACAAAATGTACATGATTAGTATTTATAATACAATGAACAAATATAAAATGTACAATGTATCATATCTTAAAAGAAAATCATGCTTCCAGGCCAACTCACCACTACTGCAATGTTAGATGATGCCAGCATGCCTTTCTATTAGCCTATGTGATCATGCAGGGCTGTTGATAATTGCTTGTTTTTTAAAATTGTGCTCCTGTTATGTATACCTCCCTGGAATGCGACTTTGATTTTTAGCTTACAGTGAATCTACCATGGAATCTGATCTGCCACAATAATTGGTGTCAACAAGTGACTACATAATCATTATTCTACAGCAGACATGCAAATCCTTTAATGCAGCCATTCGCCTGGAAATGGTCATTTTATTTGTTTGTTGAAAAAACTTAAGCAATAAATGTTATATTGGAAAGATAGGGGAGGGGCCAGCCAAACTGATTTTTATTTCTGAACTGGAATCTGCTTTGTGTGGTGAGCTGTGGATTTGATGCATGTAGCAAGAAGTTCATTTTGAGTTAAGTAACTATCTGGAATCAGCCAACAGTTAGATAATTGACCCAATTTAATTTTCCTATAGAAGGGACAACTGCTGGTTTGCTGCCTGATGTATAGGTATGTCACTGAGTGTATTACAAACCAGTCAGCTAAGTATGAAGCTATTATTACTAATTAAAATCACTTTCCTGTAGAGTCCTCACCTCCTCCACTGCCCGTAGCACACCTGCCCACATTTCCTAGGATTCACCCCGTTGGGAACAGTTAATGTGAGCCAGAAATCAATAGCTCAATTAACAATCAGGATTGGGCTTCCCGGCAACAGAGATCAGGATCAATAACTTATGTTCAGTGAAATTAAAGGTAGTTGTTAAGCCAAGTGTTTAAAAGCTATGGATGTTGACTGTAAGGATATGCATCAAAGCCCTTCCGGCTCCTCTGTTGAGGAAGAGAAGCCCATTTTTTCTTGGTCTGTCTTCCACATGGATGGGCACCCAATGAAGCAAGCATGTCCTTACCAATTTTTTTTTTCTGAAATAAAACTCCTGGCCTCAGGATTGCTGCGGGCATCTGAGCTGTCTTTTGGAGACTTTCCTTTCATTAAGCACAGTGAGCAAAAGCAGAGTTCCAGAATCATAGCTCAGTGTCTTCAGCATCTTCTGGGAGGCTGATGAATAAAGTTTCCTTGTGTTTTATATTTTTTTGACATTATTAAAATTATACCTTTTTACCATTTGACCAACAGTCGATGAGTACCTGCTCTGGGCTTCCGAGCTTCACGTTGAACTTCCTGTGAGTTGGACTGTGTGTATTAGTTTCAAAATTGTTCTTTTAGCCAGTATTACTTGTAGCATGTACAGTCTTATCCTTTCATGCCTCTCTTTCAGCCCATGTAATTGTAACAGGTCCCCAGAACTTAGCATGACTAATGCCATGTCAGGAGTACCATTCTAACCCTAAAACCCACTACATGGACGCCAACACTTGCCAAAATAGGAACAATAACCTAGTCCTTAATTACAGGAAAGTCTCTAAATATACTAACCTTCTATAGCTCTGCTTCTTGCTAACTGAAATGTGACAACCAGGACGTGCTTTTTGTGCATAAAAGACAAAGTGCTATAGGGCTCAGGGCTGCATGACTTGGGCAGGTTCTCTGTGCAGACACCAACCAGTAATAAAAACTTTCTTCTGGCTTTAAGAGTGTCTGCATGGTGGTCTCTGGTAGGCTTATCTCATGACATGATCATGGCGTTAGGCTAGAGTAAATGAAAGTAACAAGTATCTTTAGACATGTGATAACACATCCAGCCAAAGTCTGTTTCTTGTAGGCAACAGTTTTGGGATATTCAAATGACACAGCAGATCTTCTCCAAGTGGGAACTAAGGCTTGTCTACTTTGCACACTTTTTCATCATCCACTGTTTGCTAATCAGACATATCTGGGTGGGAGTGGGGCAAGATAGCAGGGAGGAGGTGACCCATTACTTCTTAAATATCTGGCCTCAGAAAGGCAGTCAGTAACCTGCTTCAGCCCCATTACCTGGATGTCAACCACCACCCTAACTACAAGGGAAGAAAGGGTAAAATCTCTGTATACTATGTCCAAGAAATAAAGTAGGAGAGGACAGACTTTAGAAGACAGAGAGAGAACAGGTTCCAAAAGAGATCAGAAGTGGGCATCAGATCCTCTGGAAACTGGAATTAACAGGTGGTTGTGAGCCTCCTGATTTGTGTACTCACAACTGAGCTTGGACTTGACATAATATTGGAATGAGCCCTTACCTGATGAGTCATATCTCCTGTCCCCTTTCTTCATTTGGGCACCCAGAAAGGAAACTCATCTTTTTAGATGAGATGGTTCACATCTCTAAGCATAAAGATAAACACATGACTCAGATCTGGAAAAACATGGTCCTTCTTGGGATAGGTCACAAATGGAAGGTTTTGTGGATATCTTCCCATCTTTCTGTCTACTTGTCAACCTCATGGTCTTGCCATCACGGGCCCAGAATCAGTGGATCTAAAGAACCAGAACTGGAACCCCTGGAACTGTGTGACCAAAGCCAACAAGCCATTCCTTTAAATAATTATCTTGTGCATTTTGGTCACAGCTTCACAAGGCTATGTAACATGATAAGAAAACTCCAGCTTAATCTTACCTTTACTTCTATCATTTAAAAATATTAAAACACAAAGCTGGGAGAGAGATAGCTCAGTTGGTAAAGTGTTTGTTTTGCAAACGCAAGGACTTGAGTTTGATCTCCAGAAATACACACACACACACACACACACACACACACACGAGTTGTGATAGCACATATTTGTAATCATAACACCCAGAAGGCACAGATAAGGAAACGTTTGGGTCTTTTAGCCAGCCAGCCTAGCCTATTTGATGAGTCCCAGTCCAGTGAAAGACTCCATCTCAAGAACAGAATTAAGGTGGGCTGCACCTGAGGAAGGACAGCTGTGGTTGCCCTCTGGTCACCTCAGGCACATGTACACATGCATATGCATACCTGTGCATACAGAATAAGCTACATATGTTCATAGTATATAAGATGGTAAGAAGCACAGCAACTAAAATAAAAATTATTCATAAACTACAGGTAAGAACTGGTAACACTTATGCATATTTTCTTCTAAATATTTCCCCTATTAATATTAGGTCAAATCAGGTGGGGAGAGAATGAAGGGAAAGAGTACAACTGGAATCAGGGGCATCTCTGGGATGAGCTAGAAACCTAGAGCAATGGAAACTCCCAGGAATCTCTGAGGGTGACCCTAGCGAAGACTCCTAGCAATTGGGGATACAGAGCCTGAACTGACCATCTCCTGTAGCCAGGCAAGATTTCCAGGAGAGGGACAGGGACACCAAACCAGCCACACACCCTTCGACCTACAATTTGTTCTGCCTACATGATGTGCTGGGGCAAAGATGGAGCAGAAATTGTGGGAGTGACTAACTAATGACTGGCTCAGATGGAGACCCATACCCTGAGAGGGAGCTCACCACTAAGGGTCAGGACTCAGAGGTGAGAGAGATGCCCCGGAGACCTAGGATAGAACCAAACACAGCTAGGAAAAAGCCAATGAAATGATCCTTAATCACACTCTGCTGTACTCATAGATCAGAGCCTAGCCCAGTTCTCATCAGAAAGTCTTCACCCAGCAACTGATGGGAAACAGATGCAGAGACCCACAGCCAAACATTAGGCAGAGCTCGGGGAATCCTGAGGAAGAGGGGGAGAAAGGATTGTAGGAGTCAGAGCGGTCAAGGGCACCACAAGAAAATTCACAGAACGAACTAACCTGGGCTCATACCAACAACTGGGGAGCCTGCATGGGACTGACCTAGGACCTCTGCACATATGTTACAGTTGTGTAGCTTGGTCTTCTTGTGCGACTCCTAACACTAAGAGCAGGGGCTGTCTCTGACTCTTTTGCCTGCTTCTGGGACCCTATTCATTCTACTAGATTGTCTCATCCAGTCTTAACAGAATAGGAGGTGCCTAGTCTCACTGCAACTTGATACGCCATGAATGGCTGGTATCTTGGGAGGCCTGCCCATATTTGGAGAAAACCAGAGGAGGACGAGTAGATGGGGGTGGGGGAGGTGGCTGCGGAGGAACTGGGGGAGAAAGGAAGAGGAATATTTGCTTGGGATGTAAAAATAAATAAACAAAACAAAACAAAACATTATCAGGTCAAACACTGGGAAACGTTCGCATTGCAAAGTTTCGGTTTAACTGTGCACCATAAACCTTCTTCTCCACCATTAGGGCCCATTGCAGACATTATTTGCGGTGACTGCACAATGTCCCCTTCTGCAGTTAGACTCTGACTCATTCAACCGGTTTTCAACTGAATATTTATGTTGTTTTTAGCTTTGCAGTCTTATAAATAATGTTGGGATTACTAATTTTTAATTTCATATATTTTACCACTCCAGAAGTGAGAAACTGCCACAATAAAACCCTGAAAAAGGAGCCACCTCCTCCAACCATCTCCAACACTATCATAACCACAGTTAATATTTCCCTGTATTTTGTCCTAGCCTTTTCTCCCACACATAATTTTATGCTCACTTTTTCCCTGACTATAAAAATGATATATGGTGAGTTTCTATAGATATGAAAGTACAGCAACAAGGAAGCAGAAGCAAAATATCATCCTTAATTCCTCTACCCAGAAGCAGCCACTTAGGAAGTCTTTGGCCTGTTTTCTCACATTATTGCTATTAATAGTGGTATTATTAATGGTTTCTTATTTTCTATAATGGAGACCATGCTAAACCTCCAATCCTTTTTTTTTTCTTTACTCAAGTCTACATCCAGGTCTTCCTTCCTGTGTGTAAAAGCTTTAAGAGGTAGTTTAAAAGCATTGAATTTTTTATAATAAAATATTTTAATGACTGCACAACATCCCTTTGAACAGATCTGTCACAAGCAATTCACCATTCCCTGAAGGGTGACGGTTTTAGCTGTAATGTGCTTTGCTGTACAAGTGACTTAGCCCATGCATTTTGGTCGCATTCAGCTGGCTTCTTTAGGATATGTTGCTAGGAGCAGAATTTCACGTCAGGTATTAGAAGCACGTGATGATTTTAAAGGAGTCCATAGGCAGTTTCAATCACAGGGAATGCCAGAATATATCTTCATTTCTACTTATTTTCATTCATTACATTTTATTTATTGTGTGTGTAGCACATGTGTGTGCAACACGTGTGTGTAGCACATGTGTGTGCAACACGTGTGTGTAGCACATGTGTGTGCAACACGTGTGTGTGTGTGTGTGTGTGTGTGTGTGTGTGTGTGTGCATTTGCCACAGCATGTGTGTGGAGGCCAGGGGACAACTGGGAAGAGTTAGTTCTCTCTTTCCATTTTTCACTAAGTGGGTCCTGGGACTGAATTCAGGCCATCAGTTTTAGTGATAAGCATTTTAGCCACTGAGCCATCTTGCTGGTCCTATCTTAATTTATTGTTAGTATTAATTGTGTAATGCAAAGGTTTCTATGGTGACATTTCTATACATTTATTTAATGGGCACTCATCATATTCAACCCCTCTGCTACACTCTCTCTCTCTCTCTCTCTCTCTCTCTCTTACTTTTTATTTATTCTTTGTGAATTTCACATCATGCACCCCAATTCCATCCATCTCCCATCCCTCCATATGTACCCTCCATCCTTGCAACCTTCCCCCAAAATAAAACAAAAAAGTATTAAAATTAAGCAACCTCCCCCAAAATAAAACAAAAACGTATTAAAAATAAAATTAAAACAAACAAACAAACAAAACTCCATCTCACTGTGGAAGCTTTGGTGTGTGTCAATGCATCACCCTGTCTACCCTTTTGCCCAAATAGCTTTACTTGAAAGTGTTCATTACAATGAGTCATCGGTCTGCTTGGAGGCCTCTGGCTACTGCTACACTGTCAATACTGGATCCTCTTTGGGACTCCTCTCAGATGCATACCCTGTTGTTGCCCTGTGTCAAGGAGAGCTTGCCCGTTTGCTTCTGTGGAACTGGTCCCTTCAAGTGCAGGTCATAGATGGGGTAGATGTTGGGTGGGCCAACTCAAAGTCCTGGATCTGGGCCTGGGTGGTAGGTGAGCTGGTCTGCCTGCCCACTCTCTTACACCCACATCACAAAGGCCAGCTCTCCAGCACTGCCCTGGAGAGGGATGGGGCCAGCTCTTCCAAGAGGAAGGCTGCAGTCAGTGAGGGTGGGGCCAGCTTTGCCTAGCCCCTAGATATCAACATGGACCCAGGCGGCAGCCCAGACCAGGGACCATATGCATGGTCTTTGATGATAACATGGGCCATGGACATCAGCCCAGATCAGTCCTCCTGCATGGCCATGACCCAGATGTCGCTTTCTGCCCCAGGCTAATCACATTGGGCTATTCATCACCACCCTTGCGTCTCTAGTTCTGCCTGTCTTCATAGTGCACAAACCATTCTGCTTCTCTTTCTCTCCCATCTCCCTGCCACCTACTCGCTCATCATAATAGTGCCTATCCCACCCATTCTGACCCTTCCCACGTGGCGGTGGGTGTGGATCTGTGTGGTGTCCTCCACCTCCGCCCCCTGAGCCTAGTGGGTTTGGGTGGGGCCTCTCCCGTGGCTCTTTCTTATGTCCCCCTCCCTCTCACCTTCCCTCTTTGACTTAGTTTCATGCTCTCCTTCCCGTAGATTACATGCATGAGAAAAGAGCATGGGATGCTTGCTTCTTGGAAGCAGCTAATCTCACAATGATCTCAAGCTCCCATCCATTTTCCTGCAAGTGACTCTATTTCCTGCAGACTTCATTCCTCTTTAGGACAGAATAAAACTCCATTGTGTACATGTGCCCCACTTCCTTTACCCACCCGTCTGTGGAATGGTATCTGGACTGACTCCATATTGTGGCTGTTGAGAACCATGTTGCAATAAGCAGGGATGGGCAAATATCTCTTGGTGTGCTAACCGAGCTTCCCTCGGGTGAACACCTGCGTGTTTCCATGAGTGAGAGAGAGGCAGTGTAGGATAGGTCTATTTTAGGCTCTGAAGGAACTTCTGTACTGATTAACACAGTGGTTGCACTTTGCTCCACATCTTCACCAGAATTTGTTGTTTTTGGTTTCCTTGATGATGGGCTTATTTGATTGATCTCTCATTATGTTCTCTCCTCCATGCTTTACTGGCTTCAGGACACAGGAATCATGTGCTCTTCTGCTACATCAATTATTTTTTTTTTAAAATACCAATCCAAATTCCCACTCTCTCCCCTCCTCCCATTCCCTCCATACACCCTCCTACCCCACCCCCTCCAATCCTAAGAGAGGGCAAGGCACCTTGCCCTGTAGAAAGTGCAAGGCCCTCACCACTACATCTAGGCTGAGCAAAGTACCCATCCAAAGAGAATAGGATCCCAAAAAGCCAGTACATGCAGCAGAGACAAATCTCAGTGCCCCTGCCAGTGGCCCCTCAGTCTGCTCCAGCCATACAACTGTCAACCCCATTAAGAGCGACTAGCTTGGTCCTATGCTTGTTCCTTCCTAGTCTCGCTGGAGTTGGTGAGCTCCCATTAGCTCAGGTAAACTGCTTCAGTGGATAAACCCCTTATGGTCCTGATCTCTTTGCTCAGATTTTCATTCCTTCTACTCTTCAGCTGGACCTTGGGAGTTCAGTCCAGTGCTCTGATGCTGCCACATCAATTATGATGGTCTTGTAGCGGAGTGCTAGTACAAATTAGGTGATCTGCAGATTTCTTAAAATAATTTAAAATTTATTCTTTGACAATTTTCTACAGATATATAATGTATTTAGATCATCTTGACACCATTCCTTACCCTTCCCACCAATCATGAAGCCCTTCTTGCTAACACAGAGCCTCCTCCTATTTTCGTATTTATTTATTTTTGTGGCCCCTAGAGTTTAATCAGGGCTGCAGGCATGTGCACGAGTGAGAGAGTATTTAGAGGACCATAGATAACTTACCGGTGGTTATGCCACGAGAGAAATATGGCTCCCTTTCCTCAGTTGCCATTAACTAACAATATCTGCTCAGGTAGGGAAGTGTCCTCATGTGCCCCTCCCATCAATGATGGAGCATTGTTTGGCTTGGTCTCAGGCAGATCTTATGTGGGAAACTACAGCTGTTGAAAGTTCATGAGTGTGACAGTCATGCCATTTCTGGAAGACTGCTTCATAGCTCTTCCCCAGCCTTCCAGCTCTTAACATTCCTACTGCCTACTCTTCTGTGATGCTCTTGAGTTTTGAGGTTGGGGGCGTGAACTGGGTAGTTTTATGTCAACCTGTCACAAGCTGGGGCCATTTGGGAAGAGGGAATCTTAACTGAAAAAAATGCCTGGACTGGAGAGATGGCTCAGAGGTTAAGAGCACTGTCTGTTCTTCAGAGGTCCTGAGTTAAATTCCCAGCAACCACATGGGGGCTCACTACCATCTATAATGAGATCTGGTGCCCTCTTCTGGTGTGTAGGCAGAACACTGTATACATGACAAATAAATCTTTAAAAAAGAAAGAAAGAAAATGCCCCCATCAGTAGGCATTTTCTTAATTAGCAATTGGTTTACGGGGTCCAGCCCATTGTGGGTGGCACCCTTGGTGAGGTGTTCCCAGGGTGTATAAGAAAGCAGACTGTATAAGAAAGCCTTGGGAAGCAAACCAGCAAGCCACTCCTCCATGGCCTCTGCTTCAGTTCTTACTTCCGAGTTCCTGCCTTGAGTTTCAGCCCTGACTTTCTTCTTGGAAGTGTAAGCCAAATAAACTTCCCTCCAGAAGTTGCTTATAGTGATGGTGTCTGATTATCACCGCAATAGGAAACCCAGCTAAGATGAGAGGGGCAGGGAATATTTAACGCAGGGCTAGCATGCTTCAGTCATTTATTTTTTTAGCTCTTTATCAAGTATGAGTTGGTTTCAACTGCTGCTCATTGCAAAAAGAAGCTTCTCAGAGCAGGTCTGTGAGTATAAATTTATATTTGGGAAGCAGTATGACTACATGTCCATTTAGCGAGATAACAATAACAGGCTCCCTCCTAGTGTCTATGAGCTCCCCAGCCATGGGCTTTTAGCTAGACTTGCAGTAGCAGGTATGAACTTAAGTCTTTGTTTGGTAATGAACCAGTTACTGTCCAACAATAAACACATTAATGTACTATACAGTTCAATGTAGATATTGCCATTATTAAGATGCAGATTAGCAAACTGAGGTTCAGAGAAATTTACTGTCTTTATTGTGAGAAAATTTTGTTATGCTTTACTATTTGATTTGAGTGTGTTTGTGCACACACATGTGTGCAAGTACATGTGACTATGTGGGTTCATGTGTGTACCTGTGAGTGGGAAGGCCAGAGTCTACCTCTGGTATCCTTCCTCAGGTGTTGTCCACCTTGACTTTGAGACAGGAACCCATTAGACTGAACTTGTCTATTTGGCTAAACTGGCCTGAAGGGAGACCAGGGACCTGCCTACCGCATTTCAACAACACTGGGCTTCCGTGAGCACCACCACCCTCAGCCTCTAATGCGAGTGTGATGTTCTAGGGACCGTCCTCAGCTTCTAATGCGAGTGTGACATCCTAGGGACCGTCCTCATGCTTATGAAGCAAGACTTGCAAACGGAGTTATCTCCCTAGCCCCCTTTTTTATTTTAAAATTTGTTTTGGGAGAAGTAGTACCCATTCGTAGTTTGAAGGCAAGTGAAACTTAAAAGATTCTTATCCACAACCCCAGAGAACTTAGACAACAAAGAGGACCCTAAGAGAGACATATACGGGTCCATTTAGGAAGGAGAAAAAGATAAGATCTCCTGAGTAAATTGGGAGTGTGGTGGGCAGGGGGAAGGTAGAAGGGGAGAGGGGAGGAAGGGAGGGGAGTGAGAAAAATTGTATAGCTCAATAAAAAAGTTTAAAAAATAAAAGATTCTTACCAAGCAGCCTGGAGGCCTCAGTAGCTCCCCTTCTCTTGGGAACCTGCTCCCTGAAGCTTCCTTTGGAGATGAGAAAGTCCTTGCCTTTCACCCTGGGCTCAGCTCCAGCTTCTCAGTTTCAGTGTGTGTGACTTCTGTGATTCTGATTGGGCTTCTGCTGGATCTCTAGACCACCTGAGGGAGAACTGACATTTTAACTCACTCCAATCCATGAACAAGACTTCCCCCCACCATCTGTTTAGATCTTGTTTAATTTCTCTCGGCAATTCCTTGTACATGTCAGAGAAGTCTTATTCTACATCATCTATCAGATTTATTTCTACATTTTATGTTTTCGATGCTACTGTAGATACTATTTATTTTAAAACTTCAACTTCAATTGTTTGCTTGTGGGGAAATACAATCAATTTTTGTGATTGTGTATTTATTTTTATTTGAGTTGTTGGACTTATTGACATAAAGTTCAATACAGTGTTCATAATATTTCTTTATTACTCTTTTACTATTTGTATTGATATTCTCTTTCTCATTCCTAATCTTAGTAATTTATGCCTTCTGTTGTGTTTTTCGTTGTACATCTAAATAATAGAGCAATAGAGTTTTATCAATATGATTGAGTTTTTCTTTGTCAAAGGAGTGGCTTTTGGTTTTATTGATCTCCATTTTATTGATTTCTGCCCTGATCTTTATTATTGTGCTTTGCATATGAAATGCCATTTCTCCCAAATGATGCCAGTACTGAAGGTTACTCCCCAGAAGGTGGCACTGTTTTGAGAGTTGAAGGAAACTTTAGTAAACTAGGGAAGTAAGCTAGGGAAGGGAGTTGGGTGGTTGGGTGGGGGGTGCCTGCAGGTATCTTGTTCCTGTACCTTTCTCCCTTCTTGTCTACAAGGAGGTGGGAAACTTCTGCCACATGCTTTTCCCACCATGATGTCTCCAAGTGCACAGGACAAAGCAACCAATGACTGAAGCATCTGGACCACTAGTCAAAGAAACAATTCCTCCCTCTAAGTAGTTTGTAGCAAGTGTTTTGACCCAGGCATGATGAAGCTGAGTAGCACATTTATTTTCTTCTGCTGCCCACTTTGATTTAATTTCTCTTCTGTTTTGTTTTTCCAGGGACACTGATTGAAGACCTTCCTCTTTGTCAAATGCATGTACGTATGAAGACCAAGCATTTCCTCCTATTTGCTGCTTTAGTGGCACACCCCAAATTTCCACATTTATTTCCTTTTTATTTTTTTTATTACTTTAGAATGGTTCCTGTAACATCACTGAAGAGGAATGTAAGAGCTGGAGGGTGGAGGGATGCTGGAAATCATTGTCTTCTGACATGTCTACCACACTCACGAGCTCACGGCAGCTTTGGTTGCTTGGGGCCATCACAAGATCGAGCCAACCAAAATTATGGCATAGATGAAGCAGGTGCTTTCCCAGTCCCACCCCTTATTGAGGAGATATTGGCAATTGCTAGCTGCCGGGGTAGGGAGAATCATCCTTTCTGAGGGTGTTCTGGTCAGTGATTCCATGCCTATGCACACATGGGCAGCACTGATGGGTCTTAGTGGATTATAAACAAACAAACAAGCAAGAGGAAGTGAAGTTGGGAGGGGGACATGTTGGGGAGCATACGGTAGGAGTTGGGGAAAAACGGGAAGTGAATGGGATCATATTTTATTGGATACATGTACAAAATTCTTAAGAATAAAGAAAATTTATGATTAAAAATAAATCACAGCTTTCTTTTCAATTTTTAGTTTGACCTTCAGGCTGGTTTGAAGTCTAAACATTTGGGTGTTTTCAGATGTCTCTTCAGATAAGTTTCCTTTGCCGATTCATAATTTAAATTCCCTGTGGCTAGAGAATATACTTTGGATGACTTAGTTTTGAAAATATACTGAGTCATGTCTTGTACATGGCATACAGTTAGATCTTGTCTTTTAAAATATTTTATTTTTTATTTATGTGTATGTATGTGTGTCTGTGTGTATTCATGTGTGGGTGTTTGCGGAGGACAGAAGGGGGCATCAGATATTTGGAGCTAGAGTTACATGTAGTTGTGAGCCCCACATGGATGCGGGGAACTAAGCTCAAGTCCCCTGAGCAGCAATCTCTTTAAACCACTGAGCCGTTGCTCCTGTTGGTGCTATTTTGTAATATGGTTTGAAAGTTTCTACCTATTAGTGGGAGGTGTTTAGCCCATTAAAATTTGGTGTTACTAATTAGATTTGTCTTTAATTTTATTAGTTGTTCTCAATTTGTCCTAACCCATTCATTTTCCTTTGGATAATGTATCTAAAACTATTTAATGCTTCTGTCTTTTTATTTTGAAAAACTTAATAGTTTTATGATTCAATTGTATTTTCCTTATTGGATAGTTAGCTACAACTTTCCATTTAGTTATTTTAATAGTTGGTGCTAGGGTATGTAGTATGCATTGACTTTTTCATAATTAGTCTTCTTGTAGTGCTATATTGCTTAACGAACAATATAGGATTCTTATTACATTCATGCCCTGTTGATATTATAATTTACTTATGCATATATTTTAAACTTCAAGCCCTTTTCGTTTTGTTAAAAATCAATTATCTTGAATTTTAAAGAAGATTCACTTTTATTTATGTGTCTTGTGTGGGGTAGACCATGTAACTGTGGGTGCCCCTGGAGGCCAGAAGGGGGCATCTGATGTTGGAATTACAGGTATGAGTTTCCCTGACATGGGTGCTGGGAACCAAACTTGAGCATTCTGCAAGAGGAGTGAGCGCTCTGAACCCTGGGATTTTGCCAGTAAAGAAGTGCTGGCCTTGCAAGCATGGAGGGCAAAAGTTCCATTTCCCAGAACCCATGACAGAAACAAGGCACGAACCTTTTCATGTCTTATTCATATTGTCGTAGTCTCTGTGAGTTCATTGGAAAATGCCATTCCAAAGTCCCACCCCTAACCAAGAAGCTATTTAGAAATGATACCTGCTAGGAAAGGGAAAATCAGTTTTCCCTGATTTGGGGAATGTCACTGGCACGTCAGTGGGTATAGTCCATACTCCAGAACAGGATCTATGCTCAGGACAACACAAAAAAGAACTCCATTTGTGTGTGTTTGTGTAATTTTTGTTTTGGCATTAAAAACATCTTATTCATTCTCTCTCTCTCTCTCTCGCTCTCTCTCTCTCTCTCTTTCTCTCTCCTTTCTTTCTTTTTAAGTTAGTCTATTTTGATTTTTAAGATTGTTTTTCTTGTTTTTATTGAGAGAGAGAGTTTGTAAGTGAACATGAAGTTGGGTGGGCAGGGAGACTGGCGAAGGAGAAAGGATATGATCAAAATATATTGCATAAAAAATTTTGAAAAGATCAAAAACCACTCAACAACAACAACAACCAAAAAACCCAAGAAGTCAGACATCATGGCATGCCATTGTAATCTCAGCTCTGGGGAGGCAGTGATATGGAATCTCTTGCTCTCTGACCAGTAATCTTAGTTTATAGGATGAAGTCCAGCGCAATGGGAGGCTTCATTTCTGGAAACAGGGTGGCTAGCACTGAGGAACTCCGCTTGGGTTGATCTCTGGCATCCACATGCGCATGCTGCACAGCATGGCATGGAAGAAGAGAGTCTGGGCTGGGGATGGAGCTTAGTAGGGGCACACTTGCTAACACATGCAAGGCCTTTGGTCAGTTCCTTAAACCGAGAAACAAGTGGGAAGGGTGTCTTACAGATTTACTTCTAGAGCTAACCAGCCTGAGATAGATCTGTCTTGCCCTCTGGTATTAGTTTCTTGCTTGGCAGAATTTCTTCTGTTTTGCTTTTTTGATATTTACTTTTATTTTATGCATATGAGTATTTTGCCTGCATGTGCCCGCGGAGGAGGCCAGAAACAGGCATTGGATCCCCTGGAACTGGAGTCACAGGCAGTCATGAGTCACTGTGTGCGTGCTGGGAATTGGATTAGGGTCCTCTGCAAGGGTAACAAGTGCTCTTAACCACCAAGTCAGCTATCCAGCTCCTTCTTTTAATATTTTTGGAGTGCAGCTCAGCTGGAGATAATTATTTTCATATTTTATGTTGAGTTTATCTTTTTTGTTTGAATTAAAAAGACTACTGTTCTTGAATTTTTTCTGGCTGTAGATTTTTTTACCTCTTTTTCTTTCATCACTTTGAGATGTTTGTTGGTCACTGTATTTTTGGACTGCATTGTTTCTGAAAGAAGATCCATCACCATCTTTCAATTCTCCTTCATTCTACAAGCTGTTTTACTCTAGCTCTTCATTCATTCACTTACTTATCATGTGTGCACATGTGCCTTAGTCCTCACATGGAGGTCAGAGGATACCAAGGGGTTCTCTCTTCCGTGTGGATCTTGGGGATTGAACTTAGGTCATTAGTCTTGGCAGCAAGTGCCTTCACCTGCTGAGCTATCTCTCTGAACTAGTTCTTTATTTATTTTTATAAGATTGTCTTTACCAAGGTTTTGATCAATTTAATTATGATGTTTTGTTGTATTCTCCTCCCTCTCTTCCTCCAATCTTTCCTTTCTTTTCTGTTTTCCCTCTCTCCTTCCTTCCTTCCTTCCTTCCTTCCTTCCTTCCTTCCTTCCTTCCTTCCTTTTTTCATCCTTCTCTCCCTTCATCCTTCTTTCCCTCCATCCCTCCCTCCCTCCTTTCCTTCCAAACTTAGTTTGTTGAACTTACTGAATGTGAGCCTATAGTTTTGTCAGATTTTCAGCCATCTGGACCATTAATTTTCTCTAACGATGTTTCTATCATGCTTCCATCCTTTGGGTCCTTCAGTTTTAAATATGTTAGGCTGCCCGAGGTTGATTTACAGTGCAGACACTCTTTTCCATTTAAAAACTCTGGACTCTTATTTTTGGCGAATCCTGTCCTGGGTGCACTTAATTTCAGACATTGTCAGTCGTAGTTTTAGAACTTACACTTGGATTTTTTTGAAGTATCTCTGTTTCTATTTGACTCTCTGAATACATGAAATACAGTTGTATGTTTCTCTCTGGGGTGCTGGGCATTTAACCATGGCCTTGTACATGTTCGTTACACAGTCTACTACTGAGCTACAACTCTGGTTTCCTTTAAATTTTTATTTTAAATCAGGGTCTCACTAAGTCGCATAGGTTGTTTTTTCTTTTTACTCATGCCGTAACCCAGATCTTAAACTTGTAATCCTCCTGCTTCCGTCTCCCAAATAGCTGAATTTACATGACTATGTCACAAGACCTGACTTGAAATACAGCTGCTTTGTCTTCTATTTCAAAATTATGTGTCTATCATGAGTCAAGATGTTTTTATTGCTTGTATCCCCCTCTTCAAGGGCTATGTTCTTCTGTTCTTGAATGGCTGACTTATTTGATAGGATGCTGGTAGCTCTTGTATGTGGACTACTTTTGTGTTCCTACACAGCTTTTTGAGATGTTCTGGAATGCAGTTGATTTTGGAAATAGTTTTGTTTCTTTGGCCATGATTTTAAGAATGGCTATATGAGTCAAGAATAGTGTTAAGGATAATTGCTCCCCATTAGTGTGTCAAAACTGTTACGTGTGCTTTAAATGATAGGTGTTTAGGTTGGCCTATTGCAATGTTCATTTTTTTTAAAGATTTATTTATTAATTACATATACAATATTCTGTCTGCATGTATGCTGCAGGCCAGAGGAGGGCGCCAGATCTCATTACAGATGGTTGTGAGCCACCACGTGGTTACTGGGAATTGAACTCAGGACCTCTGGAAGAACAGTCAGTGCGCTTAACCTCTGAGCCATCTCTGCAGTCCGCAATGTTCGTTTTTGACCTTGGGATGGTTTCAAGCTGATGTGTACATAGAACTTTGTTGAACTTTCAAGAGAGGCCTCTGTAAATCTCCTCCCAGTTCCTCAATCTGTAAACCTTGGTCTGCTTGGAACTTGACCACTCAGCCCTGGGATTCTACTGCTTCATCCTAGAACCTGTGTTTCTCTGTTGTGGCATTTTTCGAGACTAATGCTTGCTAAGTCTCGGGGCTTTTCTCATTTGTTTTCTGTCTTGTGCGAATCTTTGTCTTTTCTGTTGCCGGATGTGCAGTGTGCCAAGAACGCATTGTTTCATCTATTCATCTATCATCTATCTATCTATCTATCTATCTATCTATCTATCTATCTATCTATCTATCTTCTATTCATTGATCACCAATATCATTTTTTGCAGATGCAGGTTGGAACTGAATCTGAGGACGCACATGCCATATACTTCTTCTCCTAGCTCTCTTTTCTCTGTGGTTAATTCTGAGAGATGGTGTTATTAAGCCACCACGTCTTGCCTTGAACTCACTCAGAAATACCTTTAATTTGCAATTCCTCCATCTTACTCCCCCAAGCACCTGAAATCTACACCTCCTGGTCTCTCTCAGACTTTTTAAAAACCCGGCCCTTTCAGAGAATATGAGCTATTTTTCTCTCTACAAGAATTTTGAAATGAGGATGTATTCGATTCTCTTTATAAGGATCAGACATCGCGAATAACAAAGGCTGAGCAAGATATCAGTGTGGTAATTTTTATCAATCTTGCAGACTTGAGAGCTCTCTAAAACACTTCAGCAAATGTGCTGCTTTGTTAGCAGTCATTCCGTGTTCCACATTGCGTCATTCTTTTCATAATTGGATTCTTAAAATCTATGCTTGATGAATAATCAGCTCCATGTCCTACTTTCAATTATATTTACTGTATAGCATTTCCCAAGGGGGCTATTAAAAACACACACTCATTAACTCCATCAAGTATTTTCACAAAATAAAATTGATATCTCTTTCCCCCTAGATTTTTTACTGGGGGATAAGAGTCCTACCAAAAGCATGCGGAGATGATACAAGACTCTCCTGAACAATATCAGAGTGATAAAAAAAACCTTATTTTAGTGAAATTTCCCTTAAAACAGAGACTGATTTTTTTCCCAAGTTTGAATTGAACATTTTCAAGATATTTTTTGCTGAAGGGTTAATTGTTCCCTTTCAAACACTCCATCTCAGGATACTTCTGCAGGAAAACAGGTAGTTTTAATGAGTATTCAAATTACATTTTCTTAATACGAGCCCTGGCTGCTGTCTTGCAAGGCGCCCCTCACTGGAGGCAGCGGTTCTCAGGGCAGTCTTTGTAATAGAATCACCGGAGAGAATTTAAAAGGTGTCAGTGCCAAGAGCAGAGACCCAGACCAATTAAACCAGTATCTCTGGGCACAGGGCCTGGACATCTGGATATTTTAAAAATGCTCCTACTGATTTTAGTTTGCAGCTAGGACTGAAAAGCACGGATGTAGTGAAAAATCCCTCATGTTGTAGATGGGAAAATGGAAGCTCATGAAGACTGGGTAATTGTCTAATGTTAGCAAAGAAAGGCGTCTTATGTGGGAAGTCTTCACTGTTTGCCTTGTGTGCGTGACACAGAGCAGGTGCTCTAAAGACACCCTCCAATGACTTAGGGTATATTTTTACAATCAAGAGACCTGAGGCTCACAAATGTTGAGAAGTTTAAGATAATATCAATAAAAGCTTGTGCACAGATCTGTTTTCTGATCTCAGCATAAAACTCTGCATTTTTATTAAGCCTCCATGTATATTGTCCCCAGAACCTCCTTGTAAGTCTACTCACAGAGAAGCATTCTGCCTAGGCTTAGCTAGCGATGTGTGGAGGCCTAGAGCCTTTTACTGTGCCCCTGTGTGATGCTTAATGTGTTTGTTGAAGAACTGAAAGTCATGACCATTAGAATTGTTTGTTTGTTTGTTTAGTGAGTGTGTATGTGTGTGTGTGTGTGTGTGTGTGTGTGTGTGTTTGAGACAGAGTTTTGTATAGTGCAGGCTAGTCTTGAACTCTTAATCCTCTGCTTTTGTTTCCCCCAAATTATGATTACAAGAGTGAGATACCACACTCGGAGAACTATTGAATTTTTAGGCTTGACTTAGTTATTTTAAATTCTGTGTAAGTATCCATGTGTCTATGTGTGGGTATGTACACATGATTGCAGATACTCTCAGAGGACAGAAGGGAGCATTGGGTGCTCTGGTGCTGGAGTTACAGGCAGTTGTGAGCTGCCCTGGATGGGAGCTGGCAACCAAAATCCAGTCCTTTAGAAGAGCAGTGTGAGCTCTTAACTGCCGAGCCCAGTCTCTAGCTCCTGATTTGTTTTGATAAAGAAAACCCAGGTGTTCAACTCCCAGTACTCATATGGTGGCTCACACCATCCGTAACTCATGTTCCAGTGGATTCAGCATCCTCTTCTGGCCTCTGTAAGCACTACATGCATATAGTGCACACACACACACACACACACACACGCACACATGCACACACACACGCACACGCACTCACAAGCACGCAAAACACTCATACACACAAAATAGAAATATTTAATAAAAAATCAAGTTTTTATTTACTCGTCCACATTCTTTGAGAATTTCATCATGCAGACAAAATATTTGGCCACATTTACACCTCCATTCTACTTCTAATTCCCACCACTCTCCTTGACATCCCCTGAAAACACCTTGTCCTCTTTTTGTAGCCCACTGGGTTAAATCAATGGTGTGTCTTTATATTCAAAAGTGTAGGACCACCCACTGGAGCATGGCCAGTTCCTAACGGTGAAGAGAACTGGATTTCCTACCATAGCAACCTTTAATCACAAAGCTCCTTAGTTAGGGGTGGGGCTTTGTGAACCCCTCCTTCATCTGTGCTAAAATTTTGACTACTTTGATGTTATGTAAGAATTGTTGATCTTAAAAAACCCTATGCACAATTGATTGGAGAGAGAGAGAGAGAGAGAGAGAGAGAGAGAGAGAGAGAGAGAGAGAGAGTTTCCGGGGCATCAGCAGGATCTTGGGAGCACCCAGTGGCAGGATCACTCTGAACATTTAATGAAGCACAGCAGCAGTAGCAGCAGCATCTATTGCTCCAGTGATGAACGTGCACAGCTGCTGGAAGTGTTTCCATGGGGCTCTGTTTTAAGAGAAATGTGCAGTGTGGAGACAGTGCTGTCTGAGTTGAAGCCCCGGGCCTTATAGATGTGGCTGAAGCTAGGTAGGGGTCCATCTCGGGAGTTAGAGCATAGTGGATTGGGAGAGATAGCAATGGTAATCAAAAGACTTTGATAATACCTAGCTCAGGCTTGTGGGGTGTTCTAGAAGGTGAGAGAAATAAGAGGGCAAGCAAGGCCTAGATGCTTAGAACAGGATGTAAAAGTGTTGGGAGAGATAGATGAGATTTATGCACAAAACCGCTCAGCACAGTTGCTGATAATAGTATGAAAAATGGAAATAACTCGATTGTTTCCTAATTATGTAACAACAGAGATTAAATCAATTATGATTCATTCATTTGTATGCTGTTATGTAGGCATCACTAATGATACTGTGAAGACTTTGCAATAAAATGAGGAACACCCTTGGTCCATGAAAAATGATCTGGTTACACAAACAGATCAGGGGCTCAGCAATACACTTGCTTCCATTTATAGTTTATGGCTTTTCTCTTTTTTCTCATGCAAATAATAGAAAATTGTTCTAATGCTCAAGAAGTTAATACAGTCACACCGTGGAAAAGTCAGGAAGTGTGGAAAATGCATAAAGACTCTAGAAATGACCCATGATCCTCTTATGCAGTGGGAAGTGCTGTCAATATTTTGGTATATGTCATTTTGTTTACACTTTGAAGTTACACTTATTCACCCATGCCCCTACACGGGTACATACTACATTCACATAAAATACGTGTCTGAAGCACATGCATTATAATGCATGTGTGTGCATACACACATGCTCCTTGAATTACAATGAGGTTATTTACCAAAGAACTCATTGCAAGTTGGACTTACCATAGGCTAAGTAGTACTTAACCACACACAGATGTTGGTTGTTCAGTTTTGTGACCTTGTGGCTGGCTGACTGGTTACTAAAGCTTACAGTCATTTCTAGGAAAAGATCGTCATCAGCTGGGATCAAATGGATGTAACTGCTTATGCCATGGCTTATTGTTGCTGTACAGCCATACAGTTGAAAGACTGTACATTTAACTTTTGTATATGAAGTTTAATGAACCACTATGACATATGTTACTTAAAATTTCTTTATAAAACTGTGCGTATGGGTGCTTTGGTCTCAATGTATGTCTGCACACCATATGCATGTGGTTACTGCAGAAGCTAGAAGAGGGTGTTGGATCCTTTGGGACTGGAGTTACAGATGGTTATGAGCCACCATATGGGCACTAAGGACTGAACATGGGTCCTCTGGAAGAGCAGTCAGTGCTCTTAACTAGAGATCCATTGTTCTAGCCCTATGTCACTTATTTTCTTTTTAAAAGGATCCAGGTAGCCCAGGTTGGCCTAATGTACTATGTAGCTGAGGACAGCCCTGAAGATCCTCCCATTTCCATCACCATAATGTTGGGATTGCAAGTGTGTACCACTCTGCTTGGTGTATTCAGGGCTGGTGGTCATGACTGTTTGGCCAGCACTCTACCCATTAAGCCACATCTACAGCCTGGCACATATTACTTTACAAATTATCTTTTACCTAACGTGCTCTATAGAACCTAAGATGTCATCATGTATATTAAACATCATTGTTTTAAATAATTTTATAATTAAAAATGACTGCCTGGGATTGGATAACCCACCAGAGGTCTCATCCCTGAGAAAACTTATTCTGTCAGCCACAATTGACTGCCTGTAGTTCTTCATCTAGGGTTAGGACCTTGTATGATTTCCCACAGCTCCATCAGCATAACACTCATCCTTAAACCCAAAGATAATAAAGTTCTCACCCCTCATGGAAGAAGCTTCTTTTTGGAGCATATGGAGGCTATCTACAGCTGTTTGGAGTGCTGAGAATAAGTGATGGCGAGGTGCCCAGCCCCAGTCAGCACATCTACAATACAGCGTCTACACCTCAGGGACTTTGGAGGTCAGGTGTGGAGAGATGGTAAGACCCAGAGGACCAAGATGGCTCCTGCAAGATAGTGTCTTCTGGACATGATAGGTGTGCTCCACTCATAAAGTCTTAGTGACATGGCTACTGAAACAAGACCTGCATGTGACCACACCTGTTGATGACTTTGTTCTTATTTTTCCCTCTACTGCCATCTTCACCCCCACTTTGTCCACTTCTTGTTGGTCCCCAAATAGACTCTGCCCTCTGTTTTCATGTCACATATGCCACAAAGAAAGAAAAAGCTTACCCCAGATCCTATGATGTGTCAGTGATTATGTGACATACTCTGGCTTTGATTCTTCAGCTTACCAGAGCGACACTTGCACGTCTGTGTTTATGGAAGAACCACTAACAACCAACTTATGGAATCAGCTTAGGTGTCCATCAGCAGATGAATGGAGAAAGAACATACACACATGTATTCACACACACATGTATTCACACACACATGCACACACGTACACACACTCACTCACTATGGAATTTTAATCAAACATACAGTAGGGTAAAATTTTGTTGTTTGTAGGAAAATGGAGGAACTATAGATCATTATATTACATGAAATAAGTTGTTCTAAAAAAGAACCATGTTGAATCCAAGGGAAAAAGAGAATGAAATAGATGGAGATGGAAAAGGAGAAAAGGGGGAAGAGAGAGGAGAAGATAGAGCAATAGAGGGGTGAATGTGATCAAAGAACATTATATGCATGTATAGAAATGTCATAACACAAACAGCCCTTTGAACAATTAACAAGTACTACTTTTTGTAATCCCTGTGGCTCTTATAGGAAAATGAAAATTGAATATAGGAGACTCCCCAGCAAAGCCAGTGTGGCATACAGTGAGGACCAATACCTGAGGCTGTCATTTGACCTCCACCCACATTTCATGACACTTGAACCCCCATATGAAGTCATATACACACACATACACAAATGCATATGTATATGTATACTGTGTCACAGTGAAGCACTGAAGTATTGAGGCCAATATTTCAATTAGTGAGGTACAACTTTTTATTTGTACTTTTTGCCTCTTTATAACCTATCTCATGATACATTTTGAAACAAAATAAATCATTAAATGAGGAGAAGAAAAGAAAACATACATATAAGTAACATTATACAGACTGAGAAAGTTGCACTTGTGTATGTGGGAAAATACATATGCATATATGTATGTAACAATAATTAATGAAAAAATAAGCTGAAGGCAGAAGTTTCTGTCCTGTAACCACACAGAAGGTTAATATTAATTACAAATGATCAGCCAATAGCTTAGGCTTGTTACTAAGTACCTCTTATATCTTAAATTAAACTATATTTCTTATCTAAGTTCTATTACATGGCTCATGGCTTGTTACTTCATTTTGTACACATCCTGCTTACTCTGTGTCTTCTGGCATCTCCTCTGACTCTGCCCTTCTTCTTCTCAGCATCCTCCTAGTTTGTATCTCCTGCCCAATCTCTTATTGCCCAGATATAGGCCACTCAACTCTTTATTAGCCAATGAGAGTAATACATATTTATAGTGTACAAAGATTGTTCCACAGCATTTCTCCCTTTTTGTCTAATTAAAAATGAAGGTTTTAACTTTAACATAGTAAAATTATATACAACAAAACATTTACCAAGTAAGAATTACAGTTACAATATTCAGTCCATTTGTATTTAGCAAATTTAGAGAAAATATTTTATTATCTATCTTATCTTTGTGAGTTTAAAGTGTTATACCTAATTTACATGTAGATGGAAGTTTCTGTCCTGCCTGATCCCACAGTCATTCAGTCCCAAAGAAACACATAGAGGCTTATATTAATTATAAACTGTTTGGCATATTAGCTCAGGCTTATTATTAACTAGCTCTTCCAACTTAAATTAACCTGTAATTCTTGTCTATGTTTAGCCATGTGAATTGATAACTTTTCTCAGTGATGCATTCTCATTTTGCTTCTTCTGTGTCTGGCTGGTGACTACCTTTCTGCCTTTTCTTTTCCCAGAGTTCTCTTAGTCTGATTGCCCTGCCTATACTTCCTGCCTGGCTACTGGCCAATCAGCATTTTATTAAACCAATACAAGTGACAAATTTTTACAGTGTACAAAAACATTATCCTACAGCATTTTCCTTTTATCATAACTAAGGAAAACTTTAACTATTATTTTCTAGTCTTCAATTCAATAAAACACCCCAGAAGGGCAAAATGTTACCCTATGACAGGGACATCTGGCTGGTTGGACAGTCACTTATGTTCTTCTGTAACATTGGGGCATTTAACTTTGGCCAATAGGCCCAGTATTTTGAAGGACTCTCCTACCTTGTCTTGACAAAGTCTGGCAGTCACTTTCTTTTGCATCCTGCTGGTCCATTTTGGACAGTATTCTGCCATCAATTGAGGCAAGGGCAGTTTCTTTGCCCCAATGACAAGCTTTTTTAATAAAGAAAGCAAACTCCATATGAAGTTTCTTTGATGCCCATCATCTTTTTTTTGAAGTAGATTGGTGCTGTCAGGAGCAGATGTGCCTCAGTGTCATGAAAGGCCTTAGGTTATTAAACATATTAGATGCCATATTCTGTAGGTCTTTGAAGTGTCTATCTAAATATGTCTGTGTATGAAAATATACTTAATATGTTTAGAAGAACTAAAATGTTTCAGACCTAAAATAAGTCTGACTATTATAGATAACTATTTATTTCCGTAGTTCTAATTATACACTACATTTTTAAATGAGCTGCATAAACATAACACCCCCAAAAGAGTAGACATATACATACAGTATAACAAAATTAACTTTAAACTTGTGTCATTATATGAAAATCCAATGTAAATTGCTTTTTTTGGTTTAAAAGTAGATTCAATAATCTATCCTTTTATCCTATCATTTATGTATCTTCTCTTTTTCAAAGAGATCCTTGAATTTAATCCCCTTTGTTCAGCTTTTCCCCGACCAACAACAAATTGTAATTCCTCTTAAATGATAATAAATATCCATAACCCATCTTTTGGGGGATATGTCATCATTCTCTAGACTACTTCCTGTTGTTTGGGGGTGCTGGTAATCTTTGAGGGAACCTTGAGAAAATCTGGATAATTGTTAGATCTTGGCTGGAATAGTTTATGAGACTGGACCATCTCAGCCAACAGCCTTGAAACTGTTCTAGATGCTGGATCACCTGGACCATCTGTTTTCATTGGTATCTGGTCCCCTTGTTCTGAAAATATATAAACTTTTAAAGGTAATGTATATTACAAGTATGTGGTGCGTACAAGTCAGTTAAAGATGATTTCTTTGTTTTATGTTTGTTTTGTTGTCTTGTAGTTCTTCTAAGTTTATTTCTATATATTTTAGCTAGTATTCTTAGGGGATCTTCCTCATCTTTAAATTTGAATGAATCCACAGTCTCTTCTTTTCTGTGGAAATAAAAACATAACCTCTTTCCCAAAGTAACATATCTTTTGACTTAAATTTTGAAGTAAAAATTTTAAAAATGTATAGGTTGGTTTAAGCAGCATTTATAATCAAATGTCTCTTAGCAGCTATTGCTCCTTCCTCAAGCAGTCAAAAAATTTAAAGACAACACAATAACATAAAGGATCCAGACTTTCTGTGTTTTATTATTTTACAGTTGTGTGTGTGTGTGTGTGTGTGTGTGTGTGTGTGTGTATGTATTTATGACTGTCTATATCCTATTCTTTTCTCTCCCAAGTCTTTGTATATTCTTAAACACACTGTAACCTGTTTAGAGGTTTTTATCCATCTGGATCTGTTTTTACTTTACATGTACAATCTTTTCTGTCTGCATTAGCAAACCCCAAAGTCGCCATGCGTTGAGTTGCTGAGTTCGCACTGGCAGCTCAAGCTCATGCAGGCAGTGGCTGGGAGATGCCTCTGTACACCACAGTCCACGTGAGAGATTGCAGTAACCCACTACAAGGCTTAGCTAATGGTGTGCTTGCAGCTGCCAGGACCCATCTCTATATTGTGGCTGTCATGAGAGACATGAGATTAAGAAGCCATATTTGGCTCCATTTTTGTGTGTTTAGAACCTTTATTTTTTTTTAAAGCTTTCTCAGGTCTTATATGGATGTAGGTGTTGGACTTTTGGGTGCCATTTGTAGGTGGACTTTTCTTTCTCATCTGCCAGTTTCCAAGTAACTGACATGGATACTTAATATTACTTATAAATGCTTGTCCAATAACTCAGACTTGTTACTATCTAACTCTTACATTTTAAATTTACCCATAATTCTTATCTGTGCTTTATATGGCTTGGTACCTTTTCTCAGTACAGCATTTCTGTCTCGCTTCTCCCCACGTCTGCTGGCAAATCCCAGACTCTGCCCTCCTTCTCCCCAGTGTCCTCCTAGTCTGAATTTCCTGCTCAATTTCTTCATGCCCAGCTATAGGCCAGTCAGTTATTTATTAATCAATGAGAGCAATACATACTTACAGTGTACAAAGATTGTTGCGCAGCAAGAAGCCATGGATTTGAAAAAGAGGAAGGAGGGTTAGTTATATGGGAAGGGTTGAATGTAGGAAAGAGAAGGGAAAATGATGCAATTGAGAGATTGCTCAACAATGTTCATTCCTGCTGTCTTCACAATAGCTAGAAATTGAAACCAACCTAGATGCCCCTCAATAGAAGAGTGGACAAAGAAAATAATACATTTATACAATGTATTATTACTCAGTCATTAAAAAAAGAAATCATGAAATCTGCAGGCATTTTGAGTGAGGTATTCCAGAGAGATTGCTCAACAATGTTCATTCCTACTGTCTTCACAATAGCTAGAAATTGAAAACAACCTAGACGCCTCTCAATAGAAGAGTGGACAAAGAAAATAATACATTTATACAATGTATTATTACTCAGTCATTAAAAAAAAAGAAATAATGAAATCTGCAGGCATTCTGAGTGAGGTATTCCAGAAAAAAAGACAATATGGTATGTATTCACACACATGTGGATATTAGCTGTTAGGTCAATGATAACCAAGCTACAATTCCTAGAACCACAGAGAGTAGGTATAACGTAAGAGACTAGGGGAACAGATAGATCTAATTATGAAAGGTAAACAGAATAGATATCTATTGATGGATGGGAGGGTCTGCAATGAGAGGGTCAAATGGGAATGGGAAAAGAAAAGGGGCAGTGGAAGGGAATATGGGGAGAGACATAAAATTCAGGGCCATTTGTCAGGAAACCTTCTAAAACAGTAGAAATCTTCTAAAATATAAACATATATGAAAGTGACCTAAATGAAATCACCAAATAATGGGGGTGGGAGAGGAGAGACAGAGATCCAACTGACCATCTCTTGTCACCAAACAAAGCTTATAGTAATGGGATTGAGTTACATCTAGTTGAGTTGTTGTTTAAAGGGGCTCCACAGGAATCCACAAATAACCCAGCCTGTTGCCAAGACAAGTCACTCTCCAGAAGCTGACAGCAAGGTCCCACTGCTGACAACAACACCCACACAACTCATCGGACATGGAGAGGTTGAGCGGGCGCCTAGCCTATGTTCCCGCGTCTTGGTTAACAGGAAGGTACTCTTCATTCTGTCAAATGAAGAAGGAGAAATGTTTCAAGAGAAATGGAAACACTGTAGCAGGCTATCTTGGACCCCCAGTCCCCAAATCATGACACAGAGATTTACTATTAACTATGAATACTCGGCCTTAGCTCAGGCTTGTTTCTAGCTAGCTTTATTTTTTGACTTAAATTAACCCACTTCTATTAATCTGTGTGTGACTCTGGGGCTTGTTTTCCTCATCCTGCTTCCCTGCTTCCTCCATGTCTGTTTGGCTGGCCTCTGGATGGCTGGCTCCCATTTTCTCCCTCTTTGTTAGTCCTGTCTATCCCACCTCTGCCTAGCTATTGCCCATTCAGCTTTTTATTAGACCAATCAGGTGCCTGAGGTAGGCAAGGTAAAACAGCAACACATCTTTACATAGTTAAAGAAACACAGCATAAATAAAGCAACACATCTTTACTTAAACAGATATAGCATGAACAAATGCAACACATATTTACAGTTACATAATAAATATTCTATTCCACAATAAAACAGCAAGCCAGCCACAAAACTTTTATCTAAAATGATGCTTTGCCTGCAAGATATGCCTGGGTGATGGAGGCACCAAACTTGTGGTAATAACCAATTGATAACTGATTTGACTTAAGGCCCACTATACAAGTGGAACCCATATTGCCTGGGTGACCAAGAGCCTGATATGAGATAGCCCATGGACCTACGGAAAAATCAAATACTATTGGTCTAGAAAAAAATAAAGAAAGAAAAAGAAAAGAAATGTAGTGATAAAGTGACTTTTAATGATGTTCTCCTATATACCTAGATCAATGAATGCCTTGTTCAGCCATCATCAGAGAAGCTACCTCTTGCAGCAAATAGGAATGAATATAGAGAATCACTGCCAGGCATTACCTAAAGAGGGAGAAACCTTGGAACACACAGTTTTAAATGGGATATCTCCATCAAATCCTTCCCCTCAGAGTTCAGGGAACCTGATGGAAGAGAAGGCAGAAAGAATGTAAGAACCAGAGGGAACCCTATTGAATGAGCTAATCCAGACCCAGAAAGACAAATATAACATGTACTCATTCACAAGTGACTTTTAGACATAAAACAAAGAAAAACCAGCCTACAGTTCACAATTCCAGAGAACCTAGACAACATAGAGGACCTTAAGAGAAACATGCATGGATCTCCATAGGAAGGAAAAAAAAGACAAGCTCTCCTGAGTAAATTGGGAGTATGGTGGTTATGAGAGAGAGTAGAAGGGAAGAGGGGAGGAAGGCAGGAGAGTGGTCAAAAATGTATAGCTCAATAAAAACTAAATAAAATCTCATGACCCAGGAGAACAGACACAACTTTAATAATAATAATAGTAATCAAAAGAACCAGAGGGAATGGAGGTCACTGAGAAAATAAGGTCCTCTAAATCAACAGATCAAAGTTCATATGAACTCATAGAAACTAAAGCAGTATTCACAGGGCCTGCACCAGTCTACACCAGATCCTTTGGGTTTATAGTTTCCAGTTCAGTGTTTTATGTTGTTCCTGAATGTGAAAACGAGTGGGTCTCTGACTTTTGTGCCTTCTCCTGGGCCCTTTTCTTCTATTGGTCTGTCTTGTCTGATTTCAATGTGATAGTTTTTGTTTTATTTTATTTTCTTTTATTTTGTTATATTAAAAGAATAATGACTGAATGAATGTAATCCTAGTCACTAGGAAAAGGTGAACAATGAAACTGTCGTTTATATCTGCTGGAAGAGGGAAAATAATTTTTCTTCAATGGAATGACACTGAGTATATCAACCACTTCAGGGAAGATTTCATGTTAAGGAGTAGTTGACCAAAACTAATGGACTCCACAATAAAGAAAAAAAGAAATAATTAAATAAAACAAAAAGGAAGTAAACACATCAGTGTTGGCAGTGGTTGTGTCTGAGAGGTGGGCGTCTCCGTTTTTACTATTTTTTTGTCCCTTTCAATTCCCTAATTATTCAGGCAATAAACCTATATCAATATATTTTTTATTTAATTTTGAAAGGTCTATGTAGGAAAGTCATTGGGGATATAAATAAGCAGAGGAAACTGTAATGGTTTGTACTGTCCCTTTAAGAGACAAGCTCCGCCCACTCCCTTCCCCATCCTCCAAGGCAAGCCCATCTTCCTTCCAGCTTTGAGGAGATTCAAGTAGAGCAGAGTGCAGCCTGACATCTGAAGACCACCAACACTGGTCTTAACCTTTTTCACATCTTAGCAACCACGCCCACCCTCTGAGAGTTTGTCAAAACAGACTGCTGGACTCTACCTCCAGAGACTCTGATTTAAGAGATTGGAATGGAACCCACGAATCCACTTTTCTAAACAATGGCCCAGGTGATGTCGATGCAGCTGGCCCAGGGACCAGGTGTCGAGAATCACCATACTAAGGTAATTTTTCTCGACTCACCTGCAATTTGTACAACCCAGAAAGCTTTAAAATATCCCAGTACCAAGGCCGCACCCCAGACCAATTAAAACAGAAGCTTGGGGTGGGACTCAGCCATCACTATGTTTTAAAAGCTCCCAAGGTGAACACAATGTGCAGCCAACGTTGAACATTGCTGCTCTAAGGAAAATTAATCTGTTTAACTACTGGGTACCTTGGCAATGGATACTAAATTAGCTCAGTACCAAGCACCACCCCTTTCTCTGTGGACGAAGGAGTTGAAATGATGCCCGTGGACAGCGAGGCTTAAAGCTTGAAGTCTGTCCACCTTCCTTCATCCCAAGGATGTGGGATGCTGGATGGGACATGGAGCTCCTGGTACTTCCTTGAGGAGAAGATAGAGGAGGAATATATAGAATCTTAACTTGAGTGTGTCTCCATTAGAGAGGGACAGTGGTCATGGTCAGACGAAAGATGCTTTCACTGAAAAGTGGCGGAAGTGTAGGGTGAAAGGACTTTACTGGCTTTCAAAGCCATCGACTTGAG